>CM054131.1:96639413-97161855 GCA_028751855.1 Ambrosia trifida
ACCGAATTTAAGTTATAATCAGTTTCAGCATCTTTGGAATCAGATTGACTGACTTCCATGTTCCAAATTCAGTTTTTGAAAAAAAAAAATTAATTAATTCTTTTTCAGTAAATAAAAAACATTACAAATTACGTCAAGATAGCGGGAAGGCTGACAACAAGCTTGAAAATCGATTCGATGAATACCTCTTATTGTAACAATTTATAATTCAACAATATGCATGAAAAAAGAACATGTGCACACTTGAATCACACTTTAAAAAACCAAATAATTGTATTTCATACATTGCATTATAACAAAAGCTTACACCTTCTACACACACACACACTAAAAGAAACAAACAATTGGAGCATCCTCACTCAAATCTATGTTTTCTACTACTACTATTACTATTACCCTCTACCATTAGGGGGTAATATTGTAAATACTGGCGAGTTGCCGATGTATAATTACACTCTGTAAAAAAAAAAGTAAAATTATGTTCTGTGCAGGATTTGGCATATTTTGAAGCCAAATATGTTATGTGGGAAATTACGAATATACCCTTATTCGTAACTCTCCAAAAATTAACAAACGAAAACAATGCAAGTCAATATAGCATTAAACACACACTTGAGATTTTATGTTGTTAGATCTACTAGTGGTTCTAGGATGGACCAGAACACGTGTTCTAGAACGTACCGGAACATTCTAGATTTTTGATTGCAGATCTTGATCAAACCTTTTTGTGTAAAAAGTCAGGCTTTGAAGGGAAAACTCTACATGCTCTCAAAATCTGGATGAGGGTAGTTTGGGAATTTTGCTCAAAGGCAATGGAGAAGAGCCCTTTTGCAAGGTGGATGTGAGGTTTTAGTGCCTTGTTTGGGTGGTGTTGATTCCATTCCAAGTGTTTTTAGTAGAAAGCTTCTTTCCTGAAAACGCACATAAAATAAATAATATTAGTTGGTTGGCACGAGCACAACCTGTTTAACCTGAATTTTTGCATATTAAGACTCTAGAATTACAATTTACAACGAAAACTAGAAATTCTCATTTAAGTTTTTAAATTGTGGCATAAAATGCCTAACTATTTGAATATGACCAAAAACACATTTAAAACAAATGAAAAATAAACGGGTTGAACGGGTCAACCATCAAACCGACAGGTCAACCCGAACCAATCAAACGACTAAACCCAAACCTGCAAGTTTTGTATTGGGTTTGTTCCGTGTCATAAATTTGTTTCTTGACAAACATGAAGTTATGAGTTACAAATTCAGAATTGATAATTTAACGTGGGTGCGATTTGGTTTGCAGTCAGGAGTCACTATTGGCATGAGTTTGATAACAGGGTGAAATGAGAAATGGTATGATTACTTAAGAAACTGATGTCGGTTTACGGGTTCCCAAGCCCAACTTGAACAAAACCCTTCAAAGGCTTGCTTTATGAGCACATATAATAGTCCATTTTAAACCATACACTTTTTAAGATTATAATTTCACTGAGGTTATTTACAAGAAAATGACAAATAATCATTTTTTTTTTTTGGTGTGTTATGCTTGTTTAGTCATGTCATAAATGAATCCTTTTAACCATGAAATACACTAGGTGTCTAAGTTGCAAATCTATTTTTACCTGTGTATCAAACATTTTCCCATTAGGCCATATGGTGTGGTGACACACTCCCCCAAATTCCACATCAGCGTCACGTCATTTCCCCCTTCCCCTCCCCCAAACCAAGGAAATGGTTCCCCCTTCGCCCTTCCATTTTTTTTATTATTTTTTAAAAGGAAAAAGAGAAAAAATCCACCAATAGTGCAACTCGGGGAGAAGGGTGATATTCCACCGAGTTCACCGAAAATTCGGGGGGGGGGGGGGGGGGGGGGGGGTACCCATGGGGGAGTTATCCACCTCACCCTCAACGAAACTGTTTTGACATGACTATAACGATATAACATGATAAGAAAAATGGCTGCTTTCGTGATTTTCGTTCTTTTTATTGCGACTTGGAGTATAAAGTCTTTGAGTTAGCAAAGAAAAGAGTGTACTTGACCCCTTCACTAAGATTGGGGAAAGCCCAATTTCAAGTTTTAAATATTTACAATACATACCCTTAGACTAAACACCTTCTATCATTCTTATACATTTTTTCTCATTCCCAAAACCCTCGATCCAAAAACAAACTTATTTATTTTTGAATGATTTATTCAATTTTATTGAAAAGACATATAAATATGATTGTAGAGAAAAGATCAAAATAACCTATGGACTTTATCTTTGCATGATTAACACTCTAAACTTATAAAAACTCGAGGAAGAAGTATTCCGGTGCTTCAAATGATGAAGATACGAAAAAATAAAAAAAACTTACACTTTCTGAAAACTGTGGGCTTGGGATCCCTGCAGCTATTGATTTAAACATTGGAGTTACTTGAATCGGCGAATTGAACTCTGAATTTGGCAAAGGACATACGACGTCAACATCATTATCAAATCCATCACACAAACCTAATAATATATCTGTAACAAAAACAAAATATTGATCTATAAATATAATAAAAAAAACATGCGAAAACGATGAAAAAATTTAAGAATTTACCTTCGTTTGTTTTTGAATCGGGCATTATATTAAGTTTACCATCAACAATATTATCTTGAACTGGTTCCATTTTTTCAACAGCTAGGGGAAGACCTGTTGACCCTGTACTGTACTCAGAACCGTCTGGAGATCCTTGATATAAATCTAGTTGCCTGCACAAACTAATGTTTTTTAAAACAAAATATTTTAGACAGAAAATAATAGCCATTGTAGGTGAAGTCGCAATTATGTTCCTTATCTACTACCTCCAAGACTGTTGGCTGCCTTCGTCACAACTTCGTATGTCCATATCAGTAACATTGAATCCAATAGCATCACTTCCTTTGGATTGTTTTAAAAAATTTTGAACAGCCTGAACTTTATATGATTAATAACATAGTTTTACATTTTTCGACAACAATAAGAAAAAAAAAAAAAAAAACTATTGAGAATTTTTTTCACCTTGCAGGCGTCTTCATAACTCTCGTTTGTTTTCTCTGTATTAACTTTAACTGCAAGTGAGCTAAGCAGTTCGGCTTGTTGTAGCAATGCAATAATCTTTGGATCATCTTTCTTGAGAAATGTTCCTTTAAAAATATCAATCATTAGTTGCCGTTTTTTTCAAAACTGATAATATTATATTTTCAACTTCGATTTTTGTTACTAAAAAGCTTCTCGTATGACAAATTACCATCTTTCGACACCTCGTCGCTTTTGGGATGAAGCTGAGTTGTAGATGCGTTAATGTTATGGCATTTCTGTAAAATTACAGCAAATGGAGGTCTCGGTTGTTGATAGCCTTCTGTGGTATCAGGAATATGCTTCCTCCTAAATCAGAATAACGACATTAATTTAGAATGTATGATCTTGAGTTTTTTTTACAAGGGACTGGATATCCATATAACTTTTACGGTTTTACCTTATCTTGGAAGGAGACATGGAAGTTTCTAGAACCGTTTCTGAATCGTGAACATTGTGAAGTCTGGTCCTTTTGTTGCTTGTTGCGGTGTAAAATTTGTTGTTCTCTTTTGCCAACGCTTCATTCTTTGCTCTCTTCTTACACAAAGTGGAGAACCGATTCTTAACCGCATTATCCGTCCTATAATAAACAAGCGACGTTTTATAATTTATTTATTTTTTAATCTTCTTAATCAAAAAACGGTAATCATGTACAGAGTAAAAGATTATTTACCTGCCTGAAACCACTTTCGCAATTTCAGTCCATCTGTTGCCAAAAATCTTTTGAGCCTGCAAACCATCTTCTTATATCAGTGTATCTCATAGCTGGTTTAAAAAGAAAATAATTCACAATCACCATAGATCGAACGTCATTGTCATGATGACGACGTTGATAATTTCATGTTCGATAGAATCACAAACTTTTACGGAAAAATTATATATATTTTGACAGCTCTACCTCACATAGAAGCATGTCTTCCTCTTGCGACCAACCGCCTTTCTTAAAATCAGAATTCAAATAAGTGAACCATCTGTACCCTCAACATATACCCAAATCAAGAATTAGCAAATAGTACCATAAACTAAAGGATAAAATTAGATATAGAAAAAAAGAAGAAAATAACATGTGATGTTTTTCTTTCTTTGTAAAATCTTTTTTTACCTTCTTCTGCATTGCCGCGTACTTTTATCTTTAAATTTCGATGCAACAATAGCCCAACTGCATATATAACACTCATCGTCAATTATCCATCCATCCAATCATATCAACATACACATATATATCCAAATAACTTTTAAAAAAGGATTTTCAAATAACTTTATGAGATTTGAATAAACGAGATCATACTTGTCGGTTCCATGCATACGGATCTGTTCCCTCAATATATCATCTTCCTGAAACACAAATAATCCATATCAAACAAAATGATCATGATCTACAACACATATTACAAAACACAAAAAAAAAACTTCAATCAAGTATTCAAAACCAACCTCTTGAGACCAAGAAACTATATGCCTCTCTTTCTGCTTCTGACCTTCACCACTACCATTACCATTACCACTACCAGCACCATTATTATTAATATTAATATTATTATTAATACTACTAGTACTATCACAAGCCTTGTTCTTCATACTCTGCATCTTTGACCAACAACACCTATCTCTGGCATGCTAAAGTACACAAACTCTTTTAATGCTTTACATATGAGTGATTTTTTTTAATTTTTTTTTTTTTATAAATGTTGTGAATAAAAAGATTCCCAAAAAGAAAGCCCCAAAAATCAAAATGCCCCTCTTTTTAGGGCAAAAACTTTCCAACAAACAAACCACTGTTCAATTCATTCAAGCTTCCAACTTTATGATTGAATCAAACATCAACAGCCTTGAATACCTAAACCCACAAACAAAATCCAAAAAAGATCAAAACTTGATTAAAAAAATAACCCTAGAATCAAGAAACTGGAATAAAAATCAAATTTTTAGAACAAAAGGAAGTAAAATCAAACATGGGTTGGATATTAATCATACATATATGTATAGTATACTATCTTTTGGATCATATATTGTGTGATTGAATGAAAGGGGACTCTGTAGATCTATATGAAAGTAGATAGTGAATGGAATGGATAGAGAGGGATGATAATAATATTAATATTAATATTAATAAGAATAATAATAATAATAATAATAATAATAATAATAATAATAATAATAATAATAATACCTGTGAATGAATGATATTGATCGGTGTTGTAGTTGATGTTTGTGTAGAGAAAAGTGTGGATGGTGGTGGGGCTTAAGAGCGCGGGCATGAGTAAGAGTTTGAAATATTGACGCTGAAATCCACGAACAAGAGAGAGAGAATATATATATATATATATATATATATATATATATATATATATATATATATAGAGAGAGAGAGAGAGAGAGAGAGAGAGATGAGTGAGTTAGTTAATAATGGGTGTGGTTTTTTACGCTCCGGTGGTGATGGTGGTGACGGTGGGTACGTTTTCATATGTTACTTTCACTGCGTTCATCTTGTGATTTCTGTAAATGTGGAAGTTTAAACTGTCAACATTTTTATGTTCCTCATACTCCTATTGTTTTATTTTAGGTCGTACTATTTGGACACCTTAAAAATTAAATTGACACTCTAACGCTGTGTTCCTGAGTTTAATAAACGAAGGAAAAGAAGAGAAAGGAAATTAAGGAGAGAAAAGAGAGGGAGTGGAAAAGAAATATTTAATTAACTAGCATGTTCCCGAGTTGAAAGGAAGGGAAAAGAAAAGTGAGGGTTTTATGTTTAAAAAATCATTTCCTTCCAAATCTCTCCAATTTGGAAAGATGAGATATGAAGGAAATTAATCAAAATTTTCCTTCCACTTCCTTTCTCTTCCCTCCTTAAAAAAACTGTGGAACACGATTTTTTCTTGACATCCTTCCAAATCCCTTCTTTTCTTTCGTTAAATGAAACTCGGGAACACAGTGTAAAAGCATGTTTGAATAAACTTATTTGAGGTAAAAAGAACTTTTTGTTAAAAGGACTTATTAACTTATGACTTTTTAAAAAGGAGTTTTTAAAAAAGTGTTTGGATTAGCTTATGTGGTAGGGAAAACAATAAGTTGATAAGTTAGTTTGTAAAAAAGTGTTTGATTTAACTTATTTAGGTAAAATGACCAAAAAGGGTATAAGAAGGGAATGTGTAAGGATATAATAAGAGCATGTAAGTAAATAACCATCAATAAGTTATAAGGAGGTTCAAAAAGTCACTTCTTCCTTACTTTTTCAAAACAACTTATCATAGGCTTACAAAAAATTAAAACAAAAAGTCATTTTCCTTTTGTCAAACACTTTTTGTAACTTATTAACTTTTTGAAAAAGTTATAAGTTATAAGGAGGTGGAAATAAGGAGAGCCAAACATGCTCTATGCCTCATATAATATGGGGCATATGTAAGTACAATTTTTGTCTTTTAGCTATCTGATGTTGACTAACACAGAAAACAATAAAGTTGATACTCCTCGTATAGACCTATATGAGGCATATTGAAGTACAATTTTGCCTTTTAGCTAATTAATGTTGACCAACACAAAAAACAATAAAGTAATATGCCTCATATAGATCAATATGAGGCATATTATGGTTTATTTATATTTTTTTATATATTTTCATTTTATTGTTTTTAAATAACTAAAAATACTAAATTAACTTAAAAAATCCAAAAAAAAAATATTATATTCAATAAAATATTATTTTTTTAAAAAAATTACAACTTTTTGTTACCAACATTATTTTATAAAAATTATTATCTTTTGTTTTGTTTTGTTTTGGTTGGTTTTGAAGATTTTTGTTTTGTTTTGTTTTGGTCAGTTTGAAGAAGTTATATAAACAATACAAAGTTTGAAGAAGTTATAAGATTTGTTTGAAAACGTTTTTTTTTAAATCGATTGATCACTGTATTTAATACATTCGAAACAAAAGAAAACAAACATCTTCAAAACCAACAAAAACAAACCAAACAATTAAAAAAAACGAATATGCCTCGTCTTTGTAACAAAAACATCTAATTTTTATAAAATAATGTTCAAATCAATAAAACTTTATTTTTTGTATTTTTTGGGATTTTTAAAAGTTATTTTAGTATTTTTAAACAATAATATTGTATTTTAAAAAAATAAAAACAACCTTGATATGCCTAGTATTGGGCAATATGAGTAGTATTAACCACTGATAAGCCTAGCATTGGGCAATACGTGGGGGGCACGTGAGGGTATATTCGTCAATTCATCTGCCCCTTTTATTTCCCACCTATATTATAACGTTTCGTTGATAATAATCAGATCATCATCTAGGGTTCTTCAAGAAACCTAAATTAGGGCAACCACTTCAATCGATCATGGACCCTATTTACTGCCATTGTGAAAAACCAGCAATCGTACGTACATCGTGGACAAGTAAAAACCCAGGTCGAAAGTTTTATGCTTGTCCTGACCAGGTACGTTAACTCTCAATTTCTGATTTTCATTGCATAATGTTGCATCTGATAGATTTCTTTCTGTCAAATTAGCTATCACGGTGTAGATTTATTGGATGGTGTGATGAATTGAAGTGCCAAAGGTGTCAACAGATTATCCAGGTCTGTTAAAAGCCAAGAACAACCTTGAAGTTTATAATGGCCACCTTGTTGTTGCAAACCACCAGCTTGAAGAAAAAGTTCAAGATTTGAAAGCTCAAGGAAGCAAATGGAAAAGGATATTGATATGTAGTTGGTTATGTTTCTTGGTGTATAAAATTTTGTATTCTTAGTTGAACTGTGCATTAATGCACTTGTTAGGACTTTGTAAGAAATGGTTAATGGTTAATGACAATGAAAGTGCTTATAATGCACATTGTTAATGTTCAGCCAAATTGAATGTGTAGACTGTGTTTGACCCATTTGAAAGATATTGACCCATTTGACAATCTGCATATTGAATGTGTAGACTGTGTTTGACCCATTTGAAAGATATTGACCCATTTGAAAAACATGTAATAGACTGTGTTTAAGTACATAAACTGCATGTTGAATGTGCAGATTGTGTTTGACCCATTTGACAAAACTGTAATACACTGCAACATAATAAACATCTGGACGTACCCATTAACCAAAATTGCAACATTTTTTTGCTGCATTAAGTACATAAACTGCATGTTCAACATAGCCTAATCATTACTACTTGTTCAACAAACACAAACATAAACATAAGTTACTAATGTTCACAAAATACATGTTCAACAAACATAACAAACAAAAACATCCTAACCCTTGCTACCCTGAACCTTGCTAGTGGTACCCTTCTTACTAATCTTCTTTCTTCCCTTCTTTCCAGACTTGGCCTGAGTACCTGCAACCTGTTCACTCTGTCCCTTGCAGGTCCTTTGATTGTGTCCAGTATTCCCACATTTGCCACATTTTCCTTTGGTGTTTTTCCTAGACAGCATGCCCCGTGATACTAGATCATCCCTTTCAAATTCTGATCTCTTCCTAACCTTCTTGGGTCTTCCAACTTGTGTGTGATGATTTGGTGGTGTTAAAGTTGTAGGAACTTGAGACTTAGGCCATAAAGCTCCGCCATTGATTGGGTTAATCTTAAAGGAATAAACATGTCTCCACCTATCCATTGTATACATTGGATTAACCCAACGAGGCTATAAAGTTGAGACTGTTGTGAGAAATTTCTTAAGTACAGATTATTGTCGGCCAACGAGGGAAAGTATGGATTATTAAAATCCAATTCCCCTTGTATGAAAAATGAATAAGATTTGTAAGAGCATTCACATTCGCTCCATCAAATGTATGTGAGTGTGTCCACCAAATTATATAGAGTGAGTGTAAGTGGTTGTGAGTGAAGGAGAGAAAAAATATTTGGTGGAAGCACTGTTCCACCCTAAATATGAAAAGCTAATGTTCACCCCTATATATATTTTAATATTTTTGTAAGTAGTTGTGAGTAGGGAGAGAGAAAATATAATGATAAAAGTATTATTATTTTAATTAAGAGAGAGAAGATTTAGGAGTTAAGTAGTGATTTTTAGTGTAATTTGATGGATGAGATTTGATGGATGGGATGATCGGGCCGGGCATGCTTTGTCATGCAAATAACATAAATTGTATTTTATTATGTCTTTTTCACTATTGTTTTTTGGTTGTCTACCAAGTATTTTTTTAATACTATTTGATTGAGTTATATAAAACCATAATTTAATAAAATGGCTGGTTTGGTTGCTTATGTGTTAAAACTGAACCTATACTTGATGTTTTATAATATTATTATGTTTATGTTTATTGTAGAATACAAAATTTGGTTATTGGAAATGTGGTTCAGTTAAACATCGATTAACTGCCGACCTTGATTCAATACTAATTTCAATTAGCCAATGACCCTTAGCTGGGGACAGGTAGGAGGGTTAACTTTTTAGGGAGGTTCCCGCTTGAAAGAGGTACACGGTTCGAATCCTAAGGCCAGCAAAAATACACCCCTTAATGTTGAAAGGGCTTATGGCCTCAGGGACGACGCGGAAATGGGGATTTGAAACGGGGGTACCAAGGTGATGTCCTTAGCCGATCCTAAAAAAAAAAATACTAATTTCAATTAAAAATCCAATATATCATGTTGAAGTAAAATATTAGCAATACTTTTAATCTATATCTATACTATATTATAAAGCATTTGACAAAGACTTCTTAAAATTTAAGAGGTACAAGTTAATTTGCTTATGATACAACATGCAATGCACATAATAACTAAATTTTAAGGTCAAATTAGTCTTTAAAGCATCATATTTAATAATCTAAATGAAATCAAGAGTTATGTTTATGATAGGTCATGACATTTATTTCTACAAAACATATTAAATACAAAACATGTAAAAAATAATTTTCATAATGTTACATGTTTTATTATAATCTTTTATATACAATTAGTTACTTTATAAAAGTTAGTTAATCTATTATTAATCATAACAATGTTACTAAAATTTTAGGTATTTGAGTCGTTTATGAAATATCTACTGCATGAATAATTTGGCATATTGAGAGCAAAATCGAGCTTACCCTACTAAACAACGTAAAGTTTATCTTGTGTTAGAAGAAAATGAAAGGAGAAGTTCCTTTATTGGTGCTATTTTTATATACGTTTCAATGTAACCTTCGTTTAAAACAAAATTGCGTGTGATAATTTACAAGTCATCTAAGCAGAGGCGGACAAGTCTTTAAAGTGTTTTTTTTTAGTTTTTTATTTCTCTTTTTATGTAAATTTGTTACGGTTTCAACTTAGTAGCTTTTTCTATGATGATTTTTAACTTTTTATTTTTTTTTAATATGGCAAGTTAACTCGCCGACATGCATGTGTGTAATTTAACGTTTTTTCATCTATTTTTTGTTCAGTTTAACTGTCCCGCCGCAACGCGCGGGTTTCTCACTAGTTTTAAATAAGAACAAACGAAAACTAATATTTACTAGTGGGAAACCCGCGCATTGCTGCGGGGCGTTCTTGTAAGCTGGAGGCAAATTTGTATTGTTTTTGCACCATTATCTACCTAACTTTTGGTTATATAAAGAGTAGTTACACTTTTGACCACTTATCTCTATTCATGCATTTCTTTAATTTCATTTTTGAACCAACAATATAATGCTACATGACACACTCACAACAATGTCTTTATTTTTTGTTTGCCAACTAGTAGGGTGCCGCGCTTTGCGGCGGGAACACGATGCATTTGTACGTTTAAAGGTTTCCGAATACTAAACCAAGAATTAGACATTACAACACAAACTATGCAAGTGGTTCAATTTGTTCTTTACTTCACATCGTTTCTTGGCAGACAATTGTTTGCAACGTTCATTTAAAGATAATATTTGGCTTTGGAGTTTGTGAGTAGGGGCATAAATTGAAGAAAGTGGGTAAAATTTAGTGATTTATACTTGTTCCTTTTCAAATGTCATCTTAACTTTGACATTTTGGACATATTTGCCTATGTCTCCCCTTTATAATGTAGTATAGAAGTATAGATAAGAAGAATTATAAGAAAATATACCGCCAAATAACATATTGTTCATAAACTAAATATATAGGTTGGTTTTAATGAAGATGATGATATGCGATTCTAATGTGTAAAATTAGCATATGCGAAAGAATGACATACATGTTCAATTTTTATTATGGATATACAATCGATCACCTTGGGTGACACCGAATAAAACAATATTCTTACCAAATTGAATACATCTGTGAATAATATGTAGTTAGTTGGTCATCTTATATATAATAACATGTTAAAAAACATTTATACTATCTTAATATGATTAGTAACTTGCTTAGACATGATTAATGAATTATCTGAACATAAACATAGTGAATACATGTAAAAAGCCATCATTGCCTCAACCTTAACTTTAAATAAAAGGAAAACGTTGGTCAAAATAAACTTATATGACAAAGTGACAAAAAGGAAGCAATCAATTCAAAACCAATTTAAATAGGTCTGAATTTCGATAAATTAAGTCAAATCATAATATTAGGATATAAAAAGAAGTTACACTTTAGTATTTTTTTTCCCAATTCTCTAAATATATAAATGATATAAAAATATGGGCAACCGAAACTAAATTGACTATTAGGTCCAAAATATAACTTTAACATAAAACACACAAATGGTAACTTAGAAAAACGCATTGGACAGAAAAAACACAACGCATGATCTGCAATAAAAAACACAATAATCAGAACTGAAAAACACAATGAATGAGACAAATAAAACAAAATGAACAGACGAAATAACACATGGTGTTTTTTCTGTAACAGATTTATGTTTTTTTACTGCACTGTGCATTGTATTTTTTTTTCCACATGAAAAAAAAACTCGCTAAAAAAACTTTTTTTTTCGTTTTTTTATAACACTATAATACTCGTTGAAAATATAATAAAATGCTCGTTAATAATTGGTGTAATTTTTTTAGAATGTCGTATAAAAAGTTATTAATGTTTAAAAATTGTGAGGAAAAGTGCATGTGTCATGCGCATTAAAGAGAAAAAGACGACTTTAATAGTTTTGAAGGAAATTCAAGGGTGGGGATGAACTCGCCAAGTTTCATGTGTCCCCAACAGTGTTCCTTTATAATATACATATACATACATATATATATATATATATATATATATATATATGGTAAGGATAATGTGGAACCCACTCTTATAGTGAAAACTCTGGAAACTCTGACTTCAAAAAAAAATTAGGGCATGTAATATATATGATTTTAAGCATTTTGGGCCAAAAAAAATAAAAAAAAAACGCCGAGCACTTTTAAAAAAAAAAATCCAACTAACACATGTTAAGCCAAACTAACACATGTTACCCATTTGTTACCCGAAGACGGTTTTTATTTTAAAAAAACGGCTCGGCGCTTTTTTGATTTTTTGGCCCAAAATGCTTAAAATCATGTATGTTACATACCCTAAAATTTTCATTAAAAAAAGTCGGGAACTTAGAGTTTGTTAGAGTTTCCAAGATTTTCACTATAACAAGGGTTTTCAATATAACCTTATACTACTATATATATTACCTGTAATAAATAGGAAAAAGACGAGAAACATAGATGCCTTAAATTAATGATACGTGTCTCAAATTATATTTGTTAATGGGAAGAGATAACGTATAAAACGTCTAAACATACGAAGCGTAAGAAGCATTCAGAGCCATTGGATTTAGGCGGTGGCAAGATGATAATTAACAATCCTAATCATACTTTAGTTAAGCTAACTAGGGGTAATTTAGGGAAAATGTGTTTTAATTTCCAGAAAATCGTAAGAACGGGGATTCACAATTGATCGAAACGTAACATCAAAACAAAAATATTTCAACAATTAAACAAATAATTGAAACCGATTAACTGTTCCGAATCATTAAACAATCAAAACACATTGATTTGAATCAAAAAGAATTACTGATTTGCAGAAAAAAAACAGAGCATTGCATTCAATCGTTTAAAATCACATTAAACGTAATAAAAAAAACAATCAAACGCATATAATATTCACAAAAACATATGATTTTGATAAATATAATTACAATTAAAGAAAAAAATGAATTTCAAAAAGATTCAGATTAAGAAACACTTGAATACGTAAAACAGACGCACTAATGTAAAATAACGTGCGTCTAAACAAGGCATTGAATACTAGGTAAAAATTATATAAACAGACGCACTCATGTAAAATCAGACGCACTTTTAAAAATTCAGACGCCTTAAATATCATGTTTTGGACGCACTTATAAACACAAAAAATGGAAAATAGGTTATGTTCACTTTTATAAAATTGTAAACGTAATGATTAACTTCTGCAACTTGCATATCTTATTAATTATACAAAGATAATCTGACAAAAAAATATTACATGCTTATTTTAATAATAAAAAACTAAAAAAATCTAACTATATGATAAATATAATTTGACTAGTAATAAATTTAAATAAAATCTTTAACTTAAATATTCAACTACTACTAATTAAATTTCAATTTTAGCCTATATAAACACCAGAGAAAGAAGCATACTGATTCATCTAAAAACACAAAAACAAAAAAGAAAAATGGCTGCAAACGACATAGATAATGCAATAAGCAACATGCAGATCAAAACTGTAGTTCTGGTTGACTGCATTTCAGAAGTGCAGGATGACCTAAACTCATCTTGTGTAGTACTGTCTGAACAAACTGAGGTTCAGACACAGTACATGAGGAACCTGGATCTCATAGAAAAGCTGCTGAATGAGGAGAAAACACCATTCACAGATGAAGCTATTAAGCACCTACATACTCAGGCATCTTTTGACAACCTCATCTGTGAGTCACTTAGCAACACACAAGCATGCATCATGAAGAACATGGAGTCGAAACAAAAGGCAAGGGATGCAATCTTGGGCTCCCAGTGATATTGATTTTATAATGGTTGTTTTGGGGTGGTGGTTTTTTGTAGATATTTTAATAGTTTAAGTGGTTGTTATGTTGGTAGTGGTGTAAAGGTGGTAGTGGTAGTGGTGGTTGTAATTGTAATGGTGATGGTGTTTAAGTAACTGTTTTTCATGTTTTTAATATTAATGAAATAGACGCACTAATAGTTGTGTTATGAACGCACTTGTTCTTTTATTTAAAAGCACTAATGTTTAAAACAAACGCACTAATGTTTAAAACAGACGCACTCTTGTTTACTTGTATAATGTTCAGACTCACCCTGTGTACATTCAAACGCACTCATTAAAACAGTAAGATTTGCATGTCAAAACATCATAAAACTAAAAAATGACATCTAAGACAACTCCTGATCATCATCAGAAACTTCTAGATCAATGTCTTCATTATCATCAATGTCTTCTTCCACAATATGATCATTTTGTTCACCTTGCGGCTTGGTTGAAACACCCTCCTTCGTGTGTTTTCGTCGATCATGTCCACTCTCCCCGCATATTGCACATTTCCTCTTCCTTTTGCCGGATCGGCTAACCTACTTTTCCTTGCTGGACTTTATGCGCTTCTGCTTGCCACGATCTTTGTTTTTTATACCATTCGGAAGTCGAATGGTGGGTTCCGCATTTGATGGTTTCTCATAACCAAAAAGAGAAACATACCTATCATGCTTATTCTGATGACTAGGTCTCTTAAACCTGCCCTCATCAACCTTCTTAACCAACTCTTTGATTTTATCATTAACCAAAGTCAACTCAGATAAATCTGCAATTAATGTGTTTGCAAGATATTCACCGCCCAAAACTATCTCCCGTGCAATACGTCTGGTTTCTTTCGTCTTGTCATCACCAAACTCTCCTGTTTCAAATGAATACTTGATTTTATTTGGTACAACATCTTTTATCCACCTCCTCAAAATGTATCTTTTCGGGAATCTATAAACTTTCATCAACCTTAATATATAAAAAATATGCCTACACAGCAACCTGTACTGCTCGAACCTCCCGCATGTACATAATGTAGTAACATCCTCAACACCATCAACAACTTCCTTTTTAAACAGAACCTGTAAAAAAGGTAAAAAATTATAATGGTGACTTCAGACGCACTCATAAGTAGGTTCAGATGCCTTAAATATTTTAAAAACCAAAAATTATATTAGTAATACTTTTGGACGCACTCATAACTAATTTAAACGCACTAATAATAAAAAACAAAAAAAAATTACCTCAATAAAGCCTTGACCATATGCTTGTGGATCATCAACAAAAATCTTCAAAATGCTTCTTCATCAGCCCTCTGCATATGAACACTTATTAAACCTTCATAAGTGGCATATATTTCTTCCTGAATATCAAAGAAGATAGTTCGTGTAAATATTTTAGACGCCTCTTCCTCGATAGGATCCTTAGTCCAAAGGTCAGGAACCGTATGTCTGGAATCACGGTCATTCTTCCTGTGATTGAATCTCTGACCTTCAAGGGACGTTTCAAAATGGTTGAAGAACTCAACAAGAGTCAACTGAGAATTTGCCACTTGGCAAAAAAAAATGATTCTCACTCTCTGATCTTGATGTTGTCCTCATTAGCCCAGACATAGGTTCATCCCGGTAAAAGGCAGGAATCCACATTAACCTCATATTAAACATGTCCGTCAACCAATCGTTCTCCTTTAGCTTGTAATCGACAATAAGTACACCCCACTCAAAATCAAATGTCTCCGGACTGATGGAGTCTGTCCAAAAAATTGCACAGATTCTCCTTTTGAACTCATCATCACTGCATAATGCACTACCAACCTATAAAAAACAATATGGAAACAAACGCACTAACAGGTAAGTTTGGACGCATTCACAAACATTGTATCCAAAACAACAGAGTATTTAAATGCACTAATGTTAAACATACGCACACTATAATTAAAATAAAAAAATCATGCTGACCTTATCAGAAACCTTCTTCATGATATGCCACATACACAATCTATGTCTGCTATTTTGAAAAACCAACTGTATTGCATTTTTCATAGCACCATCTTGATCAGTTACAACCACTTTGGGGTGCTTCCCAAAACATTTGGAAAACGATTGTAACAGCCATGTGTATGATTCAGTTGTCTATAATAAGAACAATCCTGCACCAAGTGTGACATTCCGGCAATGGTTATCAATTCTGGTAAATGGTACAAACACCATCTTGTACCTCTAAGAAAACTAAAAAATTAAAAAAATGCTAGAAAAAAACCTATAAACATGTAAAAGTTGAATTTCAAAAAACTTGTAAAAATTAAAAACATACTTGTTAGTGTTAAATGTTGCATCAAACGAGATCACATCTCCAAATTTCATATAATTCCTCTTGCATAAAGCATCAGCCCAAAATAATTCAGTTAATGCATTCTTTTGATCCACAGAATACTCAAATGAAAAATCTGGAAGGAACTTCTTCTTATCCCTAAGCCTAGTCACAATCATATCTGCATCGTACTCACCAATAAAGGTGTTTAATCCACCTTTAAAGTTTTACAATCAGTTGCAGTTGCACCAACATGCTCAACACCTCCATACCTAGTCTTCATGATGTTAAAAGCTTTGACAGGACCCATGTTCAATGAAGACAGCTCACATATCATCTCTTCTTGAGTATGTGTCAGCTTCCTATTTGCTGCTAGAAAATGAATGTCACTCTCATGAGCAAAAGGATGATTATGACCTTCATTAAAGCCATAAACCTTGAATTTTTTTCCATCCTCAGAGGTTAGCCTAATAAATGCAGGACATCCAGTTTGGATGGAAGGCCTTTTCCTTGACTTAACATCTTTCTTAGAACTTTCTTCACCTGCCTTGACTGGCTTAAAACCCTCCTTATAGCATACAAAGTATCTAAGTCTTAGAACACCTTTTCGCACATCTGACGTGCCCTTTCGAATAGAAAAACCACCAGCCTTTGCATATTTTGCATAAAACTCTTGTGCATGGTCAATACTAGGAAACTCCATGTCCTTTGCAGGTTTGAGAGAATCAGGTACATCAGGGATGTATGTGTTACTAGCTTGGTCATCAACAGGAACATCAGTTGCAACACCTTTAAAAAAAAACAAACGCACTTATTGACTATTCAAACGCACTTAGTAAAATAAAGGTTTGAAAAATCCAAACGCACTCTGTGATAAAAATAGACGCACTAATATACTATCAGTACCAGCAATAATCAACTACAATTTAAAAATAGACGCACTCGTATATAACATCAAACGCACTAATATAAGGTAACAGGTTAAAACTATAACATACCTTGAACTCTGAATTCATTGATGAGATTCAAACTATGAAAATCAACATCCTGGTTAGTGTTTTCGATCAAATCTGAACACACATAAAAACATTCATGTTAACAAATCTATCTAAACACATATCTCTGTTTTTTGACTAAAAACAGAGGACGATGATCATACCATGAAAAACATTATAATCAGGCAATTGATTCGAATTCTTAGTAGCAACTCTCTGCTCTTCAACAGATAAGTTTAAATCTGATAACCAAAAACAAAAATTAAACAAAAAACTATTGAACAATGGGTTAATTAACTACGAATACACGTACCGAACATGATGAATTGATCGATTAAACTGTAATCGTGTTAATCAAATAGAGTTTGAATCGTAATTGGATTGAAACGTAATGTTTGTGAGATCGTCTGTGTTTTATGAATTTAAAATTATGATTTGAAAATATCGTTTACAAAAATAACTGCCTTAATTCACGTAATCAGTTACGTGTGGTTAAAGTCTGTAATGCCTTTGTGTTAAACTAATGTTAAAAGTAATTATAGTTTGATTAGGTTAAGTGGGGTTTGGTTAATAAGACACTTGTCATCCTCTGGTAGCTTCCTATTGCTTCTCACGTTAACACACTTTATATCGTATACTTTCTCTTTGTTAATTCTTAAATGTAAAGTTTACACCCGTACTTAGTTTTTTAATAATATTTTATTTATTATTTTTCTCTAATAAGTAATAACCCTTTTTTAAGTTTTCTAATTTCTAAGTATACGTACAGTTATGTTTATTTTTATTCATTAATCAACCTCCAATAATTACATGTATATAGTTTATATTTTTAGAATTTGGGAGTCTAAAAAAGTGGGTGCCTAAAACTTTAACATTATTTTATTTCCCTTTAAGCCAGCCCTGATATCATGTTTATGTCTACTCACACCGCACGTTTTTTGATCCACAACTTTGGCGTACTGGTTTTCCTACATGCATAAATCGGTAACTTCGACAAAAATTAATTACGCGCTTCAACTGTCTGACGATGATGAATGAGACATTTTTTATTTTGTATTTCACGCTTATGTTTATTCACATGTTATTAAGTAAGTTCGACAAATATAATTAGGTATTTCGACTGCCCGATAATGAAAAGTGGACATTTGTTTTATTTTTATTTATGTTGATGTTTAGTTAACTAAATTATTTTGTGTATCATAGACATTTTTCGCACTTGCTTTGATCGTTAACTTCAACAAATATAGTTACACACTTCAATTACCTAATGACTAGGGCTGTAAACAAACTGAACTTTCAACGAACAGTTCATGAACCGTTCGGCGGGATTTTCGTTCGTGTTCGTTCATTTAGTAAATGAACGGACATGAACAAAACAAATATGTTCGTTTAGTTAAACGAACGAACATGAACAGAGGTCGCGTTCGTTCGTTTATGTTCGTGAACGTTCGGTAACGTGTTCGTTTGTGTTTGATAGTTTATTAAGGTTTTTAATTTTTATACTTTTTTTATATTCTTTTATTTTTATTTATTTTACTCAACAAATAATATACATGAGGTAAATATATGACTAATGAGATCAATAAACATACTTTTTGTATCCAAGCTTATTATATGTTTCCGCGTTCCAGCGTTGATGCCCTCCACCTCAAGCACCCTCTGCCACCCACCTCCAATGCTCTTCTCCAATACTAAGTATGTTTGGACAATTAGGTTATATTTTAGGTGGATCTAGCTAATGTCTTAATGTATGTGAATTCGATGTTATTCAAAAGTTAATATATGGTTTGTATTTGTTTCCGTTCATGAACACTTGTTTGTGTTCATTAATGTCCGTTTGTGTTCGTGTGCGTTCATGAACAAAATTAACAAACGAACACAAACGAACACGAACATGAGTGTTTTTTTAACAAACGAATACGAACAGAAAATCTTGTTCGGTAAGTGTTCATGAACTGTTCGTGAACACATAATTTTCTTAACAAACGAACACGAACAAGGCCTTGTTCGTGTTCGTTCGGTTCGTTTGCAGCCCTACTAATGACTACAGAGTACAGAGAGTGTATATATGTTTTTTATTTTGCATTTTACGTGTATTTTTAGTAAATATATTATTTATTATGAATTCTTTTCTATTTATATATGTTTAAATCTAAATATGTAAGATAATATACAGGTTTCCTTATGCATTACATGGAGAAAACCTATCGTTGTTAATAAATCAAAATTAAAACGTAAATATAAATATAAATGCACAAAATCTCCACCATATCATGCAAGCTAACCTGACTAGTTAGACTATATGGTGTGGTGCAACATTCCCCAAATTCCCTCAATGCTACATCAGCGTCACATAATTTCCCTCATTTTCTTCCTTAAAATTTGGAATGGTTTCCCTCAATTCCCCATTTTTTATTATTTTATTTAATAATATTATATATAAAAGAAAGAAAAAGTTTAAAAATAATATCTTCTATAATATATAAATGAAAGCTAATGAGGGACACATGTCACCTTATGAGGGCTTGCTTTAAGTTTTTCCCGCTCATTTTACCGGGTCAATTAAATGATTCATGGATACTCCATCTACTATTAAATTATTTTTTTTTCTCTCATGTGCATTGCACATGCACTTTTCCCCATGATTTTTAAACGTTAATAAGTTTTTTAAAGAGAAAATTGCTCGAATAGTCCCTGTGGTTTGCCCAAATTTCACCTATAGTCCCTAAGTTTTCAAAATTACAGGCTTAGTCCCGAAACAGTGAATTTTTTGCACTCGGATAGTCCCTGGAGCTAGCTGAGGTTAAATAATCCAGTTAAGTGAGTGTAAAATTACTAAACTACCCTTACTTTAATAAAAAATAATACCTATTAATGTGGGTCCCACACTTCATCTTCCCCACTTCATCTTCTTCACCTCATCACCTCCACAAACCACCACCACCCATCTCCACCCTCCACCACTTAATCCCACCACCACCACCACCACCACCACCACCACCACCACCACCACTTGATTTCGACGTTATATAACCTTCAAAAAAAAAAAAAACCAAAATCAAAACCTATCACTAATATTATTATTCAGATCAAAATGGCTTAACAAAACCTCTACCCAAAAATCATCCAATCAAACCCAAACACATCATCTTACCCAACACCTTCAGCTCCATCTCTATACCCATCTTTAGATTACACAGATCTACACGAGACCTCTTCATCAACACTAAACAATCTCCCGATCCACACACAGTCACATCTGTTCAATCATTTGAACAAATAATAGTCCAAATACCCAACTCAATCAGCCACTTAATCGACAAACAACAGAGCATCGAAGCCCGACGTAGGCCACCACTCGACGGCAGAGCACCACCGCCAAGGAAGAGGAGAAGCCCGACGGTTCAGATTCATACCATTTCCGATCGGGTCTAAACAAAACCCTTCGTTTGTTCGTGTCTCTTGCAGGGACAGAAGGTGGGTTATCGGATGGATTCATGGATCGACGGAAGTAACTGATGACAGTCACCATAACCGGTGACTGTCTTAACCTCGAATAACAGCAGAAGGGAGAACAGTTGGGTTATTGATTACGATGATGATTACTGGTTCGATGATTAAGAGGAGGAGGAGGTTAACGGTTATGTTATTAGGATGGGAGAGAGAGAGAGAGAGAGATGTCACCGGAGGGGGAGAGGAAGGCGGCGTCAGTTCCGGTCACTGCTCTATTCACACACACTGAGAAGAAGGAGAGGTCGTTTATAGGTGAACTAATATAGAGGATGTTTGGATGCAGGTATAACAGTAGTAGTTTGTGGAGGTGATGGGTGGAGAAGATGAAGTGGGTGGTGGTGGTGATAGGATGGGGAAGATGAAGTTGGTGGTGGTGGTGTAGGGATTAAGGGTTTTTTTTTATATATTTAATTATAAAACGTGGGGCCCACTAGTGTTATATTTTATTTGTTTTATAGAAAGGGTAGTTTAGTAATTTTACACCCACTTAACTGGATTATTTAACCTCAGTTAGCTTCAGGGACTATCCGAGTGCAAAAAATTCACTGTTTCGGGACTAAGCCTGTAATTTTGAAAACTTAAGGACTATAGGTGAAATTTGGACAAACCACAGGGACTATTCGAGCAATTTTCTCTTTTTTAAATGACATTTTTTTTTGAAAAAAGAGTACACCAAATTAACGAGTGTTTTATTATCTTTCCAACGAGTACCATAGTGCTATACAAAAAATGAAAAAAAACGAGCGTTTTATTACTAATGGGTCTGCTCTGAAGCAAACATCCAATGACAACAATTGTTGAGTGCAAACCACTGTTGTCATCAGAAGTTTGTTTCATCATTTGTTGCTTGCTTCATCTGTGGATAATTATCAGTGGTTTTTAATTAGCTCTTTCATTTATCAGTAGTTACTAAAGGCAGAAGCACAACCACCAATGAATGAATTTTCAGCTTTAGTTGGATTTAGTCTTCCCGTGTTTTAACACGGGATTTCAACTAGTTATTATATATAATAAAATATAATAAAAATCACTCAGAAAGAAGGGAGAAGAAACCCCTAAGTCACCGAAAATTGATGGGGAGGGGGGGGGTTCCTCTTGGGGGAGTTGTCCACATCATTACCCCGAGTTCACTCCCCGAAGCCACACCTAATAGAGTTATAGTAAGTTGATAGTTATATAAACCTTAAAAGATAAAATACACATGTAATTTTGACTTTCGTTTAACTCTAATACAAAAATAAAATAGTTTTAATCATGAAATCCATAATATATCTATATATATATATATATATATTGCAAATCTATATCTATCTATATATATATAAAAGAATTGATAGTCGGTGACGTGGCGTTCAATGGTGGCCTCAACCCCCCAATTGAATGTGCCACGTGGCATAATGAGATAAAGACTTTATTATTTTTGAATTATTTCCTTTTTATCTATTTATAAAAACAAAAAGGATGCCATGTGAGATTGAGATATTTTAGGAAAAAAAGAATTTAAAAACAAAATTAGATTTTTCTCTCTCAAGTTTCCTCCTATAATTTTTAAACGTTAATATCTTTTATATACGAAATTTTTTAAAGAAAAAAATTACACCAAATTAACAAGTGTTTTATTATCTTTCCAACGAGTACCATAATGTTATATAAAAACGGGGAAAAAACGACTATTTTTTGTGGGGTTTTGTTCATACAGGAAAAAAAACACAAAGTGTTCAGGTTATTCATTAATCATGTATAGGCAAGTCATTAATTATGTTCAAACCAGTAAATATAAATTTTATTTACAACAGGTGTTAGCATTGAAGTTGTACATTGTTTTAGGTCAAGTTTTAATATTAGAGTTATACATTTTAAGGTTAAGCGTTAACATTAGTAATACATTGTTAAAATTGATATTTCATATTAGATTTCTCAACCCCGGGACGCTCCCGGGATATAAATCTAGTATATATATATTGCAAAGGGATTAATCCTATATGTCATACTCTTATGCAATCTCCCCTTTGAGAGATGCCACATAGGATGTGATGTGGCAACTCTAAACCAATTTAAAAAAAAAAATAGATATGATTTAACCTAATCTATTATAATCTTTAACCTAATATATTAAATACGTAATCTACTAAATATAAATATTAAACCTTTATTATTTTATCTCTCGTGTTTCCTCCCATAACTTTTTAACGTTAATATCTTTTATATACGAGATTTTTTAAATAAAAAAATTACACCAAATTAACGAGCGTTTTATTATCTTTCCAACGAGTACCATAGTGCTATATATAAATCGGAGAAAAAAATGACTATTTTTTTGTAACCCGACAGGTATTGTGTCACATAATTTCCCTCATTTTCTTCCTTAAAATTTGGAATGGTTTCCCTCAATTCCCCATTTTTTATTATTTTATTTAATAATATTATATATAAAAGAAATAAAAAGTTTAAAAATAATATCTTCTATAATATATAAATGAAAGCTAATGAGGGACACATGTCACCTTATGAGGGCTTGCTTTAAGTTTTTCCCGCTCATTTTACCGGGTCAATTAAATGATTCATGGATACTCCATCTACTATTAAATTTTTTTTCTCTCATGTGCATTGCACATGCACTTTTCCCCATGATTTTTAAACGTTAATAAGTTTTTTAAATGACATTTTTTTTGAAAAAAGAGTACACCAAATTAACGAGTGTTTTATTATCTTTCCAACGAGTACCATAATGCTATACAAAAAATGAAAAAAAAACGAGCGTTTTATTACTAATGGGTCTGCTCTGAAGCAAACATCTAATGACAACAATTGTTGAGTGCAAACCACTGTTGTCATCAGAAGTTTGTTTCATCATTTGTTGCTTGCTTCATTTGTGGATAATTATCAGTGGTTTTTAATTAGCTCTTTCATTTATCAGTAGTTACTAAAGGCAGAAGCACAACCACCAATGAATGAATTTTCAGCTTTAGTTGGATTTAGTCTTCCCGTGTTTTAACACGGGATTTCAACTAGTTATTATATATAATAAAATATAATAAAAATCACTCGGGAAGAAGGGAGAAGAAACCCCTAAGTCACCGAAAATTGATGGGGAGGGGGGGGTTCCTCTTGGGGGAGTTGTCCACATCATTACCCCGAGTTCACTCCCCGAAGCCACACCTAATAGAGTTATAGTAAGTTGATAGTTATATAAACCTTAAAAGATAAAATACACATGTAATTTTGACTTTCGTTTAACTCTAATACAAAAATAAAATAGTTTTAATCATGAAATCCATAATATATCTATATATATTGCAAATCTATATATATATATATATATATATTGCAAAGGGATTAATCCTATATGTCATACTCTTATGCAATCTCCCCTTTGAGAGATGCCACATAGGATGTGATGTGGCAACTCTAAACCAATTTAAAAAAAAAAATAGATATGATTTAACCTAATCTATTATAATCTTTAACCTAATATATTAAATACATAATCTACTAAATATAAATATTAAACCTTTATTATTTTATCTCTCGTGTTTCCTCCCATAACCTTTTAACGTTAATATCTTTTATATACGAGATTTTTTAAAGAAAAAAATTACACCAAATTAACGAGCGTTTTATTATCTTTCCAACGAGTACCATAGTGCTATATATAAATCGGAGAAAAAAATGACTATTTTTTGTAACCCGACAGGTATTGTGTCGGGTTTGGGATTAGTTTAAAACAAATTGTGGGTTTGGGTCGGGTCTGGGATTAGGTGATACCCGACCCGATTACCCGAAACAACATATACCCAAATACCCGAACTACATACCCGATCATATACCCATGAATTTTTTAACGCATCACATAACCTTTAGACTAATGCGTTCGATATTTCAATAATTAACTTTTTTTTTCTTATTTCATGTTAGTTCTTTTTAGAATGATCGATTACAAACTTCCGAATTCATTTGTAATGGCACTAGATTTATACCCCGGCACAGAGATTTTTTTTTTTTATATTTGAATATGATAACTTATGGCAGAGATTTGTTTAAAATAATAATAATAATAATAATAATAATAATAATATATTTTATTATTTTATATTAGATATTTCAACCTGAGACGTTCCCAGGATAAAAACTAGTATATATATATATATATATATATATATTAGTATGATATTGCGCACGTAATACTATAAAAACTACCCAAGGGAGGATTAATCATAACCATTTGCACATGCATTTTTATTATAATGCCACTATAAGATTTGAAAGTAAAATATAGCTAGTTGTTGTTGATGGATAGTTTCAATCGAGGCATGGTTTGATTCTGAGGGCAACCCGGTTTTACCTAGTTATTATTCTAGCGAGTTTCTCGTGTGGGGGTAGTATGGTTTCCGGGCGAAGGTCAGTTTGCGCGGCGGCCGGGGCCCGATAGAACATTGCGTTCGCAGGCGGAGCTGACGGGTAATCGTCTTTGACGAAACCTGGTGAACAATTCGGTTAGTACATAGAAAGTCACCCTTCAAAAAACATATATATTTAACTATAAATTGTTTATAATCCCGATGTCCATATATTTTATTTCTTAATTTCTCAAAAGAGAAACCAAGGAGCGTTTAGTTTATAAAGTGGTCTTCGACCTTGGCCATGGCTTTTAGCCTTTCATGCCATTTCTCCACTTCAAAAGTGTATTTTCTTTTGTTTACCAAAACTCTAAAACCATTAATTATCCGAAAATCTGATCCGATCTACTTGTTCTATCAATTCGTTCAGGTGCAAACTAATGGATTAAAACCATTAGGCCTAACAGTTGAACTGATGAACAATCGAACCTACTAGTTTGACAATCTCTAAGTTATGGAAAAATTATATCAACAATTTAGTAACTACAATTTTATCATTTTAAAAATTTAGGATGCAATATATCATTACTAAATAAAAGATAAGGATGGCAAAACTTTATATTAGAAAAGTGAAAAATTACTATAGACACTGATATTATGCGACTGAACCAAAACATATTGGTTGGATGGTTATTATAGGGTAATCTATTTATAGTCACTAATAACCGTAATTAAAAGGTTCAACTCGTGTTTTTCTTATAAAGAACTCATATATTATATACTAATACAAATAGCAAGTTAACGATAATTGGTATCACTTTAACGGTGTTAAGTCTTTCCCGTGCCACGTCATATCAATGAACAACTTCCGGTTTCTTTAAACGAGGCAAGACCACCGACATGATGTTTACAATCCACCACGTAACGATCGGAATTCATAACCGCTTCTTTCAAGTTAGATGTCGGTTCAACTCTTCTTCACAACGTTTGCTTTTTTTTTTCTTCCTTTTTCTTTTGCCAAATCCTATGTTGCCAATCTAACTAAAACATAAAGTAAATCTTTTATTTATTCAATGAACGGTTTCAATTCTGATGGATTGTCGTTTCCTTCATATCGCCGCCGGTGCTATTAATTACTGTTTTCTGGCAACATAGGTTCGGGTCCTATTGTGGGCAATACCGGCGAAGCGTCGGACAAGACCCGGCGCATGCATGACAATGGCGGTTTCTGTTGTGAGTTCTGTTTGAGGTTTTTATTTGTCCGGAAACCCTATTTGGATTGTGGGAATTAGTTGAGTAGAATACAACGAGTGGTTATGGTGAAATGGAATTTCTATGGTATTTTCACTCTTCTCTAATACGTATTAAGCTTTAAGTTTTTACTCAATTTGCGTGTTTGCTGGTATGCATTTTTACTTTGATTTCAAAGATGTTAATTCTTTTGTAGGATCTTTGATGTGCAAAGTGCGTGTTACTACTTTGTAGTTTTTAATTTAACATCATGTTTGGTTGAGTATCAACTTTAACCATTTTAGGTTTCCAAGTTATATTTTGTACATTGGTATTCTTTTGGGCATTTGGATTTTATTTCTTGGTTGCTACAACCAAATTAACACCGACTAAATTCCCCGGCCCGCACGCCTAACGCAAGTAATTCTTAATTAATATGTCGCCATTTCAGAATTTTGTTTTCGGTCATATTCATTTTTTGTTGATGATATTTATAGATCATTCTTTTGTGTATTGTGATTTTGATTGTTACAGGAAAATAGATACATGGTTTGTACAAATTTGGTGATACTGTGTGTAGATAATTTTATTAGTGGGTCTTTTAATCTTCAGTTTGTAGAAACAATAATTTTTATGATACAAAAATTGATATTAGGTTAACATTTTAAAATATTTAATTTTTAAATTGTTAATAGACTCACACATATGTTCTCTATGTTTCCTTCTTGAATCGCGACAAATCTCTACCAAAAATCTATCTTAAATCTGTTTATTCGACATGTTGTTTGACCCATTTTAATCATAGCTTGAACAAGAATTTGTTTTTGACCCATTTAAATCATAGATTGAACAAGAATTTGTTTTTTCACGCCAATTACGTTCAGTGGAGGATCTTGAACCAAACACCTGGTAGGGTCGGGTTCAATCTGGGCTGGCCGAACTCAATACATATACAAAATTTCGGTAAAATTTACACTACGAAATGAAAAAACTGGACGGGCCGAGGCCCGGTCTTAGCTCCACTAAGATCCGCCAATGATTACGTTAGATATGTTATAAAGACATTGAAATTAGGATTTTTGTTGTTAAATTACGTTTAATTTAACACTTAAAAGCATGTTTTGTAAAATCAAGAATTTTCGTTTCGCATGAGTGATACTAAAATAATCTTCCCGCCGCATCGCGCGGGTTAAGTTCTACTTGTTATATATAAAAACTAACAAATGCTGTTTTGGGGTTAGTGGATCCCTTGACCCCATTTCGTTCTTACAAATATTTAAAATATTTGTGAGAAACTACAAGTTGTTGTTGTTATTATTATTATTATTTTTATTTTGTATTGTAATGTTACAATGCATTATGATAGTGTTCTATTATGTGGATTTAGGTGATATGATTAGTGTTTTTAACTATCTAGTCTTTTATGAGCATGTTTGTGAAGAGGATTTGATGGTGGAGCTTATTATGGAGGTCCAAGTTCCGAAAGATATTGATGACCATGGGTCCCAAGTAATTCACTTATAGTTTTTTTTAAACACTTTAATTAGAATGTTAATCTTAAAGTTAATTATAATTTTATTATCATGAATATTGGAAGGCACAACCCTGGCAAATGTAATTTAGTTTTTATAAATTCAATATATTTTCGTTCAAATTAAACCGTCAATTAAACTATATTAATTTTATTTGTAAGGTAAGTCATGTGTTCATCATGTGAAACTCTGAATTTAACTTCTAAACTGTATGTTTAGTAATTTTAAACTGTTATCTGACCTAAGTGATAATATATTATATATCTTTTGATTTTAAACGAAATAACTCATGCTCAAATAGACTTTTAAAATTGTAAATTTATACTCAAGTTCTTTGGGTGTCATGTGGTGAATGTTTCTGGGGTACAAGAAAAACAAGAGATGTAGTTGTAATTCTTTCAAAGTTATTGTCTAAAAGTTACAAAAAAGGTAAAACATGTGGGGGCAGCTTTATATTTTGGCAAAATAGTGTTTTTGAAATATGAAAAGCATAAAAAATTGATTTTAACTGGGCCTTGATAGCAATTGGGTTTGGTGGCTCAATGGTAGAAGCAAATCTTCTAGGAACACCTAAGGGAAGGTCATGAGTTCAAGTCTTACAAGGAGTAGAAATTTACCGTTCAAAAAAAAAAAAAAAAAAAAAAAAAACTGTCCCTTGATAAGTACGTAATTAGACTCATATTTTGTCATTTGTGTCCGGTGTCCTTGAGTAAATTTAAGTATTAATTAATGATCCTAAAAATGTACTTTTCCTGCTTTATTTATTTATTTTTTCTTTTAGATTTTGTTTTCTACATATTTTAAACTTTATTAAAATAAATAATGAATTTATAACAAAATGAAAGGCCAAAGTAGAGTCTAGACTTTAGAGAGCACTCCTTGAGGCCCCTAACCTCTTTCTACTAATTTTAAGTTGGACATTAACATTGTTGGAGATAATCATCAAAAGAGGAATTAACTAAAGAAGTGCATGCCCCTCTCGCAAATCAACTTTCAATCTATCATAAATACAAAACTCGATTTCATAAGATCTCAGTGCTATGAAATATCTTTTGAAAAAACTGGTAAGCTTTTTAAGGAGGAAACCCACTACTAAGAAAACTCAATGGCTTAACGCGTAACATGTTTTGTACTAGGCGAGACTCAACCTACATTTAAAAAGTTATGGAGCTACCACTCAACCAGAAGGCTTGGTGGCAGTAATGTAACTTGAACTTTTAGATGGTGAAGATCGAAAGTCATAATAGCTAATTCATTTTCGAACCAGTGAGGGTCAGACTTAAAATATACAAAATTTTCAGACAAAACCAGATAAATTTATACTATTGAGCAAAAAAATGGTGGAGACCGAAAGTCATAATAAGCTCCACCCCTGTTTGGAGGTGAAAAACGCTAGTAATTAAGCTTATATTAAGCTAATGATAAGTTATGGAGGCAAATTGTTGTTTTGTTCAGTCTGCTACTACAACGTGTGAGGGCTGTAAACAAACTAAACGTTCAGCGAACAATTTATGAACTGTTTGGCGGGAAGTAACTTGGTTGTGTTCGTTCTTTTAATAAATGAACGAACCCAAACAAGAAATTTCGTTTGTTTAGTTAAACAAACGAACATGAACATGGGTTACGTTCGTTCATTTATATTCATGAACGTTCAGTAACATGTTCGTTTATATTTGTTTGTGTCCAATATTTTATTAGGATTTTTAACTTTTTATTTTTAATTTAAGTATTTCAAATTCACAGTGATAGATTATTTAATAAATATTGGAATATTACTCATTAATATTACTTCACTTGTTTTGATTAACTATTAATTTTGGTGGACTAAACCAAGATTTCAAATTTAATATGATAATTTTGTGTTTTTATGAGACAACTTTTTATGGTAATTACATGATCAAGACTATGTCAAGCATGTATGGATAATTGAATTAGTATATTTTGAGCGGATAATGTTTATAATGAAATTATTGATTTTGTTCGAAATTTAAATGTGTTAGTTTGTGCTTGGTTTGTTCATGAATGCTTCTTTGTGTTTCTGTGCGTTCATTTATGTTTGTTTGCGTTTGCTTTTATCTGACACCTAAAATTGACAAACAAACACAAACGCGTTCATTCCTTAATAAACGAACACAAACAGAAAATCTCGTTTGTAAATGTTCTTGAACGCAGAAACACGTTATTTCATTAACAAATGAACAAGACCAAAGCCTTATTCGTGTTTGTTTGGTTTGTTTACAACCCTACCTAAGAGCCTTAAGATGACTTAGAGTAACCACAATATAAGTGTGTTTTTTTTTTGTTTTTTTTTTTGATGTCTTCATGTGACACATAACACTTGCCTCACCAATAAAAAACTCTCATGCGCTCAAATTAACACATAAAAACATCGCTTTCTTTTTTCTCCATTCTCTCTCCTAATGACATTCAAATACATGTTTTTACAGTTCATCAACAACATATTCATTTGTCTCTTTCCCTCCATGTAACACTTCACTCCTACATGATACCTTAAAACATCCGCATTTTTCCTTACTGTGTTGCTCTTAGGCCTTAGCAGGGACACTAGAAGGAAATCTATAACAGTAGATCTAGTAAGTATGGCGGTATGTGTTGGAATAAATATATATTATGTCTTGTATATTTATCGGTAGCCATTATAATTGTTTATATTATGTTTGATCAATTTCTAAATACTCTAAGTCCATAACTGATTAGTCTTTCTTTGATAGACGGACTTATCATTAGTTGGGCCTAACTAGGGTGTCCCCTGGGTATGCATAAATAGGAAGAGATTACTAGGGTTGAGGGACACCACAACATAATCATCGACTACAAGATTCGTAGCCTTCATCGGAGTAAAATCCGCATCGTTAAAGTCCGTTGGAACTCGAACCGTGGACCGGAGTTCACATGGGAACGGGAGGATCAGATGAAAGCTAAGTATCATCATCTTTTTCCGAAACGCGCGTTTGAATCGAGGCATGTTACTGCTGAAGCGGAATGAATCTCGGGTCGAGATTCCTTTCAACGTGGGGATGATGTGACATCCGGTAATTTTCTTTTCGTTCTGTTCTTTTTGTTTCCTTCTTTTGGGGCTTTGCGCAATTTTCGGGACGAAAATTCTTTCAACGTGGGGATGATGTGACACCCGGCATGTTTGGCTTAAACATATTAGTAACATCTAAGTCTACCTTAGCGAGAAACGTTTATAAACAAACTTAACTGGGTTAGTTGAGTCGGGTCAAGTTAGGATTGTCCAGGGTACAATGATCTGGAGGATCATTGGGAGTCGTTTTGGTAATACACTAGTACCGGGTTCCGTTGTTGGTGACATTACATGAACTAATTAAGTATATGTGTAGATTATGGATCGTGTGGTGGATTATATACATAGATGTGTTTAAATGATGTGTAAACAATTATCTGTGCTTAAATATGTTAAATATAGACTAAGGATGCATGCTTATGTGTTAAGATGTGTTAGAATGCGTTAAACACGACAAACTGGAAAACTGGTTAAAAAGGAGTTCTGGTTCGACCACTTCGAGTGGTCGAAGGAGAACATTGTGCCTGGTTCGACCCTCTGTAAATGGGCGAACCTGGGAAGTGGAATTGAAAGAATTCCCTTCGACCAGGACAGGGCTCATTCGACCCTGTGTAAGGGTCGAAGGAGGTCACCTTCGACCAATGAAATGGGGTGAAGGATGATTAGTATAAATACCAACCTTTGTCATTTTTCATCATTTCACAAACCCTAACTGTCCCAAAACGCTCTCAAACGATCTTAATCACTAAGGAAGGAGTTTTTGCCCTTCTTTTTCATAATCTAACCTATCTACAACATCTAAACAAGAATCCAAGGTGTGTTCTTAATCCTAAACCTTTTTAAAAGCATTTTAATTCGTTTTCATCTATCCCTAATTGTCCGGATCTGTGCTAAGGGTGTTTTTATGATTAAAAACCTTTTAAACATCTTTCTAAATCAAAACATTATCATTAACATAGGTTTCATGGTGAATAACATATGTAAATTGTGTATTATGTGGTGTTATGTGTTGTTCAATGATTTGCTGCTACATCTATGATAGAAACATGATATAGGATTGCTATTGATGCTAGATTATTGTTGTTTAGAGTTAGGATTGGATATGATGATATTATGGGTATTTGGGGGTTTTAACGAATCTAGACTCGATGCATGATATTTATGATCAATAGAATTGATAAGAAAAGATCGAACACTCGACAAACTGAGCATTTCAAGTTGAATATGAATCGATTTCAAAAGTTTCCAAATTGGGTAAATTATTCATGCATGAAAGTGATGTTTCCATAATCTTTACCATTTTGGGAAAGGGCTGAAACGGACATATTATCAGGGGAAATCAGTGGGGTTTTGCAGGAATAAGTTATCCATGCTTGACTGCTGTGTTTGATGATGTTTCGAGTCGTTTTGAATGTGTTTGAAGCGTTTTTAGGAAAATTTGCACAACAGGGGCGAACCTGGCCTCCTTCGACCGATCGAAGGTGCGAAGGAGGGAATCCAGGGTCGAACCTGGGTTTTTGTTGGGCGAACGTGGTAAAACGGGCGAAGGAGGCATCAAACGGTCGAACGAAATGTAAAACGGGCGAAGGAGACTGAAAACGGGCGAAGGAGACTTAAAACTGACTGGTTCGACCGTTCTGATGCAGAAATGAGATTTTTGATACAAACTAAGTGTTTTATGCTTGAACCTTGTGTGTAATCTATGTGTACTTGATTAGTTAGGGTAATGGGTCACCAACGGGATGTCGGGTCGGTCTAGTGTGTCGGTTAAACATTCAAACACGTTTTAAAACATACTTGGTTACGATCTGGACAATCGGGGACTAGATAACCTTATGGTTATTAGTCTGAACACTTATGTGAACATTTTGATAGATCTCTGGTAGAGGGATTATCAAGGGCTAAACATCTTTACTTGTAATCGAAGAACGCTATTTAAGGTGAGTTCACGGCCCCACTTTTACTGCTTTTAACTTTTGGGGGAGAAAACATGAGCTAAACTATTTTGGTAACATATGTCATACTACGGTTTTAACTTTGTATTGCTATACGATCTTTGGAAGTCCCGGGGGAAACCATGAATGTGCGGGGATGCACAACGGGGGAAATGTGGATAGATCTATTGGGCGTGACCTGCCCCACTCGTCGGCTTGGAGGGCCGGGCGGGTGCATATTGTCTCGAACAGGAACATTGGTATCATGCTGAACATACGGGCTGCTTAAACATGCTAAACATTGCTAAACGTGTCTAGTAATGGTTTCCAATCGTAGTAGTAATATAACATACGCCTAGCTAGCGTACTTGGTAACATTGATATAGTATGGACATGGTAACGTTTTGGTAACATATTGAACAAACCTGTGAACTCACCAGCATTATATGTTGACATCTTTTTGGCATGTTTTTCTCAGGTCGCTAAGGTAGCAACAAATGGAACTAGGCGCACGGGTCTGCATTGGCGTTTAGGCATAGTTGCACGTTTTGTAATAAAAAGTGTTTTGAATACTTTGGATCATAGCATAGCTGTTTAAATACTTCTTAATGCTTCCGCTTATAAAATCGTTGTTTTGGTTTTACGCTTTTCATATAGAGTTGTTTATTGTGATCGTTGACTTGGATCCTGGTTTGTCATGCGCCTCGCGGTAAAACCCCGCAAGTGGAAAATTGAGGGTGTGACAGATTGGTATCAGAGCCAATGGTTATAGTGAACTAGGACTGCATGTAGAGTCTGGTCTATAGCCGAGTCGCACACACACTAGACGGTCACATACTTTGGGTCTGTTAGTGGGATACGTACTAACGTTGTCGAGGTGTCCTTACATTATCATCATGCTTCTCCGTTACATCATCCGCTTTTATTTGGGTTCTTACCTACTCTTGTCTTCTTCTTCTGGATTGAAGAAGGAGGGGTTGACTTGTTGGTTCTAGCACACACATGCCTTCTTACACTTGCACCTATCGTCACACGTTACTAGGCGACGATATTCAGTGACTGGGGTCTGGATTAGGGGTACATCTGGAGGACCATGTAGAGCAGTTTATCATTTCGGGTGCACACGAAATAATAAACTGGAATGCATGAAAATCCCGATGGATTTCGAGTTTGGATGTATAGTCCTGGATTTGTCCCTAGGTTAACTCTTGTAAATTTCTAGTGGTTGACACTGGAAGTGAATCTGAATCCCTCGATTTCTTGATTTGTTAGATCATGTCTGGTGCTCGTGGTGGTGGACGTCGTGGTGGCGGCGGTGGCCGTGCTGGTGGTGGTGGCCGTGCTGGCGGTGGTGGTCGCGCTGGAGGCGGTGGTCGTAGAAACATCAACATGGCCCAAGCTGAACTGAACAACTTGCTACAGCAGCAAGTGAACATGGCTATGGCAAATTTCCAGGCTGGGATTAATGCCATGGGTGGTGAGTTGATTTCTGTCGACCTTGCCTTATTTTTGGGTTTCGTGTCCTTTCGTTTGTGTTTTACTCGTGTACCGTGTTTCAGGTGTTGGTGTCAATCCACCCCTACCTCAGTGCTCTTATAAGAAGTTTCGGGACTGTCAGCCCCATAACTTCGCTGGAACTGAGGGAGCGGTGGGACTGCTCCGATGGCTGGAGAAGGTGGAGTCTGTGTTTGTTATGTGTAACTGTCCTGCTGGGGACCGGGTAAAGTATGCTACTGCGATATTTGAGGGGCCTGCACTGTCGTGGTGGAATGCTACTACTCAGAACATGGGATTGGGGGAGGCTATTGCTATGCCTTGGGCGGAGTTTGTGCAGTTGTTAAGAGGTGAGTACTGTCCGAGAGAGGAGATACAGAAGTTAGAGCATGAGGTCTGGAGCTACAAGATTGTTGGGTCTGAGATTGAAGAATACACTGTGAGGAGGAATGAGCTGGCGGTGTTGTGCCCTGATTTGCACACACCCGAGTACAGGAGGATCGAGCACTATGTGTCTGGACTGGTGCCGGAGATTGCTGGGTTGGTGGTTGTTGGGAATCTTCCCACTATTGCTGAAGTTGTCCGATCAGCTCATCGGATGACTAATCTGAAGGTGGCAGAAGGCGTTTTGCCACCCAAGGGTGCTGCTGTGAAGGTTGCTGAGGGGAATAAGAGGAAATGGGATAGTGTGGGGAAGAGTGTGGTGCCAGCTCAGCCGGCGAAGAAGTTTGATTCATCTGGGTCTTCTTCTGGGCAGAAGACGAGTGGGTATGTTGGGAAGCATCCCAAGTGCAACAAGTGTGGTTTTCACCATTCTGGGGGTTGTGATAGGGCTCGTTGTCATCGGTGCCATCAGTTGGGGCACCATGCTAAGGATTGCAAGGTGGCACTCACCCCAACTCAGACTCCTGCGGCTACTCCTGCTCCTGCTGCTCAGGGGACTCATGGGAGGCAGTGGTGTTATAACTGTGGCGATGCGGGACACTTCAAGCGTGAATGTCCTAAACTGAAGCAGGGCGATAATGGGAGGGGCGGGAACGGTAACGGGAACAATGGCGGCGGAGGCAGGACTGCACGAGCTTTCGTCATTGGATCTGCGGAGGCTAGGCAGGATCCAGACACAGTTACCGGTACGTTCCTTCTTAATGATCGCTATGTTTCTGTCTTGTTTGATTCTGGTGCCGATAAGAGTTTCGTATCCTTGGATGTTAGTCGATTGCTAGATATAGTACCCACACCTTTAGAGGCTAAGTACTTAATAGAATTGGCTGATGGTAAGAAAATCGAAGCGACACACACCCTTAGGGAATGTCGCTTGGAACTGTTGGGTTTGTCTTTCCCCATTGACCTTATGCCGGTGCCCCTGGGTAGTTTTGATGTCGTGGTCGGCATGGATTGGTTATCGTTGTATCGCGCGGAGATCATTTGTTTTGACAAGGTTATTCGGATCCCTCTCCCTGATGGAGAGATCCTTTCGGTTCGTGGCGAGAAAAGCGGTGCTCCGCTGAGTATCATTTCTAGCATGAAAGCCCGTAAGTACCTTCGGAAGGGCTGTTCGGCCATTCTGGCACTTGTTAACGTTTCTACTGACGATGAGAAGAAGATCGAGGATATTCCGGTGGTTCGTGACTTTTCTGATGTAACATCCGGCAAAAATCGATATGTTTCCGTACGTAATTAGTATATGTAATTAACGGTTTAAGTGCAGGTTTAAATTAATTGGATTAATTTTACTGGTGCCGTAGAGAATAGCAAATTCCCCATAAGATGCATAGGAATGCACACATTTAATGATGAAGCATGATAGGATCATGTGCAAGTAAATCTATCTGGTATGGACACTGGCGATCACCCGGTAAAAATTAAATAAGCGAAACGAACCCCGGACACCCGGGATACAAAATAAAGAATAAATTCACAAAATATAATGAGTTTTGGAACCCCAAAGCCATACGTGAAAGCTTATTATACAAATCTCCCGGTAACGAATAAAGTGCGCGTACCGCACCCGATACGCGCATAACCCGTAATTTCACCCGGCAAGAGCCTAAATAACTTATCAACGCTTAAACCGGACTATGTTTAAGGGTTATTAAGGTTATTTTTGATATCCGGATGACGCGCGATAAAAACCCGAAAAATACCCGGACGGTACCCGAACGAGAAGGAATTAAACATAACTAATAATGGGTATTATTTAACAAAGTGGACCCCACCAAAACACCCCTTGGGGCCGGCCTATGGCCCACCCAAGTGGAAGATATCTTGTGTTATCTGCATAAACCATTAGAATTAATAGTAATCATGAGGATGCATGAGTGTGTATTGGGTGAAAATTAACAAATCTTCTCCATTTCTCTCTCTAAACTCACGGCCAACACCCTCTTAACCATATCCCCAAAGATTTTTATTATCCTTCATAATCTTTCCAAGATATTACAAAATCTACATAAGATACAAGTAATCTTTACTAGATATGGAAGAGATATTATAAACAAGCTAATAAGAACACTTGAATCAAAGCCAAAATTCTTCTTCTTCTTCTCCTTGTGGCCGTACCATATCACCCAACCATATACATTTTTCTTACAAATTTTACACTACCAAATCATTACCAAATCATCTCTAGATCATTATCCTTCAAAACCCCATTGTGTGTTTCAAGAGCTTGGAGCTTAACCCTTTGGAAGAACACACTAAACCCCATCCAATCCAAGGTTCTTGTCTTCCCTAGCCTTGAGCTAGTAGTAAGTTTTACCTTGTTTTGATTGTTAATGTTCATATTATGTGCTTTTATGAGCAAGTTGTACATTGATGGGAAAAATATGGTTTTGAAACATAAAGATAATGTGTCTTACAAGAATAAAAATGAAAGAATAATAATATGGATAAGACATGGATAGGATATTAATAATATGATATTTTAAGAAAATGTAAAAATATGAACATACACTTGAGTTGGATGATGATGGGAACATGATTTTTGAAAAGGACTTGAATAGGATAAAAGATGATTTTAATCGTCATAAGATGACTAGTTAATGTCAAAAACATGTTGTAATGGGTTAGATGATCATGGATGAAAAAGTTCCATGTTCAAAGTCTACTTACTTGGATGAGTGAAAAATTGATATTTTGGATAAAAACATGAAACGCACATGTTAATAGCATCTAGGATGGATTATAAGATCATTAGAAGTGGAATGGTGTAAAAATAACCAAACGTTAAGAAAATGGTTCTTCAAAGTCCACTAAGTTGGAAGAAAAATGCTAACTTTGAAAGTTAGGATGGAAAATGCAACAAGTATAAGATAAAGGACTAATATTGTAACTTTGAATGTTGAGGGACTAAAATAAGTATTTTAGAAACTTTGGTTCAAAAATGCATTAACGGAAAGTTTGGTGTTAAAGACGTAAATAATAGTTTTTCCAAGTATAGTTTTGGTAAACGTGAGAAACCTACTCATGTATATTTTGAAAGATGTATTTTTATAAAAATAGAAGTTTTATAAAAATAAGAGATTAAGTTAACATAAGGATTTTATAAAAAAAATAAAGGTGTTATAAAATATTGGACAAAAGTAAAGACTTGGGAAAACTTGTACAAAAATGGATACTTTTATATAAATGGGAATATAGAAGTATCGGAAAACATTTTTGGGATACAAGTTAACAAGTGAACTAAAAATACAAAAGTATATTTTTTCCAAGTAATATGTGTTCGGAATTGGAAGTGCGAACAATATTTCCATAGAACGCATATGGGAAGAAAATGTGGAAAAAGCTAACCAACGGACTTAGTAACATGAACTAACGATAACGGATAAACGGACAAATGAGAAAAGAATGCCATTGCGGCAAGATGAAAATATATATATTTTAAGAAATAAAATATATATAACAAGGGTGAAACTTATGTAACACTTTCCTAAGTGTTAGAAAGAATATTCGTGGGAGAAAGCATAACGTAAAGAATTAAAAACGCTAAAGCAACGTATGGACTTAACAAGGAAAATTCACGCATTGGTACATGTACACATGCTCGTCTCGACGAAATTCTAGGATATCTATTTGAATGGGAAAGTAGATATGCGAGAAGGAGAACCGAGACGAGTAGGCAAAATGTACCTATATACATGTGAATACCGGCGAGATCCTAGTATATTTATTCAAATGGGAAAATAAATATACGACATGGTACGTCGAGTCGGACGTTAAGAATATACAACCGAACGACAAGACCTTAGCATGTTTACTTGAATGGGAAAGTAAATATGTGGCAAAGTGAGTTGGGACGGGTAATAAGAATACATTATATCGAGCAAAACGTTCCTAAGTATAATTATTTAAATGGGAAAATAATTATACGTTGGGTGGAGTCGTGTCGAGAATAATAACATACAAGTTACAAATAGTATTAACAAGATTAATATATAACTTGTAAGGAAGGGGTAATCCATCGCCAATGAACCTAGGATACGAGACTAATTAAACGGAAATTGGGATAACGCGTGGTCAGGGAGTTGGGTGTACAACTTGCCAAGGCACATGCACTATAGGTGTAGTGACTTATACGCCTAGGATATTTGTAGGTGCGAGACCACAAAACTTGCTATTTTCTTCTTTGAGCCAAGCACAGTTCCAGGTGAGTTTCACGGCCCCATTTTACTGTTTTAACTGGGGGAAGGATATGTTTGTCAAACGTTGTCACATGTTGAAATGTTTTCAAAGGTTAAAATGTGATAAGTGGTAGGATGAGTACTTGAGCAGTGATCGCCACTCGGGGTTGGGTCCTCTCTTCTGTAATCATTAATTCAGGGAAATGAAACCGAAGGAATATTTGGATAGTACTATTGGTGCCTGACAAGGCCCACCCCTAATCGATAGCGTCGATTATGCATCGGCGTATGCCTGGGGTGCACGTATTCTGAAATTAAGTCGTTGGGTTCCGAGGAACGACTGGGAGAGGGGCATTATTATTAGTCTTGGTTTGGTTATGGGGCTCAAGGGATTGCTCATCATTATAGTTTGCAGGAGCTAGCTACTCCTTACAAATGCCACAAGTTGTGCAGGTTTCGCACATGTTGTAAAAAAAAAAGGGAAATATCGATCGACAAGATCCTAGTATAATTATTTAATGGGAAAATAATTATACGGTAAAGTGAGTCGAGTCGATGGTTGTGAAAATGCTGTTGTTCTGAAACTAAAACCTGTGAACTCACCAATATTTTATATATTGACGTCTTTTTAAACATATCTTTCAGGTAACTAAGCGCTGAATAGATGTGGGGCTAGTGCGGTGGGATTCGGGATGTCGGATACTGGTCGGGGTTTCATCGATTGTTACCAAAGGGTTGGAACAAACGGAAATACCTCACATTGAAACTTAATGTTCGTCGTTTTATGTAATATTGGAAATGTGATTTTCTGTTTCGACATCTTAATAAATTGATTCTTTCCTAATTAAATATAGTTTGTGTTAATCTTGACTTTGATATACTTTCGAGCGTTGCGCCACGTGTTTCCGCCATTGGCGTGGTGTGACATCTGATGTGTTTCCTGATGATTTACCTGGTCTTCCTCCGCATCGTCAGGTTGAGTTTGGTATCGATCTTACTCCGGGCGCAGCTCCTATTGCCCGAGCTCCGTATCGTCTTGCACCTCCCGAGATGCAAGAGTTGTCCAGCCAGTTACAGGAACTCTTGGAAAAGGGTTTCATCCGACCGAGTTCTTCCCCGTGGGGAGCTCCTATTTTGTTTGTGAAGAAGAAGGACGGAAGTCTTCGCATGTGTATTGATTATCGTGAGCTGAACAAAGTGACCATCAAGAATCGTTATCCTCTTCCTCGCATTGATGATCTCTTTGACCAGCTTCAGGGCTCCAGCTACTATTCGAAGATTGATTTACGGTCCGGTTATCACTAGTTGCGCGTCTGGGAAGCTGACATTCAGAAGACTGCTTTTCGCACTCGTTATGGCCATTTTGAGTTCTTGGTCATGCCTTTTGGTCTCACTAACGCACCGGCGGTGTTCATGGATTTAATGAACCGCGTTTGCAAACCTTACCTTGATAAGTTTGTCATCGTGTTCATTGACGATATTTTGATTTATTCCAAGAACAAGGCGGATCATGAGGAACATCTACGGTTGGTCTTGGAACTTTTGAGACAGGAGCAGTTGTATGCTAAGTTCTCAAAGTGTGATTTTTGGTTACGAGAAGTTCAATTCCTAGGGCATGTGGTGAATGAACTGGGAATTCATGTCGATCCGGCTAAGATCGAAGCTATTAAAGACTGGGAAGCACCAAAGACGCCATCTGAGGTGCGGCAATTCCTAGGTCTTGCGGGTTACTATCGTCGCTTTATTGAGGGATTTTCGAAGATCGCTCAACCCCTCACTGCTCTTACCCAGAAGGACCGAAAGGTCGACTGGGATGAACCACAAGAATCAACATTTCAGATGCTGAAGCTTAAACTTTGTTCTGCACCTATCTTATCCTTGCCAGAGGGTATGGATGACTTTGTTGTGTACTGTGACGCTTCTATTCGTGGTCTCGGTTGTGTGTTGATGCAACGCGGGAAGGTTATTGCTTATGCTTCTCGTCAACTCAAAGTTCATGAGAAGAACTACACTACTCATGACTTGGAACTGGGTGCGGTAGTCTTTGCGTTGAAAATTTGGAGACATTACTTGTACGGTACCAAGTGTGAAGTATATACCGATCACAAGAGTCTTCAGCATATTTTCGACCAGAAGGTGTTGAACATGCGGCAGCGTCGTTGCGTAGAACTCCTGAACGATTATGACTGTGCCATCAAATACCATCCTGACAAGGCGAACGTTGTGGCGGACGCCTTGAGCAGGAAGGAGTCTGCGAATTCTCGTCGTGTTCGAGCCTTACAGCTCACCATTCATTCGTCGTTGCCTGACCAAATCCGTTCTGCACAGTTGGAAGCTTTGAAGGAGGAAAACCTTAAGGCCGAAACTATGCACAGTGCTGACAAGCATCTTGAGCTCAGGACCGATGGCTTACACTATTTTGCGGGACGTGTTTGGGTCCCATTGTTCGGGGGATTGCGCGAGCTTGTTTTGGATGAAGCTCACAAATCCCGGTATTCTATTCACCCTGGCTACGATAAGATGTATCAGGATTTGAAGATACTTTATTGGTGGCCGAACATGAAAGCTGATATAGCTTCTTATGTCAGCAAATGTTTGACTTGTGCTAAATTCAAGGTGGAGTATCAGAGGCCGTCTGGTCTCCTACAACAATCAGAGGTTCCGGAATGGAAGTGGGAGCGCATCACGTTGGATTTTGTCACCAAACTGCCAAGGTCACCTAGTGGTTACGATATGATCTGGGTGATTGTTGACCGACTGACAAAATCGGCACGTTTTATACCTATTAAGGAAACCGATGGACTCGAGCGGTTGGCTCGATTGTACCTTAAGGAGGTGGTTGCTCGGCACGGGGTGCCTGTTTCTATTATCTCTGATCGTGATTCTCGTTTCGCTTCGCGTTTCTGGAAGGCTTTGCACAAGGCTTTGGGTACTCAGTTGGATATGAGTACGGCTTATCATCCGCAAACTGATGGACAGAGTGAGCGGACGATTCAAACCTTGGAAGACATGCTTCGGGCATGTGTTATCGATTTTGGCAAAAGTTGGGAGATCCACCTGCCGTTAGTGGAGTTCTCCTACAACAACAGCTATCACTCTAGTATCAAGGCAGCTCCGTTCGAGGCTCTTTACGGACGGAAATGTCGATCAACACTTTGTTGGGCCGAGGTGGGCGAGAGCCAGCTCACTGGTCCGGAACTTGTGTACGAAACTTCAGAGAAAATCGTACAGATCCGTCAACGTTTGGCTGCTGCACGGGATCGTCAGAAGAGCTATGCCGATCGCCGTCGAAAACCTTTGGAGTTCCAGGTTGGGGACAAGGTACTTCTGAAAGTTTCACCATGGAAGGGCGTCATACGCTTTGGAAAGCGTGGCAAGCTTAACCCTCGTTATGTCGGACCATTCGCAATCCTGGATCGGATTGGACCGGTGGCATACAGACTTGACTTACCGGCGGAGCTCGGTAGTGTGCACAACGTCTTCCATGTGTCTAACTTGAAGAAGTGCTTGGCTGATGAATCTCTCATTGTACCACTGGAGGAGATCAAGGTAGATGATCGTCTTCGCATTGTGGAGGAACCTGTCGAGATTCTCGACTACAAGATTCGTAGCCTTCGTAGGAGTAAAATCCGCATCGTTAAAGTCCGTTGGAACATGAACCGTGGACCGGAGTTCACATGGGAACGGGAGGATCAGATGAAAGCTAAGTATCCTCATCTTTTTCCGAAACGCGCGTTTGAATCGAGGCATGTTACTGCTGAAGCGGAATGAATCTCGGGTCGAGATTCCTTTCAACGTGGGGATGATGTGACATCCGGTAATTTTCTTTTCGTTCTGTTCTTTTTGTTTCCTTCTTTTGGGGCTTTGCGCAATTTTCGGGACGAAAATTCTTTCAACGTGGGGATGATGTGACACCCGGCATGTTTGGCTTAAACATATTAGTAACATCTAAGTCTACCTTAGCGAGAAACGTTTATAAACAAACTTAACTGGGTTAGTTGAGTCGGGTCAAGTTAGGATTGTCCAGGGTACAATGATCTGGAGGATCATTGGGAGTCGTTTTGGTAATACACTAGTACCGGGTTCCGTTGTTGGTGACATTACATGAACTAATTAAGTATATGTGTAGATTATGGATCATGTGGTGGATTATATACATAGATGTGTTTAAATGATGTGTAAACAATTATCTGTGCTTAAATATGTTAAATATAGACTAAGGATGCATGCTTATGTGTTAAGATGTGTTAGAATGCGTTAAACACGACAAACTGGAAAACTGGTTAAAAAGGAGTTCTGGTTCGACCACTTCGAGTGGTCGAAGGAGAACATTGTGCCTGGTTCGACCCTCTGTAAATGGGCGAACCTGGGAAGTGGAATTGAAAGAATTCCCTTCGACCAGGACAGGGCTCATTCGACCCTGTGTAAGGGTCGAAGGAGGTCACCTTCGACCAATGAAATGGGGTGAAGGAGGATTAGTATAAATACCAACCTTTGTCATTTTTCATCATTTCACAAACCCTAACCGTCCCAAAACGCTCTCAAACGATCTTAATCACTAAGGAAGGAGTTTTTGCCCTTCTTTTTCATAATCTAACCTATCTACAACATCTAAACAAGAATCCAAGGTGTGTTCTTAATCCTAAACCTTTTTAAAAGCATTTTAATTCGTTTTCATCTAACCCTAATTGTCCGGATCTGTGCTAAGGGTGTTTTTATGATTAAAAACCTTTTAAACATCTTTCTAAATCAAAACATTATCATTAACATAGGTTTCATGGTGAATAACATATGTAAATTGTGTATTATGTGGTGTTATGTGTTGTTCAATGATTTGCTGCTACATCTATGATAGAAACATGATATAGGATTGCTATTGATGCTTGATTATTGTTGTTTAGAGTTAGGATCGGATATGATGATATTATGGGTATTTAGGGGTTTTAACGAATCTAGACTCGATGCATGATATTTATGATCAATAGAATTGATAAGCAAAGATCGAACACTCGACAAACTGAGCATTTCAAGTTGAATATGAATCGATTTCAAAAGTTTCCAAATTGGGTAAATTATTCATGCATGAAAGTGATGTTTCCATAATCTTTACCATTTTGGGAAAGGGCTGAAACGGACATATTATCGGGGGAAATCAGTGGGGTTTTGTAGGAATAAGTTATCCATGCTTGACTGCTGTGTTTGATGATGTTTCGAGTCGTTTTGAATGTGTTTGAAGCGTTTTTAGGAAAATTTGCACAACAGGGGCGAACCTGGCCTCCTTCGACCGATCGAAGGTGCGAAGGAGGGAATCCAGGGTCGAACCTGGGTTTTTGTTGGGCGAACGTGGTAAAACGGGCGAAGGAGGCATCAAACGGTCGAACAAAATGTAAAACGGGCGAAGGAGACTGAAAACTGGCGAAGGAGACTTAAAACTGACTGGTTCGACTGTTCTGATGCAGAAATGAGATTTTTGATACAAACTAAGTGTTTTATGCTTGAACCTTGTGTGTAATCTATATGTACTTGATTAGTTAGGGTAATGGGTTACCAACGGGATGTCGGGTCGGTCTAGTGTGTCGGTTAAACATTCAAACACGTTTTAAAACATACTTGGTTACGATCTGGACAATCGGGGACTAGATAACCTTATGGTTATTAGTCGGAACACTTATGTGAACATTTTGATAGATCTCCGGTAGAGGGATTATCAAGGGCTAAACATCTTTACTTGTAATCGAAGAACGCTATTTAAGGTGAGTTCACGGCCCCACTTTTACTGCTTTTAACTTTTGGGGGAGAAAACATGCGCTAAACTATTTTGGTAACATATGTCATACTACGGTTTTAACTTTGTATTGCTATACGATCTTTGGAAGTCCCGAGGGAAACCATGAATGTGCGGGGATGCACAACGGGGGAAATGTGGATAGATCTATTGGGCGTGACCTGCCCCACTCGTCGGCTTGGAGGGCCGGGCGGGTGCATATTGTCTCGAACAGGAACATTGGTATCATGCTGAACATACGGGCTGCTTAAACATGCTAAACATTGCTAAACGTGTCTAGTAATGGTTTCCAATCGTAGTAGTAATATAACATACGCCTAGCTAGCGTACTTGGTAACATTGATATAGTATGGACATGGTAACGTTTTGGTAACATATTGAACAAACCTGTGAACTCACCAGCATTATATGTTGACATCTTTTTGGCATGTTTTTCTCAGGTCGCTAAGGTAGCAACAAATGGAACTAGGCGCACGGGTCTGCATTGGCGTCTAGGCATAGTTGCACGTTTTGTAATAAAAAGTGTTTTGAATACTTTGGATCATAGCATAGCTGTTTAAATACTTCTTAATGCTTCCGCTTATAAAATCGTTGTTTTGGTTTTACGCTTTTCATATAGAGTTGTTTATTGTGATCGTTGACTTGGATCCTGATTTGTCATGCGCCTCGCGGTAAAACCCCGCAAGTGGAAAATTGAGGGTGTGACAATGTTGCTCATGATCGATTTTGTTAGTTCCATAAGATTCGGAATCAAATCGGAAAACGAATTATGAAACCTAAATAATCAGATTAAAAAAGGCTTTCGGCTAAAAACCCTAACAGCAGTATTAGGCCGATCGAAAAAAAAAACTGTTTTCGTTCATTATTTTGGTCTCATAATGCATTCGAGATCGATGATGGACGATGTTTTCTATAAAATCTATTAACGTTCGAGGATTCTGATTCCGGTTATGGTGTTTATTTTATGATGATGTTCTTAGTTTCGATTCTAGTGTTCATCGAATACATGATAAATAGCTTATAGCCAAAACTAGAGCATTGTATTTAAGTAGCTTATATTTTTGGTGTTATGAATAGTTATCACAGCTTCATTAGTATAATGGGCTACGTCGTGCCTGCCTTAGATAATTAGTTGCCCCCTTAGATCATTATAAGTTCTTCTCTAATGTTGTATCTTAATATTCTCATCGTTTCCACTATTAGCTCCCAACTGCGGCATCACTACCTTAACTGGTGATAACTATGCTGCCTGGAAAGATTCGCTTATGTTGACTTTGGCACTGCTGGATTTTGATTACGCACTGAGAGAGGATGCTCCTCCCAAACACCCTGACAAAAGCACCGCTGCTGATAAAATGGTGCATGAGAAATGGGAGAGATGTAACCGTATGTCCCTCATGTTCATTAAGAACTCCATTAGCATGTAACATCGCATATTTTTCCCCAATTTTTAATTAATAAAACCACCACTTTACCTAGTATTTTTGACAATTTTCTTACATGAATTAAAAAAAAAACAATATATGGTTTAACCATCTTATACTAATAATTGTTTAATAAAAGCTTCTGATCTCGACGCTTTAGTGTGTTTTAAAAATTATTCGTAACATTTTTAACCTTGTATAATTATAACATGTATTTAATAATATAGTTTATATATGGTAAATGCTTCTAAAAAAATAAATGTTTGAAACGGGACTCGAACCCGCGTCCAAACCAACTCACACAACCACACAAACAACTAAGCCAATTTGTCATTTGGTGTTCTTATTCAGACAAAAATAAACTTAACCCTTCCTTAAATCGGTCAATCAAACTTAGGAAGTCAACACCCACTTTTCAAATCTAGAATTTATAGTGATTTGGTTAATTAAGGCAATAATCTAGACGGATTGGTGAACAAGCAAACAATCCTCGTCGATTACAGCTATCAATTGTGTGTAAACATTCCATAATAGGCCTACTATACGCGTTTTTTGTTTAATGCGTAGTCAACTTTTCAATTCGTCGATTTCTTATGTAATACTATAAATTAAAACCTCCCTAACAATCTCTGGGTATCGATAAAGCTTCCCATACTTCAATTTCCACGCACAAACAACCACTTATTCGAATTCTTGAGCTTTTGATCGTGATACTCTTGGCCACGTTTCACCTCGATCGAGTCTGGCGAATCTCAATTCTTGGTTTCTTAGGGTTAATCGGCCCTTGGTCTCCAAAAGCCCCAAAATCAATTCGACTATCATAGTCGAATTGATCCGATTAGAAATCTAGGGTTCATTCTTAATATTTGGGGAATATGACTTATAGTCATGTCTGTTCATAACTAACGCAAAACAAAAGAAAACTAATCACAAACTGATCCTTAGATCAGTTGGTAAACCCACTAGTTGTTTCAGCGTTGGGCCGGCGTTGGTCTGGGTTCGAAACCAGGCACACTTTTTTAATTTCCGATAATTATTCATAATCTAACCCAAACAACCTATACAAATAATCAAATCCAATTCTAAACGTTCTCGGAGTCTAGACCAGATGGTCTAGGATTGTGATATAAGACACGAACCGGCCAGAGGCCCGGGTTTGATTCCTGGCAGCCACAATAAATTTTTTTTTTGTTTTTTGTTGTTAAACCTTTTTTCCTTTATATATTAAATCTAATGATCTTTTAAAATGATTTTTAAATACTAAAAATAATTTATAAATTCTATAAAATTTATTTTATTTATTCAAATAGTAAAGTTTATTATAAAATTTTTGGTTTTTCAAAAATCATTTATTTAATATATATAAAATATATTACAAGTTTATTCATTTATAAATTAAAAATTCTATAAAAATATCTAAACAGTTTTATAAAATTTCACAAAAATTATTTTAAACTTATAAATCCATAATCTTTTCAGAATTAAATTTTATTTCAGAAAAACGTTTATTTAATATTTTGTTATTAATTTTTGCTATTTTAATCATAAATAATTCATAATAAATCCATTTTTCACTATTTTTACATCAAAATTTCACATAAATTATTTTTATTCATATAGATTTGAAATATAATTTTATGATTTAAAATTTATGAATTTTAATATTTTTAAATATTAATACTATATTTTGACAAATAAATATTAATATATTATACATTCATTAATTTAGAAGATAATTTTATAAAAATTATTTTCACATTTACAACATTTTAATATAACTACCTTTAATCAAGATTTGTTTAAAATCCTTTTTATTTAATTGTTTCTTTATTTATTATTCCATTAACAATTAATCATTAATCAATTATCATCCCCAAATTAGGAACCCTAAAATACTTTTAGACTAGAAAACTTAGACTTTTAAGTTTTCCCATTATTTAATTATTGCCTTTAAAAATAGGGTGATACTTGGACACACAAGCCACAGTTATTCTATATCAAGGGATTCAATTCTAGCACTAAGGTGAGTTTACATAGCCCCTTTTCACTATTTTGGGGTGAAACATGTTACATTTTCAATTGCAATTCAACATAAGACATGTCTATGTGTTATTCTATGTTGCATTATGTCTTAAACATTACCATGGTGAGCATAATTAGACTAGCATAATCATTAACCCCGTACAAGCCAACGATACACAATGATAGATCTATTGGACTAGCATTCCCACCCGGATACGTGTACCTTCAGTATGGGTAGCATGGGTGATTGTTATCGATCAACAAAAATGAGTGAACCATATGCGTATGGGATGGACCACAATAATCTAGTCACAAGGTTTTATTATGCACACGATTTACCTGGTAGTTTTGTTTTCACATATGGACTAGACTTGCCATGACACCCGAAATGTACAAATTTTATTCAATATTCAAACCTATATAATTCTCACCAACTTTTGTTGACCCAAAATATTTTCAAACTTAACATGTTTCAGGTTATAGCTTTGCTTGAAGATTTGAGTTAATGATTGAAGATTTGCATTTAGTGTTTCTCATTTGATGTACAAATTTCTTTTAGAACAAATGTATGTAATTCATTTAATTAATTCTTGAGATTATTATTTACCATGAGTTACTTAACAATCATTAATACGTGACATCCCGATGTTTCCGCTATCGGTTGGGGTGTTACATAGCATGCATATTAGAGGATCTATTCCAGATTCTAAGATTGCTAAAGAATATCTGGCTTTTGTGGAGGATCAGTTCAAAGGAACCTCAAAAGCGCATGATTCCACTCTTATTCTGAAACTTGTGACAACTAAGTATGACGGGAGAAGCAGTATTCATGAGCATATTATGTCCATGAACGATATGGCCTATAAGCTTAAGGGTTTAGAGATGGAAATTAGTGACGGTTTCCTGGTGCATTTCATCATGACTTCTCTACCCCTGCTTATGATGCTTTCAAGATCAACTACAACACACAGAAAGAAAAGTGGACAATGCAGGAGTTGATCGCTATGTGCGTGCAAGAGGAGGAGCGGATGCAGTTGGAGAAACCTGAAGTTGATTGCTATGTTAGCCAACTCAGGTTTACCTTTGTTCCGCTGGACTGAGGCCTTAAGGGCAGCAGTTCATATACTCAATAAAGTTCCTACGAAGTCTGTCCCCAAAAATCCTTACGAACTTTGGACAGGTAGGAAACCGAGTCATGTTAGATACATGAAAGTATGAGGCTGTCTTGCCGAAGCTAAGTTATATAACCCTTTCTTACGTAAACTTGACATGAAGACCGTCAGTTGCTTCTTTATCGGGTATCCCGAGAACTCTAATGGTTATAGATTCTATTGTCCTTCCCATGTCTCTCGTATTGTGGAAACTAAGCGTGCCGCATTTCTAGAGGATTTCAAGGTCAGTGGGAGTAATGTAAATCCTTATGAAGAATTGCAAGAAATACAAGATGCGGGGGAGACAAATTTGTCGCTTACTACAACTCCGATGATTCCTCTTGTACCCAATGCCAATTCTACCCCTAATGTCACTAAACCAGCCCCTTCTCAGCCAGATCTTCACGAACCAGCTAATGACGACCCATCCGACAATCATCACCATGACAATGCTGAACCTGAAAACCTGTTTCGAATGTCATCAAGGTCTAGACGGCCTACTAATTTTGATGATTATGTTACCTTCCTTACTGAAGCAGATATGGATACTGGAAAGCTTACTGATCCTAACTCTTATAAAGAAGCCATTAGCAGTGATCAGTCTTTTGAATGGACTAAAGCCATGACTGACGAGCTTGAATACATGAAGAAAAACGACGTTTGGGATTTGGTTGAATTACCTAGCGGTGCAAAAGCCGTAGGATGTAAATGGGTGTTTAACACAAAACTAGATCCGAATGGGAATGTTGAACGCTATAAAGCTAGATTGGTTACGAAAGGCTACACTCAGAAAGAGGAAATTGATTATCAGGAGACGTTTTCACCTGTCTCTCGAAAAGATTCCTTAATGATCGTTATGGCCCTCGTAGCTCATTTTGATTTAGAGTTACATCAGATGGACGTTAAGAATGCTTTCCTTAATGGTGATTTGGACGAAGAAGTGTTCATGAAGCAACCTGAAGGCTTTAAACCTGAAGGTCAAGAACATCTAGTCTGCAAATTGAAGAAATCCATATACGGTTTAAAACAAGCCTCATGTCAATGGTACTTAAAGTTTAATGAAGTCGTTAAGAGCAATGGTTTCATGAAGAATCAAGTTGATCAATGCACCTACCTTAAAAATGAGTGGGAGTAATTTTACTATTCTTGTCCTTTACGTTGATGATATTTTACTGGCAAGTAATAGCTTAGATATGTTGCATGAGTCGAAGCGATTACTTTCATCTAATTTCGACATGAAAGATCTCGGAGAAGCCTCTTATGTCATTGGCATCGAAATACACCGAGACAGACGCAATGGGATTTTAGGTTTATCCCAAAGGGCCTACATTGATTGTGTTCTCACGCATTATAACATGCAACATTGTAAACCTACTCCAGCTCCGGTAGCTAAGGGAGATGTCTTCGGTTTATTCCAATGTCCGAAAATAGATGTGGAGAAAGAATAGATGAGAATGATACCTTATGCTTCAGTAGTCGGTAGTCTTGCTTATGCTCAAGTCTGTACGCGACCAGATATCGCTTATGTCACTGGAATGCTAGGCCGTTACTTGAATAATCCTGGCCATGATCATTGGAAAGCAGCTAAGAAGGTGTTAAGATATCTGCAAGGGACTAAAGACTATAAACTGACTTATAGAAGAAATGATAATTTAGAAGTGGTAGGATACTCTGACTTTGCTAAATGCAAAGATGATAACAAATCCACTTCGGGGTATATCTTTATGTTAGCAGGTGGACCCATTTCATGGAAGAGTCATAAACAGAGACTTACGGCAACATCCACAATGATGGCAGAATACATAGCTGTGTATAACGCTACCTGTCATGGAATGTTGATTAGGAATCTCATTACTAGACTCAAAATTGTCAATTCCATCTCTAGACCATTGAAGCTTTACTGTGATAACTCAGCCACGGTTAGTTTCTCGAACAGTAACAGTTTGACTGGCGCTGGTCATTTCTTAGATACGAAATATTTGTTCGTACGTGAACGAGTCGAGGAAAAAAATCTTTGTATCGAACATATAAGTACTAATGATATGCTTGTGGATCCGATGACTAAAGGTCTCCCACCTAAGGTATTCGAAGATCACGTTTCGTAGATGGGACTTACTAATGACCTTACTTAGAAGCATATGTACTTATTTGACCACTTATGTTTACTTATGACTTATGATTTATGAATAATGACTTATGTTTAATGAAATTTCCTCATTATGATTTGTTTGTCTATTAGTATGTTAAGCTATCATAATGACAAATCAACTAAGGGCATGACGATAATTGATCCTAATGTTAAGTTTTATATTTGGATTGTAGTATGATTAATGGGGGTCCTAAGTCGACTAAAGACTTAACGGCTGCATTTCTTTGCTACAATTTGGGTTTAGAACTAAAATGAGTATTGATCCCTAGAGACTTATGAAATACTCATAATAAATGATTACTCGGCTAAGTGGGAGAATGTTGGAATAAATATACGTTATGTCTTGTATATTTATCGGTAGCCATTATAATCATTTATATTATGTTTGATCAATTGCTAAATACTCTAAGCCCATAACTGATTAGTCTTTGATGGACATACTTATAATTAGTTGGGCCTAACTAGGGTGTCCCTGGGGTATGCATAAATAAGAAGAGATTACTAGGGTTGAGGGACACCACAACATAATCATCATAACACCTTTTAAGAATTCGTCCCTCTTCCTCCATCTCATAACCGATTCCTGCTAGGGATCATTAGCCATCATAACTGCATACCCTAAAGGGAACTCGAACACACTGACAGTTATGTCGACCTCATCGCTCTCAGCATCAGTAGCAGGTCTCACGAATCTTTCAGGTATATGTTTATGTGTTTTCCATTACATACTAACAAAATCGAACCAACAGTATGGGTATATCACCTAAACTTATGTGTATTAATCTTTAATATATGTAATTGTAAATACTAACTTGTAAGTTACTAAATCTAATATGAATCAACAATATATATTCCGTTGTGTGAAAACATATACCGTTATCCTTTTGACCGAATCATGTAACTTAAGTGTGTGTTAGTTATATGTTGCTATGTTGCTATAACCTCTTCATGACCGGCTCAAGCCTAATTATTTTAAAGCTAAGGCTATAGCCTCAATTTTTTAAGGCATGTGTGTTAAATAAAAAATACAAATAAGGCATGTGTGTTAAATAAAAAATACAAATATTTGGATATTATAAAACTTTGATAATTACAATCAGAAGTGTCATTGTGGTTTGGTGGTAAGAACCCCATTTTTCTTCTTCGTAAACGTGGGTTCGAAATTAGTCTACAAATATTTGTTAAACATTGTTCTTAGCTAACTAAAAGCATTTTCATTTTTATCTATTCAACTTTCTGTATGTTAGTATACTAGAGCATTATTTTTACAAATATTAGCATTATTTGTGTTGTGCTATGTTATGTTTATTTTATTATTATTTTTTTAATTTTACATAAAATTTTATTTTTAGGTTTTTTAATTTTAAAGAAGAAAAATAAACAAAACGTATTAAGATGCATGAAATATGCGAAAAATATTTATGTATAGCCGGTTAAAACAATAATTCCCATGAACTATAATATATTTAGGTTAGGTGTTTTTAACGAAAAAATCTAAAAGTCTAAAAAATAAGAAGGCTCGACTTTTTATTTCGCTTTAGGCATACAACAACCGTTTACTCCAATTTTCATCAATTTATATTACGCATAAAACAACTTATTCAAATGAGTTGATTAAATAACTTGTAATCGGTTTAATTGGACTAGGTATGAATTTCAAAACAATGCTTTGATCATCGAGTATCAAAATCATGCCCAAAAAATAAATAATTTTGATGATTAAAAATTGATAAAACTTTTTAAAAACTTTTCTTAGTGATCAAAACAATAATTACCGGTAAATTACGATATCTAATTTTAGGAAGATAAAAGAAAATGGGTAAAACAAGAGTCACGTGCTAAATTCATCAGTCTTTCAGAGGACAAAAAGGTAAAATATAAAAATAGTTTTTGTAGGTAACATATAAAAATAGTTTTTTAAATGGCGTTTTGCTTGGGATTCCTACATGTATAACTTGTGGGGCCTATTCTCCATTTTTTTTGTAGATGTGACATTACACTTAGCTTTTTAGCTCATTATAACAAATATTTCTTGGGTGATACTATCTACACAACCAAGAAAAAACCCTAAATAACCTTAGGACGGGTCGTCGAGGCCTAGATGGGCCGTTAAGAAAAATTAGGGTTTAAGGACGGGGCGTCCAGGCCTTGACGGGCCGTTTGTTTACAGAAAAGACAAAACTGACGGGCCGTCGAGGCCCAGACGGCCCGTAAAAGTACGAGGTACGAGGTGATCAGTCTGAACTCCTGCAAAAAGCAGGCAGTTCAGACTGAAAAGTCTGAAAAAGGTACTTATGGACGGGCCGTCCAGGCCCCGACGGCCCGTTGAAACGTGTTAGGTTAGGGCATTTAATCCCTAGACGGCCCATCGAGGCCTCGACGGCCCGTCGACATTTCCTGATATAACCATTACACGATCAGCTTCTTCCCCATTTGAACCAAACTTTAAAACATCACCACCACCAAAACCCTCGACCCATTTCGACTTCCCGGTCTCACGATGACATATTTACACAGCTTTTCAACCGTTGACCTGTCTGAGAACGAGTCTTACGTCTCTGAAAGCGTAGGGTATGAACCCGAGGTTCAAGTTGGTGAAGATGAGGTTAAATCCGGGGTTCGTGGTAATGACGGGAACATGCTGCCCGATCTCAACGAGGAATATGTAGAGGAACAGGAGTCTTTTTTCGTGCCACCAAGCTACCCGCAGTACACGTACGGGAGTTACCATTCGCGCGGGAATCGTGCTAATGATGACAACCAGGAAGATGCTAACATAAAAGTTGAACCTAACCCGGATGTTTCGTATGAAACCGAGCAGGTGCGTTTATTTATTTACACTAGTATATCTTTACAGTAGTATATATTTTCAGGTATTTAGACTAGTATGAATTTAGACTAGTATATCTTTACAGTAGTATATATTTTCAGGTATTTAGAGTAGTATGAATTTAGACTAGACTGTTGTGTAAATTTTCAGGTATTCGGGTCTGTTGAAGAGATGAAACAATGGGCTTACGATAGAGCCCTTGCTAGCGGTTACGTCCTAGTGACAGGACGTTCTGTTTCAAAAGGCAGTGGAAATAATGCAAGAAAAATTAGGATAGACCTGAGATGCAACCGTGCTGGCGAATACCATACTACAGCCACAGTAAGGTCTACGGGTAGCAAAAAGATTAACTGTCCATTTATGTTAATAGGGAGGCTACGCAAAGAGGGTTGGAAGTTGGAGGTTAAACACGCGAATCATAACCACGACCCTTTTGTACATGTTGAGGGTCACGCTTTTGCTAGGCGGCTGACACCACAGGAAGAAGAAATGGTGGAAACACTTTATTTTCAAGGCCTGGAACCGGCAAACATACATTTGGCCATCAGAGCACAAAACCCGAATAATAAATGTATTCTAAGAGACATACACAATACAGTGAGCAAGATTAAACATAGAATTTACGGCGATAAAACCCCAATGCAGGTATTATTATTAATTACTATTATTGTCATAGACTATTATTAATTTTGTTGTTGTTAAATATTAAATATTGTTATTATTATTGTTATGCAGATACTCGAGAGTATCCTGGTTGAAAAGAAATTTACTTATTTCACCAAGCAGAATCCAGAGACAGATGCTGTTGAGAATATTTTCTTTTCACACCGGGTCTCGTACAATCTCTGGCGTGCCTTTCCACATGTGATGCTGATCGACGCCACCTACAAAACGAACGAGTACAGAATCCCGTTTGTTCAAATTGTGGGTATGACGTCGACAAACCAGTCGTTTTGTATCGCCCATGCATTTATCGTTAAAGAGAAAACGAGTAACTACACATGGGTGCTTGAGAGGCTCAGAGATTTGCTGGAGGGGAGTATGGAGCCACGTGTAATTGTTACAGATAGAGATCTGGCTCTGATGAGTGCATGTGCTTCAGTTTTCCCGGATGCTACGAAATTGCTTTGCAGGTGTCATATTCAACGAAATATTATTATTATTATTATTATTATTATTATTATTATTATTATTATTATTATTATTATTATTATTAATATTATTGTTGTTGTTTTGCAGGTATCATATTCAACGAAATATTGCAAAATATCATAAAGCAGGATTTCCAAAAGAAGAATGGGAAATATTTTTGCAGTATTTTGGTCGACTGTGTAAATCTGCTGACAAAGAGGCTTACGAATTCAATCTTGAAGCGCTCTACAGACGACTTTGGGGGCAGGATCGAACGGGTATATATTTTATTTTTTATTTTGCTTTACAAGCGTACATATTTTCTGTATTGACATCACTATTCTGTTTTTTACAGAGGTTTATGACTACATGGAGTCAGTTTGGCTCCGAGATTATAAAGAAATGTTTGTAGAAGCATGGGCAAATGAAAACCTTACGTTCGGTCAGACTACGACCAACAAGGTCGAGAGTCAGCATGCTCTTATTAAAAGGTACATAAAAGGCCCGAACAGCTCGCTCCACGCGCTTGTGATGCAAATAGACAAAGTTATGGAATCACGGCGCGTAGCGATAAAGCACTCCTTCGAACAAAGCCGATCAACAAGAATGTGGAAACATGATCTACCGTTGTTTCAAGACGTAATCGGTAGGGTTTCCCATCTAGCGCTTAATTTGATGCTCGGAGGGGTCAACAAGATAAATTATTATATGGAACAAAAGAGGTCTTGTGAACACCGACTCAATAAGACTTATGGATTGCCTTGTTCCTGTCAATTGCAATTGTTTGATACGAAAGGTAACAACATTTTTTAGACTTATTATAAATGTTTGAAGCGTTTTTGTAGACGACTTGTGTTGTCTGGTTCGTACAAAAACAGAGGAAACTCTGCCAAATTTTTATAAAATTATTGATTTGTTGTTGTTGTGATTGAATATATATATCAGATACACGAGTGTCACTGGCTGATATCGACGTCTTCTGGACACGACTTGACTTTATGCCAGAAGTAGCTGAGAATCCCGAGTTTGACTTTCAGCACCAAATGAATGCATTCGCTGAGCAGCTAAGGTCGCAACCGGTGCAAGTGAAAAAAAGCATGTTGCAGAAGATGAAGGAGGTGTTGAATCCGATTATGACTAAACATAAACCTCCTGAGGTACAAACCGATACTCGGGGTCGGCCAACAACAAGTGAAAAGGAAAAAAAGGAAGATAAGGCTGCGGTTCGTATTATTATTATTATTATTATTATTATTATTATTGTTGTTGTTGTTGTTGTTGTTGTTGTTATATAATTTTTTGCACGTAGGGCAAAAAGCCTTCTAGAAGAGGTAAACAATCAAGGGACAAACCGATTGTTTACGATGAAGATTTTCCACTGTTGGAAAGGGAGAGGTACAAACTACTAATATATAAATTCACACATGCATACATATTTATACACATATTAAATCTCACTTTTTGATGGGTACAGGTACAAACTGGAGATCGAAAGGTTTAAGAAATGGCTTCCACCTGCATATCATAGATACATTACAGACATTCGGGATGTCCATGGAGACGGTCACTGTGGCTTTCGATCCGTAGCTGTGTGCTTAGGGTGGCAACAGGATATGTGGTACTTCATCCGCAAACAGCTTAAGGAGGAGATCGTCGAGAATGAAGACCGGTGGAGGCTAATTTTAAACGAAGTGGATTACGATACTTACGACAGAGTCTCCAACTCATTCGATCACACTGGAGTGGGACCAGCCACGCACGACCAATGGATGGAGATGCCCGCCTCAGGATTACTGATTGCTCAGAAATTTAAGGTGGTTGTTCAATTTCTCTCTCAGTATGATCAAAGTGAGACGTACTTCCCTATGTTCGATGGTCCACACACCGTTGAAGAACATGCGTTCGTATCGTTTGCTTTTGTTAACAAAAATCATTTCATCAAGATTGAGTTGGCAGAAGGCGCCCCAATGCCAAAACTGAATCCAGCATGGCGTAAGTGGCGATATGAAGAGGCAAGTGAGTGGGAGACGGTATATGACGACCGTATACAAAGGGTTGATGTTCGATCACCTCAATACTTCGACTTAACTTAGCTTATCGTATGTAACCGGACCGGACGAACGGAAAAATTTGTTGTATGTGTTCATTTATACTTATTATAAAAATATACTCCCTTTTTTTTTATAAAAACTACAAATACCAAGCTTAAAATATACAAAGAACACTAAAAATTTAAAAAAAAAAAAAAATACATTATAGTCGTCCAGGCCTAGATGGGCCGTCCAAGGCAAAAAATTGGCCAGAGACGGCCCGTCCAGGCCTAGATGGGCCGTCACTAGTGGACCACAACGGACCGTCTAGGCCTAGACGGCCCGTCTCAAACACAAATTTTTTGTCTCGTTGAGGCTGGACGACCCGTCCTCAATCTATCAGGACGGTCCGTCCAGGCCTAGACGGAGCGTCCCAAACACAAAGCTTCCAAGGGAAGCTTCCTTTATTATTTAATTAAAAAAAAATTAAAAAACAACGGACCGTCGAGGCCTGGACGGTCCGTTGTGAAACACCAGAAAGCCCCAAAACAAGCAGACGTTTCAATTTTTTCACACTTTCACATTTCCCTCTCTCTCTCACTCGCCTTCTCCCTCTCTCTCTCTGCCTCCTCCACGAACCACCACGAACCACCACGAACCACCACCCTCCACCTCTTCTCCCTCTCTCTCTAACACCCACATCACCACCGTCTGCAACCCCCCACCTCTTCTCCCTCTCTCTCTGCCTCTCTCGTCTCTCTGCAGTCTCTCTCGTCTCTCTGCACTCTCTCTCAGGTAAGCCTCTCTCGTCTCTCTGCCTCTATTATTATTATTATTATTATTATTATTATTATTATTATTATTATTATTATTATTATTATTATTATTATTATTGTGGTCGGGGTAGTGGTGAGGGTGGGAGGTGGTTGTGGGCAGTGGTGAGGGTGGGAGGTGGTTGTGGGCAGTGGTGAGGGTGGGAGGTGGTTGTGGGCAGTGGTGAGGGTGGGAGGTGGTGGTGGGCAGTGGTGAGGGTGGGAGGTGGTGGTGTTGGGGCAGTGGTGGGTGAGGGAGGTGGTGGGCTGTGGTGGGTGGTGGGTTGGTTGTGGTGGTGGTGTGGCAGTGGTGGTGGTTGGGAGGTGGTGGGCTGTGGTGGGTGGTGATGTGGCAGTGGTGGTGATGTGGCAGTGGTGGTGGTTGGGAGGTGGTGGTGTGGTGGGGCAGTGGTGGTAGGGGATAGGGTGGTGGTGGTGGTTGGGTGGTGGTTGGGTTTAGGCGCGCGTTTAGGTTTAGGCGCCTAAACATAAACGCGCGCCTTTATGTTTAGGCGCGCGTTTGTGTTTAGGCGCCTAAACCTAAAGGCGCGCCTTTATGTTTAGGCGCGCGTTTATCTATTTAGGCGTTTTACTGTTTAAGCGATTTATTATTTAGGCGTTTTAATGTTTTGTTTTTGTTTTGCAGATATGGCAAACAGAAACAACCGAAGACGCCGTAACCAGCCTGCGGACGGGAATCCTCTTGCAGGTGGCGACTTGAGAGAGTGGCCCTTCAGGCACGATAACGACGACTACGAGATCGCGCGCTGGGGTCAGATGGAGCTGCGTCCGATACACGGATCGCGCAGTGTTGACTGGTCCGCATTACTTGCGATCGGTGGATCGGAGAGGTTTGAGGAGTGGATCCCAGACGACAGCCCTTGGGGGCGGATGTTAGCTGACCTCGACCATGAGTCGTATCGGCCACTGACGATCGAGTTCATCTCGACATTCCGCTACACGCCGCATCCAGCAGGTGTTGAGCCTCCAGTAGGTCCTGACGGCGAGCCTGAGCCGGAGGTACAGTTCCGATTATTCGGACAGCTCTACGCATATACGATGGACCAGTGGGCTACTACTTGCTGCTGGTACAGAGAGGAGGAGCTTGTCCAGGATATGTACACCACGGCCTTGACGACCTTGCCAGACGACATGCTGATGGCCTGGTGGCCCACTATTGGTGGTCGAAAATATGGGGAGGACGGCGGCGAGAGGTATTATTATTGTTATTCTTTTAATTTAGTTCAGTTCGTTATTATTATTGTTATTTAGTTCGCTTAGTTAATTAATATTGTTATTTAGTTAGTTTAGGTTGTTTGTTTTTGGATTTTTGTAGACGACTTGTGTTGTCTGGTTCGTACAAAAACAGAGGAAACTCTGCCGAAATTTTTTTAATGTTATTATTATTCTGTGCAGGATGGATAGGTCCAGCAACATCCGGGACCCTCTGATCCGTTACATACACCGTTTGGTTAGCTGGTCGATTGCCGGACGGTGTAACTGTAACGAGAGGGTCCAGCAGATTGACCTTTTCTACCTCTACTGCATCTTGAGGGGTAGGCCGGTTGCGCTACACAGGTGCTTTGCCGAGTACATCGCGACCTACCCTCATAGGCACCCGGCGGGGGAGATTCCGATTGGTGGGATAGTCACCGCCATCGCGTTGCGTCTTTGCCCGGGCGAATTGTGGACGCATGCTGAGGAGAACACGTTACCTCGTCCGATGTTGGCCAGGTAATATTATTATTATTATTATTATTATTTATTATTATTATTATTTATTATTATTATTATTATTATTTATTATTATTATTTATTATTATTATTTTTATTTATTATTATTATAATTTAATATTATAATTATTATTATTATTTATTATTTATTATAATTTAATATTATAATTTAATAATAATAAATAATAATAATAATAATAATAATAATAATATTAAATTATTATATATTATAATTTAATATTATTATTATTATTATTATTATTTATTATTATTATTATTATTATTATTATTTATTATTATTATTATTATTATTTATTATTTATTATAATTTAATATTATAATTTAATAATAATAAATAATAATAATAATAATAATAATATTAAATTATTATATATTATAATTTAATATTATTATTATTATTATTATTTATTATTTATTATAATTTAATATTATTATTATTATTATTATTATTATTTAATATTATTATTGTTGTTTTGCATTTCAGGCCGTTAAATATTAGGACTATGACGCAGATGAAGGTGGCAGCACGGGTCCCTCGCAGCAACCCAGCCGCTTACTACCAGCGTGCCTTCGGACCTCCTGGCGACCGTGGCGAGCATTTTGTGCCAGAGCCGCTAAGACATCTCGATGGGCCGATTGCCCCTGAGGTCCAGATGCCACACGTTGCCGACGGCGACCCACCGGTGGATGTAGAGATGCCAGACCCCCCCGTTGATGAGCTACAGCGTCCTGCCCGCGTTTATCATGCTGTCAGGTTGCATGATAGCACGACCCAGGTACTTCAGCAGATCCTGGATCAGTTGGGGTCGATGCGGGGTGACATGGCGTCGATGCGGGGTGACATGCGGTGGCTGCTAGAGAGCGAGAATGAGAGACGACGAGCAGCTGGTTTGGAGCCGCGTCCACTTCCAGATTGGGCGTCTAGCAGTCAGCATGGTGGGGCGTCCACCAGTCAGCCGGGTGGGTCGGATCAGCCGGGTGGGTCGGATCAGCCGGGTGGGTCGGGTTAGACGGGTGGGTTATATTTCTTGGGAATCGTACATTTTGAACTCATAGTTTATGTAAATTTTTGGAATATTTATGTTTATTTATGCTTTATTGTTCGTTTTGAATGTTTATTGAACTCATAGTTTATGTAAATTTTTGGAATATTTATGCTTATTTATGGTTTATTGTTCGTATTTTGGTTTCGTTTAGTTCGGCAACATAAACGACATTCGTTCATATTCATATACACAATTATATTAAAAAGATCATATTATACAAATAAAAAAAAAACATTTATAAAAAACCAAACATTTATAAAAAACCAAATATCTATAAAAACCAAACATTCAAACCCATTTTAAACATCCACACTACACTTACACTTATAAAAAAACAAAATAATCATCACCTAATCATTGCCAATGATTACCAATGATTGGATTGGATTTAAACCATTAGACGGGCCGTCTGGGCCTGGACAGCCCGTCCTTTTGCCTTTAGACGGGCCGTCTGGGCCTCGACAGCCCGTCCGTTTGCCTTTTTGGCCCTCCACGGGCTGTCCAGGCCTCGACGACCCGTGGAGGGGTTGTGCAAATAAAAACCCTAGTTGTGCAAATAACCGGACCCTATTTCTTTCTTTGTACTTTTGCAAAAATGTATATGCATATTAAGACCATGCGTAGTGGGGGGCTTTATTTATAAAGCCCCTCTTCCTGATTGGTCCACGTGGTTGCTGAGTCAGCATGGAGAGAGAAACTGAAAAATGGGTGTAGTGGTAGGGGCTTTATTTATAAAGCCCCTATTAATATTTTATTATATCTTTTTAATTAAAAAAATAATAAAATAATAAAAGAGAGAGAGAGAGAGTCTATGTGGCAAATTCTGATTGGAGGGGGGACAATAGAAATGGCGCTATATATATAAAGCCCAAGCTTAATTTTGAAAAATGGAGCCCCCCCGTAATGGTGTTTGGGGCGCCATTTTTGTCCACATCAGATGGGGCTTTATATTTCAAGCCCCACTACAGGGGGTCTAATGTGTGACATGGGTAAATGGTAATAAAGGAGGAAGATGTGAGAGTGGGGTACTCTCTCGAGTAGGTAGTATCCGATAGGCTACATTATTCTGAGTGTGACATGCAGGGTGGGTTGGGTTTGGTATGGTTCTTGGGTGATACTATCTGATGAAGATCAAAGTATTTTGTGTGTGTAAACAAGAGAGGGAGAGAGTATATGTGAGTAGTGTGTAGTGTATGTAAAATGGTGAGACCCATGATTTAGGGTAGGGTTGTTTAGGGTGGTAATGAGTTGACATTGCGTGATTGATAGAACATATGTAGTTTAGGGTTGCACCCCCTCCCTAATAAATGCTTTGAAGTTTGAAACCAAGGCATATCGGTTACAATGGGTAACGATGCTATGTTGGTTCAGTTACAAACTTACAATCTATTAAACTAGCCGAGTTTTGTGTACCAACTTTGCTGCTCGACTGGATTGAGCTACATGACGAACGGGATAAAACGATGAACCCTTAGAATTCCAAAAAAAAAAAAAAAATCTATATCGTGAGAAATCATCAATCATTAAACAAACAAATTTAACTGTTCAGAAAAATAAAACAATAAAGTTAGTTTTGACATATACTATATGTATATAATTGTTTACATAAAAAAATGTATTGATGGCCATTTAAGGGGTAGAAATAATTCTTCTATTATTCAAAAACTATATCTAAACTATATGTCTTTTTCCTCAAAATAAAATCCCTTTTTCTCTTGTAATCATCTTTTGTTGCACTTCCACCATTATCTTTCTTAAAAAGAATATAATGGAAATTCAAGAATCCTATGCTCTGTTTGTTTACTAATATAGCGATAACACTCACTCGTGAAGCTTGATTCTCGAATTGGTAGGGGTCGGACTTAATTTTTTTTATCAGTAGTGGTCGGAAGATCAAATCAATGGGGACCGGACTCAATTTACCTACGAAAATCGTAAAATTCTACTACTACGCCAAAAATCGGTGGAGGCAGGGGTCCCTCGGGCCCTAAAGAAGCTTCGCAATGAGAACACTTGGTAATTGAACATTGAGATAATCATTCCAGACCACACATTTCTCTAAGACGAACATTTTTTTTTTTGCTAAATCGCAGCTTTTCTTGCAAAAATATTTTTTTTCATTTATACATATGTGTATATTGTCAAAAATATAAGTATGATACTTAATTTTTAAATTCTAATACGTATACACGTATGTACATTAGAATAACATGCTCTGACCCATAATTTTTTTTCTAAACATTTTTTTACTTATAGAAATGTGTGGTTCAGAATGGTTCTCTCATTTATCAATTTAACCGAAGGTTCTCAAATGAACCAAATCCTACATACATATATACATACATACATGCATGCATGCATACATATGGTAGGGTTTCTGTACAAAAAGTGTGTTTTTTTTATAAGGGTAAGACGTGTTTTGGACAATTAGATCTATAAATGGATTATTGAGATTGAATATTGGCAAAATTGTAATAAGTATTATAAAGTTGATTAAATAATTTGACCTATAGAAGTATATTAGTCTCTTTTTGTGTTTTAAATATAGAACCCGTTCCGTTGTTCCCCTAATCTCGCATGTTTACTCTCCTTTCCATTTGAGGTTTTCTACAAAACATACATCTCTTTTCCAAGATCACGATCGATGATAATAATCAACCAAAATCTGATCGACGATAATAATCAACCAGAATCTTCCAAAAAACATCTTGTGACTTACCATAGTAAGCATTCAAAACCTTAATTTTTTGTTATAAGTGTATAACGAACGACGATGGCATGATTTGGGGTTTAAATTGTGGGTTTTTTTTTTCCATTTACAGGAAAGAGGATGAGAACAACGAAAGGCTACTGCAAGTGTGTTTGGAGGACTATTGTGTGTTTTATATTCAATTACTCTCGTATAATGATTATTACTAACGCAATGCAATAATTTGGTGTGTTATATATAAAACGACTAAGGGTGGAAATAAGAGTTTGATATCAATAGCTGTGTCAATTATTAGTTGCAATAATAACAGATAAAATACCAGTTCATTTATACATATGCGTATATTGCATTTTCAGTATACATATGTGTATATTGTCAAACATATATGTATGATACTTATTTTTTAAACTATAACACGCATAGACACGAATTACATTAAAATAACATGCGCTTACCCACAATCTTCATTTCTATACATGTATGTGAAATCATTTCTACATACTTGACGAATCTCTGCCTATGAAGTTATGTTTATCGTTTCTTATTCAAATATAAAAAACCCTAAGTAGTGATTTATTAGTAGAGTAAAATATATTTGAAAACAAAACCCCACAAAAATAGTCGTTTTTTTCCCGTTTTTTATATAGCACTATGGTACTCGTTGGAAAAGATAATAAAACGCTCGTTAATTTGGTGTAATTTTTTTCTTTAAAAAATCTCGTATATAAAAGATATTAACGTTTAAAAGTTATGGGAGAAAACATGAGAGAGAAAATTTAATTTTGTTTTTAAATTCTTTTCTTTTCCTAAAATAACTTAATGGCTTTTGTTTTTTAATTGGTCCACATAGGTGCCACATGAGATCCTACATGACACTCTCAAGGGAGAGAATGACCTCTTTGAGTGCTATGTAGGATATAAGCCTTTGGAATATATATATATATATATATATATATATATATATAGTGGAAGTATAGGGAGAAAACCCTCCTAAATGGAAAACCCTAAGAAACCTATCTCTTGGTCCATGTTGTGTCACATCATCCATTACATTATAATATTCTATAATATTAAAATGGGTTTGATAGACAATTCCACTATCCCCCTTCTCTCTCTACCTATATATGTTGTTTTCCCTCTTCTCTCTCTTCATTTTTTTCCGAATTCAAATCAGATCCTACCCTCCTCTCTCTGTCTCTCTCTAGAACCACCACCACAACTACCACCACAGCCACCACCACAGCCACCATCTCCGACCATAATCTCACCCTCTCTTAGTCTATGATAATGAACATCTGAACCAGATCTGAACGATGATGAACATCTGAACCACATCTGTGTCTCTGTTTCTCCTACCGAATTCCGGTGGAACTAGATCTGAACAACTGATACTCTTGACAACTATCGGTAAATAAACAGGGCATCAAACAAACCTTCTGTTAAAACAGAGCATCGAAGACGATCCAATTGATGAATGCTGATGAACGCTGCTGTGTGCAGAAAAGAGATGACCGGAGATGACAGAGGGTCGTCGGAGCCGTAAGTTTAACTGAACAGATTTTCGTTTAATGATCTGTGTCTGAGTCTGTTTTGGCTTGTGTTCTTATTGTTGCACTTGGTCCAATCTGTGTCTGAAGAAATTTGAGTTGTTAGGAAACTAAAATAAAAGCTTCAATGGAGGATTGTTTTTTCAGATTTGGAGAAGATGAAGTATAACGGTTGAGGGGTTAATAGATGGATGGTATAATAATAATAATAATAATATTATTATTATTATTATTATTATTATTATTATTATTATTATTATTAACAGGGGCGTTTGCATCGTTGTGCCAAAAAAAGAAAAAAATGAAGGTTTATTAAGCTCCTTTGTAGGATTATCAAGTTGCCGTTCTGCATTCTATTGGGAAAGAAATATGAACAAGTGAGTTTCTGTTTTGCATACCGAGTTTTTTCATTATTATAACAAAAATATTATACAAAAAAATAAAAATAAAGATAGAAACAAGTGATTATACAAAAAAATATTATAAAAACACTCTCTTGTGGATTGGATTTTTTTCTGCTTTGTTCGTGTGTAGATCTCGTGGATTGTATCTATATTATTATTTTTGGACTTATATAAAATATTAATAAAACACTATATCTAGTATATGCCCACACGTTAGTGATGCTAACATATGCTAGTACATGGCACTATATCGAGTCTTGTATGCTAACACACGTTAGTGATGCTAACATATGCTAGTATATGCCCAACTAACAGGTGTTAGGGTCCATATGACATACGTTATTTTCAGTAAAACATATTTTTTTAGAATATGCTAACACATGCTACTGATGTCTTTTATTATATTATATATTTCATGAATATGAGGATAATTTTTTGGTATATGGATTGGATTGGTTCTGATTTGATTTTTTAAATTTATTATTGTTGGATTTCAAACCCTATTAATCGTATTTGAGTAGTTGTATTAATATAGTTGTAAATTTGAGTATGATACACTTGGCACTGCAGATTTGGTGTTGTTTATACACATGTTAGTGATGCTAACACATGCTAGTATATGCCTAACTAACAGGTGTTAAGGTTCATATGACATACGTTATTTTCAGTAAAACATATGCTTTAGAATACACTACACATGTCAGTGATGTCTCATTATGTGTTTTGGAGAGCTCAACTAACACGTGTTATCTTTTTTGTAGGTGAAGAGATATTTTGTGTTAAAGATGAAGATGGGTATCAAGAACGAAGCATAGCTAGATCTTTTTTATGTTGTCATGATAGTTTTTTTGTCATTCACAAATAATTACGTTTGTATTAAACGTTTTTTAATACATTTTTAGTGTTGATTGTATTGATCATTTTTATCATTTCTTAAATAAATATACATTTTTAGTGTTATTTTATTTTGTTCTTTTTAGTATATGTCTGTTAACACATGTTAGCGATGTCTCACACGAGGTCAGAATTTTGTATCTCAATACTAACGTACGTTAATATTCGTGCTGGAAAGAGTGCCATAAAGTAGGAGAGAGGTAACTTGACAAGTGTCAAATCAACTTTTTTAAATATAGGATTCAAAAAATTAAATTATAAAAAATTAATTTAAGATTACCATATTGCCCTTAATTATATTTTATATTAGGGTAACCCACTTGCTTTTGAATATTATATAGAATTTAATTATGGACCATTGATCAAACTTGATCAATGGTCACCATAGGGTTTACAGGGTTTTTCCAATAGATAGAATTTCCATATTATCCACCCCCTATATATATAATAGAAACTATGCATCTCAAGTTATGTGTAACGGTCTTATGTTTAAAACGTCAAAACATAAAATGTTTGCTATATTACGACACATCACTATATTACCTGAAATGGTTTTATTAGCTTTAGTTATTCTTCACCCATTAAAATAATATTTATATTATATAAATTTAAAATCTTAAAAATGAGTGATATGGTTTTTACTGGCTATGACAATTAATTGTTGGTGGTTTGAGGAAACTTATAATTTATAATCTTATATAAACACTTTACGATTAGACCCTATGTAGTGGTGCTTGAATTGGGCGTTTTGAGGCAAATTCACGCTCGGAACGCGCGTCAGAAGGCGTGGATCAGGGCGTTTTTTTTTTTTTTTGGGGGGGGGGGGGGGCTGGAAATTTTCCACGCCATGAAAAAATAAGGAGGGCCAATGATGTTGCTTCTTTTCCAACGGTCGATTAACCAACGTTCGGATTTTTTAATTTTTTCTACACAATATCACTTATTTAAACCACACCTCTCACACCCATTTTTTTACATCTTCCTTATTTTATAAAAACACTATTTTTTTTATAAAATTTCGCTCAACCTTACACACCAAAAATACTATAATGCAACCATTTCGCGCCCCGTTCGGTGTTCCATCTCGCCCAAGCAACCCAAACGCGGTTCGCCCAAACACAACGCAACCGTTACTAACCTTCAACCCAAACGAGTTCGACCCAAACACGATGGGTTTCTCTCAATTTCTCAACATGCCCTATAATTTTTATAGAGGTCCAATGGGTTACGCAAATAACATAACGTTTAACGTCGGCGCTATGTCGAGATCTCAAGCCAACCAAGAACGGGACCTTGATATCGTGCCGGACACACAACCCGAACCCGAGCAACAATGAAAAAAAAGCTTGCACAAAAAAAGCGAGATGCGACGACGAGTCGTCTAAAATCGGTCTACCAAAAGTGGTCCAAAGACGAGGAGTACGCGCTCGCACGTGCGTGGCTTGACGTTTCGGAGGATCCCGGAATTGGTAAGTGTTTTTTTTATACTATTCTTTTTTTTATAAAAAAATTAAGATAATATATGTTTGAATTTTTGTATGTTAACTTTTTTTTTTTAATTTTTGTAGTAAATTATCAAAATTTGATCCTTTTTTTGCAAAGGGTTCGAGCAACATTTTTCAAGGCGATAAACCGAGGCAAGTATCGGGACAAGGACTCAATCTCAAGCAAGTGGACCAACATCAACCGTTCTTGTCATGCTTTTCAAGAAGTCGTCCAACGACTTAAAACAAATTGGGGTAGTGGCCGGGGCGATGAGGAAAACAACTTAGCCCGACCGCCCGGTAGAAGAAGCGTACAAAAGGGAAAAAGTGTGGAGTCTTCAAGATATTCATGACCTTGGGGCTAGGCGTTTGGAAACAATACAAAGAAAAGTCATATCCAACGAAAAGTTTTTTCGCGATCCAAGATACGAAGCAAATGGAAAAAGAAATCAAATTTTTGTCTAAGCCGATCGACCACCTCACGGAAGAGGCGTTACGCTTTGCTCAAATGCATAAGCAACAAATCCGCGAGAAATACAATCTTTAGATTGTCTCATATTTTTATGTTTTTTAGCATGTTTCGGGTTTTTTTTAAATATGTTATTTTCTATGGTATTGTTTTTTTTTTTTTTTTTTTTTGTTTAATGAAAAAAGTTTTATGAAATATTATTTGTTTTTATTTTCAAAAAAAAATATTAAATGATTTGAAGGGGTTTAAAAATTTTCACCTGACTAGTAACCACTACACACCCCATTTTAATTTTAAGCCTCATTTGAAACACACATGCCACGTATCGTTTAATGCTCAAAAAAGATTGAAATTTTTCACCCACAACAACTACACAACTTCTTAGAATAATTTAAATAACTAGGTGTTTAATCTGCCGCGCGTTGCGGCGGCGTCAATCAATTCGTTGTGGCGGCAATACCGAACCGATACCGAACCGAGTGGTTTCGGGATCGGTATCGGTACCCATATTTATGGATTTTCGGTTTTGGTATTATCGGTATCGGTACGGGATCGGTATTTTAAGGTAAAATACCGATACCATACCGGTACCGTACCGATACCGTAAAGTTTTTGAATAAAATAATAGTATATAATATATTAATTAGGAATTAGCATACAAGGCCGAATACCGATCCTATCCCGTCCCGATCCCGATACCGTACCGAACCGAGTGGTTTCGGGATCGGTATCGGTACCCATATTTATGGATTTTCGGTTTCGGTATTGTCGGTATCGATACGGGATCGGTATAATATATTAATAATATATAATATAATATATTAATAGTATATAATATAATAAAGTTTTTAAATAAAATAATAATATAAATAAAATATTAATATAATTACTATTCACTTTGTGTTACTATTCATTTAGTTTGTACATTAATATAGTATAATTATGTTTGTTTGTACAAGAATGTTCTCTCACCATACACGTTATTTGCAACTTGTACAGTACAAGTAACACTTCGATGATTTATGCATGTACCGTACAAGCCATCTTTGCAACTTGTTTGGTAGTGACTTTGGACTACTTTCTTGGTGACATTCAAAGTGACCATTCAAAGTTGCCGAAAGAATCAAACAAAAACTCACAAGTACTACACACCATACAGAGTTACTGAAAAGAATAGCAGTTGGGTGTCCATACTGTGGAGGGTCCCTAGTACCCCACCCCCAACAACTATAGGGTATACCTTCAAATACTTCAACTAAACCAATGTTTTAAAAATCAGACCTGTTATTGAACCGACCGTAATAGTGGTTCATTAATGGTTGGATCAGTTGGACTGGAAAACGTTATAATTGAATTAAAAAAAACAAGTTTTATATAAATTTTAAATAGTTTATTAAACTGAAAATTCAATACAACTATTTCTTATATTATACTAAAATTACCCCCTCCGCGTTGCGTTAGGGAGCGTGGACTAGTGCCAAGTAGCACCAGAAAACTTTGTGTAAAAATATAAAAATAAAACAGATCATTAATGGTTGGATTAGTTGGACCAGAAAATGTTATAATTGAATTAAAAATAACAAGTTTTACATAAATTTTAAATAGTTTATTAAAATGAAAGTTCAATACAATTATGTTTCTTATATTATACTAGAATTAACCCCTCCTGCGCGCGTGTTGGGGAGCTTAAACTAGTGCCAAGTAGCACCAAGATCAGCGACCACCAACATCGGAAAACTTTGTGTAAAAATATAAAAATAAAACCGATCGAACGAAAAGAAAAGTAGACGTAAAAACGTTAAACTACACAAGTCAAACGTAAACACAAGTCAAACGTAAGCACCTAGTGGCGCAACATAGTAGGGGCGGGGAGGGCCGGCCGACCCCCCCGGATTTTCGCGCAGAAGTTCCGATTATATAGTATTCGTATAGAAAATTTTGAAAATATAGGGTTTCGACCCCCCGGTGACTTCCGACCCCCCGAACCTTCGGGTCAAACTTCGCCACTGCTAGCACCTGCATGTTGTGACACATGTTGAACCAAATGCGCGTGTCGTGATGTGTTAACTTGCAAAATTTGGACCAAATCGTAAAACGAAAAACTTGTAGAAGATGGAAAGCACAGTACCAAATTTGATAGCGAAAAACTGTTAAGGCTAAATTGTAAAAGACGTAAAAGTATTGAGGTTGAAAGTTGAAAAAAAATTAAAGATAAAAATAAAAAAAATGTGGTACAACCTACTAAACGAAAAAAATAGAACCTTTATGCACAATACACTTGATAAATATGAAGTATAATATCATGAAGGCACAAATCACTTATAAACTAATATTATATAAATATAAATTATATTACAAATAGCAATATCGTACCGAATATTTTTGATAACGATACTCAATTTTAACAATTTTCGGTACCGGTGTACCGAGCTCATCCGTGCTCTTAACAAGTACCTCTATTAGAGTTCCCACTTCAATTCCATGATGTGTAAACACTACCTGTAAGGGAGAAATTAAGAGGGGAGTCCAAGGTTCAAGCAATTAGCAAGGGTGAATTAAGAATTATTGGTGTAGAGTACATGTAACATTTGCTGTTAAAATTAGTCCGGTTGGAGATAGTATTTTAATATATACAGACAGAATATATAAAATCAATATATACAAAAATATTCTCTGTAATAATTTTCTAAAAAGAATTGAACAACACTTTGTTATGTTTCAAATTCAAATCCTCTAAACTAGAAAAAGTCATTTAAATTTAAATTGTTCTATTTTTGTGCAAAAACAAAAATAAAAAATATTCAAACCCGTCCAACCAGTGAATTGGGTCATCCAATTGATCAACAACCCCCTGTTAAAAACACTCGGTGTAGTCTTACTGAATCGAACTGGCGGTGTATCCAGTCAGTGGCGAAGCTTGAAGATCAAATCGGCGGAGGCCGGACTCAATTTTTCGTGTCGGTAGGGGCTGGAAGATCAAATTGGTGGAGACCGGACTCAAACCATATAAAAACGACCTACGAAATCCCAAACTTTCACCACTGAGCCAAAAAACGGTGGGGGTGGGACACCCTGGCCTTCACTAACCTTCGCCATTGTATCCGGTTCCCACTAGTTCGATCCGTTTCTAAAAACACTAATCCAAACGCACGATGTCAAATCAAAGAAAAAGACCTTAAAAATCTTTAGGTATGGGAGTGACTGTTGCATTCATATGGGTGTGGGTTAGTTAGTGTTCAGTGTTCATCCATCCATGCACCCTCCAGAGTTAACATCTTTCAATAAAGAAAGAAGGTTCAGGAATATGAGCCATCACCACTCCAGACCAACCTGACCCAATGAGTTCCACATGAGCATGCCTTGAGCCATGACCCATGACTTGACACCACTATCCATGTCGGTTTCTATGAACATATTTAATCAATTCTACTGAAAATGGCTGATAAAGGGAAACAAGAAATCACTGAATCACAGATCAAAAAGCTGACTTACAACCAAGCATAAAGCTTTTAAGTTGGCGGCCCTGTTTCAAATGATTGAAACATATGATAGATTTTCTTGGTTTTTTTTTTTTTATTTTTTTTTATTTATTATTATTTTTTTTTAAACTTAAAACAACTTTATTCATCACCGAATATTTACAAGATAGATTTTCGGAGTTTAAATACCTATTTAAGTAATAACTTGATGTGTTAAATATGTAGTAAAATCAAGATTTTTAACAATGAACAAAATTTCTTCTTAGTTATTTTTCTTTAAAATACGCGGACACAATGTTACAATATATTGTTATTATTCGAGGATTTTGGCTTTAGAGGTAGGTTATATATTTCGGCGACTCAATTTCTTTTTTACTCGTGTCACTTGTTGAATGTTCAGTGTCAATCATTTATCAGATACGTAAATAGCATTTAAAAAAAAACAAGTATTGGATACTATGTAACACATAGAAAAGGTTTTGTACATGTCTTAGATGTAGGCCCGTTGTTGAATTCGTGTTGTTAGTATTTTAGAATTGTTGACGCTCATTGATTGGATGTAAATCGAACGCGTGAACTGCACAAATATCTTTTTTTTATCTTGCTCATTCTTCCTTAAAATATCACAATTTTTTCTTCATAGTTCACTTAATTTGCTATATCGCAACTAATTACTAGGAACAAATCCGGAGACTGATACAAGTATACAAACTTTACATGTTTAAGTAAACATGTTAAAGTTGTTCATATATGTAAGTGCGGAAGAATACAAGGATATAACATTATAACAAGTTACGAAAGTTACATGTCTAACTGTATCAAAAAATGCCACACATTTAAGTTTGTGACAAGCAATTGAAATGTAGCAAGAATTAGGTTACAATTACATGCAACCTAACATGATATTTGGGCCAAACGTCACTTAACGCTAGTCAATCATGAACCAAAAATGCTATTCGATACACGAACAAGACATGAGTCGGATCTAAAATACTATGTTCTCCAAACGGCAAGTAACCAAGCCATAGCTGATAGCTAAATCTCATTTACGACACATACTCTATTTCTAGAAAAACATGAATACTTATTTTCACGTTAGGGTTTGGTCAAATCGTTCAATCCCTTATAAAAAAAGTTAAACATTCTTTTTCCATTTCATATTTAATAGCAATTATAATTCTAGTCAATAATTCTAGTCAAACAACATTTACTTGTAGCTATGTCTTAGGCTAGTCAATTGTAATCCCTTAGATCATGCCTATGGATGTATTATAAATAGGACAATGTACATGGTGATTATTCATTCAGTAAATTCATATACTCTTATAATACTCATGACTGACTCCTAATTACGCATTATGCACATTAACAAAATATGCATTTAAATGAAAATGAATAGGTGGGCTTAAATGGTGAGCATCAAGTTGTGTGTCAGTCATGAGTAGTGATGGAAGGCCCTTTGAGAGCTTTCATTTGCATCTATTCAAGTATTTTTCACTTATCATCATATCTGGTATTCAACTTTATAGAAAAGATCAAAGACTTGCATTTTTAGTCACTCTTGTCCAACTCGTGTTGCTCTTGTAAAAAGCTTCCAATCATGTACCCATTGTTTTATTCAAAATAAAACTATCTTGTTGCAACAAATCTAAAGTATGGATGACAATCAAACCTAAACTTGATATGTAAACTCAAAACCTGACACATTTGGGATGGTTTTGGGATCGGGTAATCGGATATGGATCCGTGTACGGGATTAGTTTTTTTTTTTTTTTTTCACGGGTTTTGGGATTCATGACATACCTGTTTACCCAATTAGATATGCGATGTAACTTCTTATAGATCATTTTAAATATGAATGCATAATATATCTAATTATCCGTCTAAATTGTTATCTTCTGCTAAAAAACACTGAAAACTAGCGTATACTATATTTATTATATATGTCTTTAAGTGTTTTTATATATTTTTTTTGAACGGCAAACGTTACACCAATAAATCTAAATTACAACACCCTTGCCAAGGATTGAACCTTGGACCTCCCATCTAAGAGACATATGTCTCTACCAAGTGGGCTAGCCCCACATTGGCAAGTGTTTTTATATGGTTTAAGTATTTTATATTTATATATTGTAATCATTTATATATATTTCATAATGCAAAATGTAATTGGTTAGTAGTAAGGGTTTTTGGTTGGATATACCCAATGGGTTTACCCGAAACCCGCAGGTATACCCGATACAAACCCGACGGGTTTTGGGACAGGTTTGGGACAAACATACCTAGTCGTGTATGGGGTTGGGATTACCTAAACCCGTCCCAAACCCGACTCATTGTCATCTCTAATCTAAAGGTGCTTGGTGCTAGTGACGATGTTGAATTTCTTGTCTTCTAGTAGCAATAATATTAATAGCAATTATAATTCTAGTCAATAATTCTAGTCAAACAATATTTACTTGTAGCTATGTCTTAGGCTAGTCAATTGTAATCCCTTAGATCATGCCTATGGATGTATTATAAATAGGACAATGTACATGGTGATTATTCATTCAGTAAATTCATATACTCTTATATGGTATCAAGAGAGTTCCTGGCTCCTTGACCAATTCCGCCACCACCACAATTCCACCACCACAATTCCGCCACCTTCCTCTTCTTTCTTCGAACCCACCTCCTCTTCTTTCTTCATGGATATCACTCTCCACCCTGCCATGGCGGTCACCCACATCAAGAACGTGATTCCTCTTGTTCTTGAGGATGAATCTTCCCACTATTCTACCTGGACAGCCCTCTTTGAGGTTCACTGTCGAGCCTATCAAGTACACGAACACCTCCTACCCCGCCCCCACCTGCTGCTCCTCCAGGCACGTCTGCTGATCCCGACGCCGCCAAAGCCTCTGCTGACCAAGCGGCAGCCGATGTTCTCTAGGCTTGGCTCGACGCTATGGTATTACAATGGATATATGGAACCATCTCTAAGTCTCTTCTCCACATAATCATTGTCCCGGGTCAAACCGCTCATGAGGCATGGACTGCCATTGCGGACCATTTTAATGACAACAAGAGTGCCTGCCAAATTCATCTTCAACAACAATTCTCTAATATCCACCTTGAAGATTTTCCCAATATGGCTGCATATTGTCAACAAGCAAAACACCTTGCTGATCAACTCAATAATGTCGGGGCACCGGTTGATAATCAACGACTGGTTACCCAACTCTTAGCGGGTCTGACCGAAGCCTACGAGAGTATCTCTACGGTTTTACAGAACCGTGACCCTCTCCCCCCGTTTTCTGAATGCAGGTCACGTCTCACCATGGCAGAGACCACAAAGAAATCCCTTTCTGCTCGTGCCGCCCAATCTTCTGCCACCGCCTTGGCTGCCACTACCGCCTCCTTTCCGTCGGCACCTGCTGCGTCTGCTTTCTCACGGGGCAGAGGCCATGGGCGTTCACGGGGACGAGGACGTGGTGGCACCACCAATCGCAGCGGCGGCCGAACCTCCAACAATCAAACCTCGCACCCCTACATTGTATTTCCAAACTCATGGGCCGCGAATCAATGGAGTGCTCTTATGCAGGGGAATCAGCAGCAGTCAGGGTCACAACAAACCACTACGCCGCCATGTCCGTACCCCTCTGCTCCTCGGTCCAACAGTTCTTCAACGGGTATTCTTGGAGCAGCACCAGATCAGGCTTACACCGCCACTCTCTCTCCCACGGACATTCAACAGGCTCTCTATGCCTTGTCCCTCTCTCAACAGGACCCGCAAGGATTCATGGACACCGGGGCTTCTGGCCACATGAAAAACCCCCAAGGTAATAACTTCCCGTCTTCTTTTAATACTTGCACTAACAAGTTTATTGTCGTGGGTAACGGTATGACTATTCCCGTGATTGGTCAAGGCAACATAACCCTTCCACCGCCCTTCCCGCCTTTTAAACTAAACAATGTCCTTTATGCCCCACAACTTGTTAAAAACCTTATTTCAGTCCGAAACTTACCACTGATAACTTATTATCCATTGAATTTGACCCCTTCGGTTTTACTGTGAAGGATCTCAAGACCAAGAAGCACCTTCTTCGATGCAATAGCTCGGGTGATCTCTACCCATTGACAGCACCACTTCCCACTAAATCAACCTCCACTGCTTTTGTCGCTGTCACTCAAGACCGTTGGCATCAACGCCTTGGGCACCCGAGCTCATCTACATTGCATTCTTTACCTTTATCTGTTTCTAGTACACGTAATAAACATGACAAAACTTTGTGTCAAGCGTGCGTTTTTGGCAAAAGTGTACGCATGCCATTTTTTTGATTCATGTAATCGTACTCATTTACCTTTTGATATAATTCACAGTGACCTTTGGACATCCCCCGTGCCTAGCACCGGGGTTCACCGTTATTATGTATTGTTTTTGGATGACTTTACAAATTTTCTTTGGACTTTTCCCTTAACAAACAAATCCAGTGTGTAACATTTCGCATTTAATAATTATACGTTACGTATAATTTGGATTAAAACGACAAGTTCTATTATTATAGTTTACATCTAATTATTTTGTAGCATTTTTAAATATATATATATATATATATATAGATAGGTTTATAATAATAATAATAATATTAATACTAATAATAATAACTAAAATGTAGTGGGCTATTACAAAAAAAAAAAAAAAACAATCCCATATATGTTTCGGAACCCAATCCAGCAGGCCCAAACCATTTCGGCCCACTAGTCCACCAGCCCACTAGCCATTCCCCACCCCCTCTATTCTGTTTAAAAAGGAATTAAAAGGTTGATGCCGGGGCTCGAACTCGAGCAGTGAACCGGCTCAACACATAAACACCACGCACACAGACCAGTTGAGCCACACCATTCATTTGTTATCAATTCAAACATTATTGTATATAAGGCTTTTTTTAATCGCTGCTACTGTTCGCTGCTATGAACCAGCCACGCGAACTGTTACCTTTTTTTAATTTTTGACTTTAAATTTAACCTGAATTTGGAAACAATTGATTATATCGTTCGTGTTATGGAATTTACAAGGTAATACGCGTAATCTACTCATCAATTAACATTCAATTGTTTATCAATTTGGATTATCAACGCGTCAAACATTCAATAGCAAGTCAACCTTACCAATTCATCATTTCAGATCGTTGCTTTATAAATTGATCACTCACGAGCCTTCACAACTCGCCAATACCTCTCTCTTAACCTCCAAACCTTCTTAATTATACTCTGTTCGTTCATCACGATCGTGTTTTTGACTTTCTAGTTTGACCATCCAATCGTACTCGATACGACTTTGTAAGTATGATTTTTTTTGTGGGATTTAACCTTCGGCATTCACACATCAATAGCCCTAAGGTTAATTGGGCTATTGATGTGTGAATCAAACAATTACAGAATTAGGGCTCGTGATGTTTAAATTGGGGATAAACTTGATCCAGCTTATTATATTTATTCTTATACGAACAGAAATAATCACAACCACTGGTGTGGACCAAGTGGTTGTGACTGATGCATTCCTCCTTAGCCAGCCGGGTTCGAGTCCCGGCAGTGGCCTCTTTTTGTTTCTTTTTTTTCCTTTTTAACAAATAAATATATATTATACATATAATCTTATAAATTCATTTTTAATTATTAAAACTCTTTTATAAATTCTACAAAAATTATCTTGTGTTAATCTGATGTAATAGTTCAACTTACAATTTTTAGTTTTCTAAAATTAATTTATTTAATATATATAATAATTAAATCAATTTTATTGTATTATATTTATAAAATTCCATTAAAATATCAAAACAATTTTATAAATTTCTACAAAAATCATTCTGAGTTTATATAATGATAAAATTTTCTGAAATGATTTTTAATTCTGAAAAGTCATTTATTTAATATTTTTAATCAATTTTTGTTAGATTTAATCATAATTAAATCATAATAAATCCAATTTTTAATATTTTTGCACCAAAATTTTATACAAATTATTTCTGAATATTTAGAACAGAAATATAAATTTTAAACTTATAATTCTTTAATTTTAATATTTTTAGATATTAAAGTTAAATTTTGACTATTCGTTATAAATAGAATTAATATTCTATTTTAAAGAAAATAATTTTGTAAAAATTATTTTTACACTTTAAATACATTATTGTGACCATCTTAACTTTAAATTTCCTAAAAAGATTTTTGGTTATTTATTTATTAATATTCTCTCAATTATCAAACATTTTTGATATTAATCAAACAAGCATTTATCCCCAATTCGAAGCTCTAGAAACTTATACATTTGTAGACTTGATAGACTTAGACATATTTATTACCTTATTATAGGGTGATACTTGATACATTTGGGCAACACCATTATTCAATTTTTCAACCGATATAACATTTTGCTAAGGTGAGTTTTACATAGCCCCTTTTCTATTTATCACCATTTTTGGGGTGAAACATGTTACAACAATATTTATGCAATTCAATCATCAATGTGTATTTCTATGTTGCATTATGTCTTGAACATGACTAGGGTAAGCACAATTCTAGCATAAACATTCATCAGCCAAACGGTATACATTGATAGATCTATTGGACTGACAATCCCACCCGGATACGTGCCTCCTACAAAGGTTGCGTGGGTGTTTGTTACTGCAATTTAAACGAGTGAACCATGAGCGTATGGGATGTACCACAATTCAACAGTCACAATGGTTGATTATGCACACGATTTACTTCTAGTATGTTTTCACATATGGACTAGATTGCCATGACACATGAATTGCACAACAATTTTATTCGATTATCAAAACCTATGTAATTCTCAGCAACTTTTGTTGACCCAAAATATTTTCAACTTAACATGTTTCAGGTTCTACTTGCTTGAAGGTTTGAATTGATGCTTGAAGATGTTTGCATAGTTTTATTCAATTTGATGTACAAATTCTTAGAACAATTGTATGTAACTTACTTAAATTATTCAATGAAATTTATTATTCACCATGAGCTACTGAACAATCATCAATACGTGACATCCCGATGTTTCCGCCATCGGTTGGGGTGTTACATAGTGTATTTTCCATTTTCACTATTTTTAACAATTACATCACCACCCAGTTTGGTGGCAAAATAAAACAATTTCAATGTGATAACGGCAAAGAATATGACAATAAGTTGTTTCACAATTTCTGTCATCTCCAGGGAATGCATTTTCGCTTCTCCTGCCCATACACGTCTTCCCAAAATGGTAAAGCGGAGCGTAAAATTAAAACAATAAATAATATGATACGCTCTCTGCTTGCCCAATCCTCCTTGCCACCATCCTTTTGGCATCACGCCCTTGAAACCGCCACGTACCTCCTCAACATCATTCCCAACAAACACACCAAATTTCTATCTCCCACCTCCCATCTCTACAAGTGTGATCCCACCTATGAACACCTTCGTGTGTTCGGGTGCCTATGCTACCCTCTCATACCCTCCACCACAATTCACAAACTTGCCAATAGCTCCAAACCTTGTGTCTTCCTTGGTTACCCACCCAACCACCGTGGCTACCGATGCCTAGACCTCACCACAAATTCCACATTTGTCTCTCGACATGTTCAATTCGAAGAGACAATATTCCCTTTTCCACTACTCTCCCCACACAACCCACATCCTATGACTTCCTTGATAGCGGTCCTCATCCGCTACTTTGGGATCACCTACGGCCCACACCAGACTCACCACCCATGACCCAGCCAACCCAACACACTCCTTCGGCTCCCCCACAGCCCAACTCCCCACCACCTATTACCTACTCGAGACGTCCCAGGCCCACACCTGGCCCATCTACCGGCTACCCTCCTACCATGCCTCCCCTGGCCCAATCCTCTTCTCCCATCCAGCCCACATCTCCAGCCCATACTCAATCCCATCAACCTAGCTCATCCCCTCCTTCCCAACTAACGGGAATATTTTAATCAAAAGCCCACTTAGCTTGTACTATTTAACAACTTTTGCTTTATGTATAAAACCAACTTTGAAAATAAGATTTTTTTTATCCATAGGAATAATATTGTAACATCACATATTTCCCCCAAATCTTTTTATTAATAAAAAAAGGATGTATTTGTTTTAAACAATATATTTTAATAATAATAATAATAATAATAATAATAATAATAATAGGACAAAGTAATTAATTCATCCCCTACATTAACCTTCTTAATGAAGGTTCGTCAAAAAAAAATTGTGAATCCCGGCGAAAATTCGGATGCCATCCTCATTCATTTTGGCGAGCCACCAAGTCATTCAACCTTTCCATTTTAGAACCAAATCAATCTACCAATCATGCAATCAATATTCCACGTTGACCGTCTTCAAATCCTTTCCTAAAAATGAGTTCGAATCACGGGATTTCCATTAATCTAAAACCACACCTCAACCCTATAGACGCCATCAATCTATTAACCGACATAATATATGTCTTCTGGAATATTCAAACCAAGTCAAAATATTCCATCCGAGTCAAATGCGACTAGTCAAATGTCATTAATTTGTATAATAGTGTTTGTTGACTTTCCTTGTTTATCTTTGACTAGCCAGCAATATGTTAGGCATTAACTTTGTATATATAGTGTACTCTTACTTGTAATGGTCATCAATCAAAATTCATTATCACTCGATACTTAACATAGTATCAGAGCGATCATACTATATTTTTAAACACACCAATGTCCCAACCTTAAGCCACCCATCTCAAACCATCTGCCGCATAGCCATCATTGCGACACCATCGGACAACCATCTCCGAACACAATTGGCACCGTCACCAACCACTTGTACATCACTGCCACCATCACCCGTCGCCGCTTCCTGGATTGTGTCGACCACTACCGTGAATCATTAAAGAAGGTAACGATGTTGGAACAGTTTGATCTTTTTGCTAAGTAAGAACTTGCTATCTTGACACTTAAGTGTTTAGCAAGTCCTTGTAAATCAGATTATAAGCACAGCGGAATGATTAAGTTAAAGCAAAACTTTTTATACTAAGGAAGAGTTATTACTCCCCCTTGATGATTGAAACTAATAAATGACAAGTATTTATTATGAATCTAAGCAGTAAATGAGAATTAGATACTTAGACAGATTCACAATAAATACAGAAATGGAATAGAACAGTGATAGTGTTTGAAGGATTTTTCTATTAAAATCAATGTCTAAAATAGAAGGTTGAAGCCTCCTATTTATAGACGTTTACATACATGTATCTTGCCCAAAAAGCAAGTACAGAAACAACATAAACAAGTTGCACAAGTTGCAACATTGAATCAAACAAATACAGCTAAAAGTAATAATAAACAATAAACTACTGATACAAAAGGCGGTGGAAAATATCTGATGCTAAGTGCTGATGAATGACAAACTACTGATGAGTAGTTTGTCTTCAGTACTTCTGAAGTGAACTTGTCTGGTTTGGACTTCAGAACTTCTGATGAAGTTTCTTCTTCAGCACTTCTCATATCTTCTCTTCAGCAGTTTCTTGTCTTCTCTTCAGTACTTCTATACTTAGCCAAAATGACAGAAGTGAATTAGACTAAGGTTTCCAAAAGTGGTTTCACCAATCCTCTTTGTCCTAACAATCTCCCCCTGGATTGATGAAGCCAAAACCTTACTAATTCATTATGTTTTTCTTCTGTCTTGAACAATCTTCCATATCTCTTTGTACATGGTGTTCTTGAGCTGGTTTAACTGACCATCAGATAGAGATCCTCTCTGTGGTTCTAGATGTTGAATTGTGAGCAGGTCTTGTGTTGACAGTTTCTTTAGATCACTGATCTTCTTGTAAGCCCTGCTTGAGAGGTCTCTTCTTGTCAACAATACTGAGTTGTTATCAGTAAGTGACCATCTGATGATAGGGATCTTTGACTTGTTAAAGTCAGAAGAATAGGGAACCAGACTTGTCCCTTGGGTTGATGGTCCTGAGTGCTGGATGTTTTCAGTTTCAGATAGCCTCAGGTGGGATTCTCTTCCTTGTTGTTGTTGCATATCAGGCATCTGAACAGTTGGGAGATGGTGTTCAGTCACTACTCTGGTATGCAGTTTTTCTTTGATGGTCTTTTGTATTTGGTAGGCAAAAGTGGAAGGATCCCTGAATTGTGTTAACAGAGGTTTCTCCTCAATGTCAAAATCTGAATGGACTATTGAACTTCCTTCAAGTAGTACCATTTTGAAGTCAGTTTTGACATTGTCCTCTGCCTTCTTCTTCTGAGTAGCAGTTCTTCTTGATACACCAGAAGTTCTAACTACTGATCTTGAAGGATCAGCAGTTTGAAACTTCTCTGGATTTGCAGCCTTGGCAGCCAAGTATTTTCTGTAAGTATCCATTAGTCTTTCTTCTTTCCATCTGGATACTGAGGCTTTTGAACCATAGCCCTCTGCTACTAACTCTTCTATTATCTGGGCTCTCTTGGCCTTTCCTTCTTTGCTTGTGGCCATTTTGTCTGCAAGCAGTTGTGCTCTTCTTGTCAGCTCTTGCATAGAGAGTCCTTTGAGTGTAAAGGCTTTAGTCTTGCTGTTCTTGGTAATGTAAGACATCAGTTGTTGTCTTTTATCTTGTTCAGCAATCTCATCAAGGCTAGCCTGCCTTTGTAGTTCAGCTTCATAAGCCTGAAGTTTTTCTTCATGGCTTAAATCTAAATCATCCCTTTCTTCCAGAGTTTTCCAGATCTGATCTTCTCTGGCCTTCTTGTTGGCTGCAATTAAGCTCTTCTCTAATAATTCAGCTTATTGAGAGATAGGAGAAGGGTTTAGTACAGTCATTGTTGTAACAGTTGTAGGCCTGATGGGATCAGATGTTGGTTGAATGGGAGCAGTGGTTCTGGAAGGGTCAGCAGTTTGAGATTGGAAGTGTTAACCTCTGATGTGTTGACAACTGCTGATGGTTTGTCAACTACTGAAGGATTGTCTTCAGTACTTTCTGATTCTTCATCAGAAGTTTTGTCATCAGAAGTTTCTTCATTGTGCCTTAGGGATTCTTCAGATGTTTGGGTCTCATCTTCTTTTTCTGCTGCTTCAATTTCTTCTATTGAGACACCAAACTGTTTGGCCAATTTTTCTTTCCTGGCCTGATCTTTTTGATCTCTTTCAAGGATGGCCACTCTTGCCCTTATCCTGGCTTGGAATGACTCCTTAGGTTCCCTGATCTTCTCCCCCGTTTTGGATTCATCAATTTTAACCCTTGAAGCAGAGGGTTGGGAGAATTGTCCTTGAAGATGAGCAATCTGTTTGCTGTTGAAGTCTAGTTTGTTGGACAGATCATTCATCTTGGTCTTGATCACTCCAAATTGATTCTTGATGGACAGCTCCAAGTCAGCTGTGTATGTTTGGAAGTGATTTCTGATGAGAGTATTCATCATGTGGTACAGGGGACCCTCTGGGCTGCATAGCTGGTTCAGGTCTATGCTTGTTTGCCCAGGGAATTGGGTAGGCATTTGTTGTGAAGGGGGTGTTTTTGGGAGATCCTCATGTTGTACAGAGGATGCCACTCTAGGGGTTTTAGGGATTGAGTGGGCTTTAACCTGTGCAGAGGTGACTGGCTTCTTGAGCCTGGATACCCCTGAAACAGGACCTTCAGAAAGTGCCGTCAATTCAGTAGTTTGTGTGTGTGAAACATCATCCAAATTAATGGAATCATCTGAATCCCTGATGTTGCCCTCAATGAGGACTGTCTCAGTTAAATCATGAGCTGAGCCCAACTCAGTTCTCTCATGAACCTCTTGTTCTTGGTTCTGAGGATTTCCTACTTCAGGCATTAAGCCTTCATCAGTAGTTGCCACATCTGAGGTCTTAGCTATGTTACTTCTATCCTCAGATCCACCACTGGGTGGTAACTGAGTAGTAGCAGCCTCAGATGCCCCAAGAGTCTCTAAAATTGGGCTTAAAGACTCTGGTCCACCCTCATCTCTTGGGATAGGGCTAGAGATGTCCACATCCATGTCTGATGTAGTGGTTATGTCCCCTGTTTGTTGTGGTTGTAGGGGACTGACATGATCAGATGGGACCTTCTCTTTTAGCCCAGAGAGAAGTTTGGCAATTTCTATTGCCTCTTGTTCAGAAATTTGTGGGGTTGGTTCAGTAGTTTGGGCAATAGGTGAAAGTTGTTGTTCAGCAGTTTCAAAAGAAGAGTGTGTTTCAATAGTTTTTCTAAGTCTTTTTCTTTTGAATAAAATGGTTATGGGTGCTCTTGGTGGGGTTTGAGATGGATGAGACTGAGAGGGTGTTTCAGTCTCACCTATTTGAAGAGCAGACTGCTCATGAGCATGTTCAGGCATCTCAACCTCCTGAACAGCTTTTCTTTTGGGTTGGTGGGTTTTAGTCTTTGTTGGCTTGGGCTTTTTGGCTTTTGGTGGTGTGAGTTTGGAAGATGTGGGCTTCAGGGGGACTTGTTGTTGTTCTCCCTGATCATCTTCTGGCCAGGCAGCCGGTTTGTTATGCCTTGAGTATGCTTGTGATGTTAAAGGATTTAAAGTTGAAATTTTTCCCACAAGCACCTCATTACCCAGTTCCCCTATTATGCATTGCATAATGAACCTTGGGTACAACAAAAACTTTTTCTTGGTATTATTGTGATGTAACACCAACTCATTGAAAAATAGTTTTGATGCCCTGAATTTAGTTTCATTCACAATGGAATGAAATATTGGTTGAAAAGTGGAGGGCATCTGGTCATAAGACCCTGTTTTTGGACTCAAACACATAATAATATAATGAAACAAAAGCTTGTATTTTGGTTCAAAATATTTTTTGAAGATAGTAGCATGGGAGAGAGTACCTTGATAACCACACTCAGTCATGGTTAGGTGAATATCAGAATTAGCAACATGGTCAGGGGCAGTTACATCATCCAGACCCAGTCTTGTTGCCAGTGTGGCCGGTGTGATGGTCAGTTGTTTCCCTTTTATTCTTGAGTTGAGGGAAATGACTTCATCATCCGTTGTGACCGTCTCAGCATTTGCCCAGAACTCATTCAGAGTTTCAGTGTGAATTGGTGGGTTTATTGTGAGAGCAGTAAAATATTGGGATTTTACGACAAGATCAATGATCTCATCGTATTGGGACCAGCCTTCTTGTTTTTCAAGAAAGGCCCTTTGATTGTGTCCCTGCTTTAGAACTAGAGCCATGTGGTTTGGGTTTTGATCGAACAGTTGATTTGCAGGTTTAGGTTTTTGAGAGAGAAGGAGGGATATTTTTGAGTATGAAAGGATAAGTGTGGAGAAAAAGGTATTTATCAGAAGTTTTAACCGCTTGAATCTTCTTTATTAGAAGTTTTTGAACCGCCTTTGGTTAAAAATCTCTTTATCAGAGGTTTTAAACTGATTAGGTCAAACCTCTGATGATGGGAAAAGTCAGATTTGCCCTTTTGACTTAAACTGCTGATGAAGGATTACTTCATCAGTAGTTCCCATTTTCTCTTCAGTAGTTTTAACAGCTGATGAGAAATATTTTTTATAAATACTTTTATTCATAACTTCTGAAGGTTATTTTATCAGAAGTTACACACTTTTCAGAAAAATTATCCCCATACTGATGTTTGTTCATCAGTAGTTTCTCTCTTTTTCAGAAGTTTTGTTTCAGACTTTTGTCTGTTTTGTAAGTGAAAAAAAAAAATGAAAAATTGCAGAATAAGAAAATAAACACTTACAAATTTAGCATCCCAAGCATGGATACTAACTTCTGAAATGTTGATGTGTCAAGGGGTTTTGTGAAGAAGTCAGCTATTTGATTAGCTGTTGCTACATGCTTCACCTCAATCTTGCCTTTTTCATAGCAATCTCTTATGAAATGGTACCTGATCTCAATATGTTTGGTTTTTGAGAACTGTACCGGATTTTGAATGATGCTAATGGCAGATTTGCTGTCTACAAACAAAGGTGTCTTGGTCTCTTTGATTCCATAATCAAGAAGTTGATATTGGAGCCATTGTATCTGTGATGTACAACTTGCAGCTGCAATGTATTCAGCTTCAGCAGTTGAAGTTGCAACAGATGTTTGCTTCTTTGATTGCCATGACACTAGACAGTTACCCAGGAATTGACAACCACCAGATGTTGACTTTCTTGTCATCTTACACCCTGCATAGTCACTATCTGAAAAAGCTGATAACTTGGTATTGCTTGAAGCAGGATACCAAATTCCAAGTGTTGGAGTTCCTTTCAGATATCTGAAAATTCTTTTGACTGCTATAAGGTGTGATTCCCTTGGTGCTGATTGATATCTAGCACAGACACATGTTGAAAACATAATATCTGGTCTAGAAGCAGTTAAGTATAAAAGGGAACCTATCATGCATCTGTACATGGTTTGATCAACCTGTTTTCCTTGATCATCAGGTTCAACTTGTGTGATTGGTGTCATGGGAGTGGAACATGATTTACAGTCATTTAAAGAAAATTTGTTCAATAATTCTTTAACATATTTTGATCGATGTATAAAAGTTCCATTTGTTTGTTGCTTGATCTGCAGTCCTAGAAAGTACTGCAGTTCTCCCATGGTACTCATCTCAAATTTTGATTGCATGAGTTTCTTAAAATCATCACACAGTTTTGTGTTTGTTGAACCAAAAATGATATCATCAACATAAATTTGAACAAGTAAGACATGATTTCCAACATGTTTAATGAAAAGAGTTTTATCAATGGCACCTCTTGTAAAGTTATTTTTGAGTAAAAAGGTGGAGAGTGTATCATACCAGGCTCTTGGAGCCTGTTTGAGCCCATAAAGAGCTTTGTCAAGTCTGTACACCCACTCAGGATGAGAAGGATCCTCAAACCCAGGTGGCTGACAGACATACACCTCCTCTTTTATTTTTCCATACAAAAATGCACTTTTCACATCCATTTGATAAACTTTAATTTTGTTGGAAATGGCATAGGCCAGAAATAACCTGATGGCCTCAAGCCTTGCAACTGGAGCAAAGGTTTCATCATAGTCAATTCCCTCTTCTTGAGAGTACCCTTGAACTACCAGTCTTGCCTTGTTCTTGATTATCATACCAGCTTCATCTTGTTTGTTCCTGAAAACCCATCTTGTACCAATTGGTTGCTTGTTTGGAGGTAAGGGACAGATTTCCCAGACCTGTTGCTTGTTGAACTGAAGCAGTTCATCTTGCATAGCTTGCACCCAATTATTGTCTTTGAGGGCTTCCTGGTACTTCTTTGGTTCCAACTGTGAAATAAAGGCTGAAAATAGGCAAAAGTTGGAGAGCTGGTTTCTGGTAAGAACACCTGAAGCTATATCACCCATGATTTGATCAAGTGGATGATCTCTGTGTTCAATCAGTTGTTGTAAACCACTGACAGGTGTAGGTGGCTCTTGTTCTTCAAACAAACTACTGAGGTCTATAATATCTGGTTCAACAGTTTTAGCTTCTTCAGTAGTTGCAGGTACTGAAGCAGATGTTTGAGTTTGTCCTTCAGTATTTGTTTGATCAGAAGTTTGAGAAACTTCTGATGGTGTTGAAGTTGACTTAATGACTGTTTGAGGAGTCCATGGTGTAGGATCCTCATCTTCAAACCTTTGATCACCATCAGAAGTTGGATCACCATCAGGAGTCCATGGTGTAGGAGTCCATGTTTGATCAGAGGTTTGGAAGAAGTAACAGTCTTTTCAGGTCCAAAGTGGAAGTTGTCAAGGTCAAAGAGTTCAGCAGGATGTGCTGGAATAAGAGTGTGTTTTGACTCATTGAACTTGACATTCAATGTTTCTTCTACTATCCTGGTGTGAGAATTAAAAACCTTGTAGGCTTTTCTAGTTGAAGAGTAACCAAGAAAGTAACCTGAGTCAACTTTGGCAGCAAACTTTGAAATAGATTCCTTTATGTTCAAGATGAAACATTGACACCCAAAAGCCCTGAAAAAGGAGATAAGGGGCTTCATGCCATGAAGAACTTCATAGGCAGTCTTGGAATGTCTCTTGACCACAAGAACTCTATTCTGAACATAACATGATGTGTTAACTGCTTCTGCCCAAAAGTACAAGGGCAGTCCAGAATCAGCTAACATTGTTCTTGCTCCTTCTATCAATGTTCTGTTCTTCCTTTCTACTACACCATTTTGTTCAGGAGTTCTGGGAACACTGTATTGTCTAATAATCCCTTTAGACAAACAGAATTCATCCAGAGTTTTGTTCCTGAACTCTGTCCCATTGTCACTTCTAATGGTTTTGACAGATAGAGAATATTGTTTCTCTACTTTTAGAATGAAGAACTTGATGATTTCAGCAGCCTCATCCTTGGAGAATAAGAAGAATACCCATGTAAATCTTGAGTAGTCATCAATGATGACTAAGCAGTACTTCTTCTTACCAAGGCTCATAATCTTGACAGGTCCAAATAAGTCCATATGGAATAGTTGAAGACATGCAGTTGTTTTTGATTCTTCAATAGACTTATAGGAGGACTTATGCTGTTTTCCCTTTAAACAGGATACACAGTGTTCTTGACACTGGTATACTTTCAAAGGTATACCTCTGACCAAGCCCATTTTTGTGACTTTATTTATGGTTTTAAAGTTCACATGGCCAAGTCTCCTATGCCAGAGATCTGTTTCTGAAGTTGATGCCCTTGAGAAGAAACAGGCAGTGTTGTTCAATACTTTGTCTTTCTCAATGTCCACTGCATAGACATTGCCACATCTTTTGGCAATCAGCAAAGTATGATCTTCAATGATCTTCTCTATCAACTTCTGGCCTTCTGGTGAGATGATCTTGCATGCTGTCTTTGTGAAAAAGGAAGAATATCCTTTATCACACATTTGTGACACACTCAGCAAGTTGTATTCAAGGTTTTCCACCAGATTGACCTTGTCAAACTGTATTTTGCCAGAGGAGACATTGCCATGTCCCAGCACATATCCCTTAGCATTGTTCCCAAAGGATACAGATCCTTCTCTTTGGCTGATAAAGTTGTTTATCAGGTATCTGCATCCAGTCATGTGCATAGAGCCTCCACTATCAACATACCATATGCTGTTTAAGCCCCTGGAAACTCTCTGCACATAAAAGCAAATTAGTTAGATCTAGGAACCCAAGCCTGTTTGGCTTTGGGTTTGCTCTTGAGAACAGTTACAGTTTGTTCTTGACCAGGTTGAGAAATCCATGTCTTTTTGGCAATGGATTTTTCATTAAGAACCATGGTGGTATCCTTTTCAGGACCACCATCAACCTTGGTCATCAGTAGTTGTACCATGTTCATTAGATTTTGTATCTCAGCAGTTTGTGAAACTGCTGATGACACTGGTCTAACTACTGACAAAGAATTTTGAGAAAAAGATTTTGGTTGAGATTTTATCTTTTTCTGAGAAAAGGTGTTTTCAGGTTGTTGTTTCTTGGGTTTAAAGATTCTTTCATAATCATTTCTGATTTGATTTCCCACAACCTGTTGTTTAAATTTTTGATTAAACTGAATTCCTTTTCTGTATCTACAAAATTCATTTTTGTGGTTGAACAGACCACAAATTTCACACTCTTTTGCCTTTTGTTTTTGATCTAAAGGCAAATTTCTGACATTTGTGAAGAGATTTTGCTCATCAGTAGTTTTCAGGGTCTCAACTCCTGATGTAGATGAAACTACTGATGGCTTGTTGTCAGATTTTGTTAATACTTCTGAAGTACTTTCTTTAAAAATGCCAGGATTTCTGTTTAGAAAGTTCTCATGGAAAGATGTGCAGTCTTTCCCTTCAGAAGTTTCATTTGAAACAATTCTTCTCCCATCTTCAGTAGTTTTGGGAGAAAAATCTGTTGGTGTTTCAACATGATGGTATCCTATGCCAAACTTAACATTTGAAGCACTTTGTTTGTTTAGCAATAATTGATACCCCTTACAAAATTCCACCCATTTTTCACATGTGATCCTGGTGTCAGCAAGCTCTTGTCTGACATCTCCCAGGTCATTTAGCATGATTTTAATTTGTGCTTGGGTTTCAATAGCAGAGTCAGTTAATTTAGAAACTTCTTTTGTTTTAGCACACAGTTTTCTTTCTAAATCACATTTTATCTGTGTGTATTTTCTTTCTAAATCATTGGCTTTACCTTGTAAGTGCAGATTTGTCTCTCTTATGAGAGCAAAAGTTTCTTTGCAAGAATTTGAGCAAAGTTTTGTCAAAGATTCTTTTGATACCTGTGACAATGCAGATTTTGAAGTACAGCCTTCAAATGCCATTAAGGCAAAGTTCTTTCTGCCATTGTCTGGTTCTCCCCAGTTGATGTCAAACACTTTGTTGTCTGCATCAGGATTGCACTCTGTGGTGTCAAAAGGGAGACTGCTCCAGTCAACATACCCTGAGGTGAAAAGACTTTGTTGAGAGGGTTGTTGAGGCTGTGGAGGATGTTGAGCAGCTGGAAAGGGAGGGATTGATTGTTGGCTCTGCATCTGTTGAGCAGGTACTTGAACATATTGTACTTGTGGCATGTATTGCTGTTGAGGAGCTTGTGCCTGTACAAAATGAGCACTCCCTTGAGTTCCATTATTCCTATTATAATTGGGGTTATAGTTATTTCCAGATTGTGATTGGTTAAAGCTAGAGCTTCTACACTCTCTAGCAAAGTGTCCCAACTTCTGACACTTGTGACATCTCAATTTAGATTTGTCAAAACCAATTTTTGTATTACCGGTCAATCCTGGAAATTTCCTTCCTGACCTTTTATAAAACTTGTTAGTTTTAATGCTTAGCATGGCCAGTTGGTGTAATATGTCCATTTCTTCTAAGTCATCACTGCTAAAATTTTTCAAATCATCCATGATAAAACATAGATTATCAGCAGTTTGACTTTGGTCATTATTGTCATAACCTGGGAAAGATCTTTCTGATGAGATCCCAGTGGTTATGTCAATATTGTCATAAGATCCATAGGAACAAGTTGGTGAATCTTGTCCCAAAAGTGCTGTACTACCTGGTAGGTAGTCATCAGCAGTTTTACCAGATGATTGTAATTTCTTCTTTTGATCAATTTCTCTCTCAAAAGTAAGTAATCTCCCATGGAGTTTTGTAAGAGTGAGGGAGCTAAAATCTGGTGAGGATCTTAAAACAATGGAGTATGTTTCCCATTTGTCAGGTAAAGACCTTAAAAATCTATGTAGCATAGACACTGTTGTATAGGTCTGACCATTTAACTTTAGCTCAGATATTAATGAGGAGAATCTTTCAAATTGTTGAGTCAAAGTTTCCCCATTAATATGAGCAAATGTTTCATATTGTTGAGCTAAAATCTCTCTGGTGTTGGCAATCACCTCTTCAGTTCCTCCAAACTGTTCTTTAAGACAGTCCCAGAGTTCTTTGGCACTTTCACAATGTAAAAGGCCAGAGTATATCTCATTTGGGAGAGCCATTGCCAACATAGAGAATGCTTTTGCATCTAGCTCAAGTTTTAGGAAATCATCATATGTATATTCTTTAGGGTCCTTAGGGACCTTAACATTAGTTTCAAGATTAACATTTACTGGTTTGTAGGGACCATATATCACAGATCTCCAACAACCTGTGTTGGTTTGTGACAAGGTATGTGCCATTCTCTTTTGCCATATGTTGTACTCATTTCTCACAAGCATGGCAGGTTTAGTGTGTAACACCCAAACCGATGGCGGAAACATCGAGGTGTCACGTATTGATGAGTATACAGTAGCACATGGTAATCCAAATTTTAATTGAAATAAATATTAAATTGCAGATATCCAAAAATTGAAATACATAAGAGTTTTGAATGTGGAAATCTAATACATCACACAAGAATCAAGCATGCATAGACTCCTTATTTTCTTCATAAATACTCTAATCTTCAAGCATCATTATCACCTGTTGAGTTGTAAAAATGGGGGGGGGGGGGTCAACTAGAAGTTGGTGAGAATACATAATCCATGTTAAGCATATAGTTTAAGTATAAAAGTCTAGCAATTCGTATGTCTATCGTAAATTTAAGTCTACATGAATAGTATAATATGTTGACATAATCAAACCTCCGACTAGTTTAGGTCCATCCCGTCATCTACGGTTCACCTTAGTAATATGTTGAACGATAACAATCACCCACGTGACCTATGTAGGAGGTACACGTATCCGGGTGGGGTTGTCAATCCAATAGATCTATTATTGAGTATCGCCGGCTTGGCCATAGCTAATGATTATGTAAATGTTGAAACTCGTTGAAACTCGTTGAAACTCGTTGAAACTGTTGACTAATACATGAGGCAATAAAGTTTACTTCTAGACATGTATGTTGAATTGCTTAAACTTGTTGCAAGTATAAAGAATCGCATAAACAGGATTACGTAAACTCACCTTGGTATAGTATTGAGGAATAGTATAAGTGTAGCCCAATAGATTGCCAAGTATTACCCTATGTATAAGGCAACAAATAAGTCTAAGTCTATCTAGTCTACAAGTATATTCTAGGGTTTCGATTTGGGGATATCCAATTGTTGAATTTATAATAAAAGGTTTAAATAAATAAAGGGAAATTTGATAATTAAATCAATGAAAGTCTTTTTATAAAATTTGAATTTAGGATGTTTACAATAATGTGTTTGAAGTATAAAAATAATTTTTATAAAATTATTTTCTTTAAAATAGATTATTAAATCTATTTATTACAAATTGCCAATATTTAACTTTAATATTTAAAAATACTAAAATTAAAGAATTATTAGTTTAAAAAATTATATTTCTGTTCTAAATATTCAGAAATAAATTGTATAAAATTTTGGTGCAAAAATAATAAAAATTGAATTTATTATGATTTAATTATGATTAAAACTAACAAAAATTGATTAAAATATTAAATAAACGGTTTTTCTGAAATAAAAATCATTTCAGAAAAGTTTATTGTTATAAAAACTTAGAATAATTTTTGTGGAAATTAATAAGATCTTTTTGATATTTTTATAGATTTTTATAAATAAAATAGAATAAAATTGGTTTATTTATTATATATATTAAATAAATTAATTTTTGAAAACTAAAAATTGTATGTTAAACTATTCTACTAGAATAACATAAAATAATTTTTGTAGATTTTATAAAAGAGTTTTAGTATTTTAAAATAAATAAAAAAAATAATATGAATATATAGGTATAAGGGTTTTTTTTTAAAAGAAAAAGTTTGTATGTGCTAGGGATTGAACCCAAGACATGTTGGTTAACAACAGGACACGTGACCAGCTGCTCTAGATCAGACATCTGCTTGAAATTGTTTCTGATATGTTAATAAAGTCACGCGTCCTGGTATCATCTTCCCCCAATTTATCAATTCGAACCCTAGGATTTACAATCGAACGATCTAGCAAGCAATAACCCGATTCATCATAGGGTTATTGCTTGTTGCTAACCGATGAACAAAACCCATAAACAAAATCGCACTTACAACGTAGTATCGATCTCGAATGCAGAGTCAACCTAAAAGTCAAATGCGAATTAAAACTCAAGAACAGTGGGTTGTTAAGAGAAATTGGAGGTGGAGAAAGATTTATTGGCGAGTTGTAATGCTTCAGAAGTGCCCAATTTATAGTGTTGAGGTATGATTGTTCGAAATGGCAAGCTTGACCGAGTTAATAAGGTTTGACGCGTCAAAGCTCAAATTTGGTAAGTATTAACTGTAATCGACGTGTATTAGACGCGGAAATGTAAAGGCAATTGAGTCAACATCCATCAGTTTGTGAAATTTTCCTAAACAAGGTAAATTGTTCGTTTTTAAAAAAAATATTCTTATACATACTGCTGCTGCACATTTGCGATCACAGGGAAGAAGGAAAAAGGAAGCGAAAGTGTGTATTTATACAAAGGGATCAGGAATTAAACCAACATACATGTGTGGCTCGGGTGGTTAGTATGCGTGTGTGTGTATGAGAGGTCTCTGGTTCGAATCCCGGCTGGGACCTCCTTTTTTTTTATTAAAACGGAATAAGGGAGGTGGGGTTGGGCCGGGTCTTGTACTGGGTTTCAGATCGTGGGCTGCTTGTTTGTGTGGGCTACAACATTCAAGGGAAGAGGGAGGGGTTGGGCTTATAAGTCATAGTGTTAGTTGTTGGGTGTGGTTTGCTACTGTGTTGTTTCTAAGTATATATATATACTTTTTTTTTTAAACTGAAATATTATAATTATATACATACATATATATATATATATATATATATATATATATATATATATATATATATATATATAAATCGTGAGTCAGGATAATGGAGACATAGGCACACTTGTATAAAATGTAACAAAGATAAGGGCGTTTATATTAACATTCCAAAAAATTTTTTTGCGATGTTACAGTCTCCCCTACTTTTGGAAACTTCGTCCCGAAGTTTATTGAAAACACAGGGTTGAAGGGGGTTGGGTAGAAATTAGGACAAGTGTGATCTGACGAATTTTATGTTAGGGCACAACAATGAATAGAGTAACCTGTCTCGATTAGTGTGGATAGGAGGCGTGTTACGTGTGAGTTGTTTTACTAAATGAGCTACTAGATATCTAGGGTTTACATTTGGTTATCTACCGAAAATCTTGATAGAATTTCACACCACCTTAATGTACCTGTAAATTCATGATTACGTTCCGGACCGTAATCACCAATTTACCTTACATTAGGGTTTTGCGTCCTTTTATGACTCTACCGACTGTTGAGCAGGTGGTAGGGCCCCTCCCGACTGTTGGAAAGACATGATGACCTCTACCAATCGTTGAGTAGATTGTTTGGTAGTCAACTAATTGTTGTACAAGTAAGGAAGTATGATTATAGATATAGCATTCAAACAAGCATGCACACAAATGTTATGATAATACTAAAATTTATTATTTGAATCAAATAGCATCAATACATAGAATAAAAGCAAACACATTCAAATGACGGGGATTGTTGTTAAGTGGCTGGAGGGTCTTGATCTCTGTTTAGTTTAGGGCATCGGTTACGGAAGTGATTTGAGTTTCCACATTCATAGCATTGACCATAGTTGTAATTACCAGGACGATTAGGATTAGTAACCTGAGCAGGGTTGTGGATAATCGCAGCCAGTCGGGCATCAACACCTTTGTTGTTTTTGTTGTTGTTGTGGTTGTTGTTACTTTCCTCTTGGTTTTCACCACTGTTATTGCGAGTGCTGCGACGTGGAGACATGATCCGTAAGGGACACAATGAAGGTTCAATGTGGCATGAAATGAATGAGGTGATATAAGGAATGTAATCATTTATTCATTAATTAAAACGAATAAACGAAAACGTGGACTTATCAAAGATTCTAAATTTTAATAACATATGAAGACATGTTTTAGCCTATAAGTGAACACTCATCCCGAGAATTCCCAGGTAGGCATCCGGGTCCCTCGTCTGATTGGGATATATGCGCAATGCCAGCCTAGACAGAAGACTCAGAATACAGGCGTTCACCCTTCCAGATTGCACGTGTTCGTTATTAAAATCTAGAACTTCGACGAGATCTCAAGGGGGTTCAGGTTAAACCTGAGGATTTTGTCCTATTAATCTAATGGTGGATCAGGATTGCAGCAGACGGATAAGAGTAGTCACATGTAGGTTTAGGGTTATATAAGGTATAGGATAAGGATAGGGTTAGGGAAGCAATTAGGGTTACAAGTAAGAGAAGCAAGTACTGTTTAAGTCCCTAAGGTTATAGTCTAGATTATTTTCTAATAACCTAATTCCCTATAACCAAGGCTCTGATACCAATCTGTAACACCCCAACCGATGGCGGAAACATCGAGGTGTCACGTATTGATGAGTATACAGTAGCACATGGTAATCCAAATTTTAATTGAAATAAATATTAAATTGCAGATATCCAAAAATTGAAATACATAAGAGTTTTGAATGTGGAAATCTAATACATCACACAAGAATCAAGCATGCATAGACTCCTTATTTTCTTCATAAATACTCTAATCTTCAAGCATCATTATCACCTGTTGAGTTGTAAAAATGGGGGGGGGGGGGGGTCAACTGGAAGTTGGTGAGAATACATAATCCATGTTAAGCATATAGTTTAAGTATAAAAGTCTAGCAATTCGTATGTCTATCGTAAATTTAAGTCTACATGAATAGTATAATATGTTGACATAATCAAACCTCCGACTAGTTTAGGTCCATCCCGTCATCTACGGTTCACCTTAGTAATATGTTGAACGATAAAAATCACCCACGTGACCTATGTAGGAGGTACACGTATCCGGGTGGGGTTGTCAATCCAATAGATCTATTATTGAGTATCGCCGGCTTGGCCATAGCTAATGATTATGTAAATGTTGAAACTCGTTGAAACTCGTTGAAACTGTTGACTAATACATGAGGCAATAAAGTTTACTTCTAGACATGTATGTTGAATTGCTTAAAATTGTTGCAAGTATAAAGAATCGCATAAACAGGATTACGTAAACTCACCTTGGTATAGTATTGAGGAATAGTATAAGTGTAGCCCAATAGATTGCCAAGTATTACCCTATGTATAAGGCAACAAATAAGTCTAAGTCTATCTAGTCTACAAGTATATTCTAGGGTTTCGATTTGGGGATATCCAATTGTTGAATTTATAATAAAAGGTTTAAATAAATAAAGGGAAATTTGATAATTAAATCAATGAAAGTCTTTTTATAAAATTTGAATTTAGGATGTTTACAATAATGTGTTTGAAGTATAAAAATAATTTTTATAAAATTATTTTCTTTAAAATAGATTATTAAATCTATTTATTACAAATTGCCAATATTTAACTTTAATATTTAAAAATACTAAAATTAAAGAATTATTAGTTTAAAAAATTATATTTCTGTTCTAAATATTCAGAAATAAATTGTATAAAATTTTGGTGCAAAAATAATAAAAATTGAATTTATTATGATTTAATTATGATTAAAACTAACAAAAATTGATTAAAATATTAAATAAACGGTTTTTCTGAAATAAAAATCATTTCAGAAAAGTTTATTGTTATAAAAACTTAGAATAATTTTTGTGGAAATTAATAAGATCTTTTTGATATTTTTATAGATTTTTATAAATAAAATAGAATAAAATTGGTTTATTTATTATATATATTAAATAAATTAATTTTTGAAAACTAAAAATTGTATGTTAAACTATTCTACTAGAATAACATAAAATAATTTTTGTAGATTTTATAAAAGAGTTTTAGTATTTTAAAATAAATAAAAAAAATAATATGAATATATAGGTATAAGGGTTTTTTTTTAAAAGAAAAAGTTTGTATGTGCTAGGGATTGAACCCAAGACATGTTGGTTAACAACAGGACACGTGACCAGCTGCTCTAGATCAGACATCTGCTTGAAATTGTTTCTGATATGTTAATAAAGTCACGCGTCCTGGTATCATCTTCCCCAATTTATCAATTCGAACCCTAGGATTTACAATCGAACGATCTAGCAAGCAATAACCCGATTCATCATAGGGTTATTGCTTGTTGATAGCCGATGAACAAAACCCATAAACAAAATCGCACTTACAATGTAGTATCGATCTCGAATGCAGAGTCAACCTAAAAGTCAAATGCGAATTAAAACTCAAGAACAGTGGGTTGTTAAGAGAAATTGGAGGTGGAGAAAGATTTATTGGCGAGTTGTAATGCTTCAGAAGTGCCCAATTTATAGTGTTGAGGTATGATTGTTCGAAATGGCAAGCTTGACCGAGTTAATAAGGTTTGACGCGTCAAAGCTCAAATTTGGTAAGTATTAACTGTAATCGACGTGTATTAGACGCGGAAATGTAAAGGCAATTGAGTCAACATCCATCAGTTTGTGAAATTTTCCTAAACAAGGTAAATTGTTCGTTTTTAAAAAAAAATTCTTATACATACTGCTGCTGCACATTTGCGATCACAGGGAAGAAGGAAAAAGGAAGCGAAAGTGTGTATTTATACAAAGGGATCAGGAACTAAACCAACATACATGTGTGGCTCGGGTGGTTAGTATGCGTGTGTGTGTATGAGAGGTCTCTGGTTCGAATCCCGGCTGGGACCTCCTTTTTTTTTGATTAAAACGGAATAAGGGAGGTGGGGTTGGGCCGGGTCTTGTACTGGGTTTCAGATCGTGGGCTGCTTGTTTGTGTGGGCTACAACATTCAAGGGAAGAGGGAGGGGTTGGGCTTATAAGTCATAGTGTTAGTTGTTGGGTGTGGTTTGCTACTGTGTTGTTTCTAAGTATATATATATATATACTTTTTTTTTAAACTGAAATATTATAATTATATACATATATATATATATATATATATATATAAATCGTGAGTCAGGATAATGGAGACGTAGGCACACTTGTATAAAATGTAACAAAGATAAGGGCGTTTATATTAACATTCCAAAAAAAAATTTTGCGATGTTACATAGTGGCAGAACCAGTATTATGTGGATCCATTTTAAAGAGTATAGATTTGTCAGATGAATCTTTTAAGTGATGGATATTGATAAAAAGTGAACTTTTGATCTTTTTATTGAATATCAATAAGAGCTTTGTGTCCGATTCTCAATTTGTTAGATTGATATGTGATCAGATAAACCAATGCTCTGATACCAATTGTTGGATCAGTTTGCTCTTTTTGCTAAGTAAGAACTTGCTATCTTGACACTTAAGTGTTTAGCAAGTCCTTGTAAATCAGATTATAAGCACAGCGGAATGATTAAGTTAAAGCAACACTTTTTATACTAAGTAAGAGTTATTACTCCCCCTTGATGATTGAAACTAATAAATGACAAGTATTTATTATGAATCTAAGCAGTAAATGAGAATTAGATACTTAGACAGATTCACAATAAATACAGAAATGGAATAGAACAGTGATAGTGTTTGAAGGATTTTTCTATTAAAATCAATGTCTAAAATAGAAGGTTGAAGCCTCCTATTTATAGACGTTTACATACATGTATCTTGCCCAAAAAGCAAGTACAGAAACAACAGAAACAAGTTGCACAAGTTGCAACATTGAATCAAACAAATACAGCTAAAAGTAATAATAAACAATAAACTACTGATACAAAAGGCGGTGGAAAATATCTGATGCTAAGTGCTGATGAATGACAAATTACTGATGAGTAGTTTGTCTTCAGTACTTCTGAAGTGAACTTGTCTGGTTTGGACTTCAGAACTTCTGATGAAGTTTCTTCTTCAGCACTTCTCATATCTTCTCTTCAGCAGTTTCTTGTCTTCTCTTCAGTACTTCTATACTTAGCCAAAATGACAGAAGTGAATTAGACTAAGGTTTCCAAAAGTGGTTTCACCAATCCTCTTTGTCCTAACAAACGATTTCATTATGTGCTTTGCGTTGCCCCGTCGATTAGTTTGGGTTAGAATTCCGGCAAGTGGGATTTGGTGGTTACTGTAAATATCCGTAATAAAAAAAAACAAATCCTTTGACAATTTCGTTTTATAGATTTTCGTATACGTAAACTCCATATTACCATTTTCCTCACATGGTAGTTTATGATTTGGTCACAGTAGGTATTTTTTTCTAGACTCATGAAATATGGAATTATTTAGTTCCATTGGTTTACATGGTATTCTAAACAACTAAACTATAGATTTTATAATTAAACCAAATAAAATATTGTATGATATCTTAATCTAATATGTTTCTCGAACAAATTTTAAACTAACCTTTCTCTAATTTTCAAAGACATTTTGTATAATGTCATTTATCTAGCTAAATTATAGTTTAGCTAATAAAAGGATTTGCAATTAAATGGCACATTTATTTGATGTCAAATCGGTTAGGACCGAATAGTATCATAAAAATGATTCATGAAATTAATCTTAAATATATTTATAATTTAGGCTGCCATAAATTTAGAGTGACATTCGAATTTCTCGCCAAGTTGATATACGCGTTTAAGATTCAAGCATAATGCATTGACTCTCGTTGATTCTTTTACAATTTCAACATCACAGTCAAGGTGAGTTTTACATAGCCCCTTTTCTATTTATCACCATTTTGGGGTGAAACATGTTACAACATTCTATATGCAATTCAATCATCAAAGTGTCTATGTGTTTTTCTATGTTGCATTATGTCTTGAACATGACTAGGGTAAGCACAATTCTAGCATAATCATTAACATTGATCAGCCGACAGTATACAATGATAGATCTATTGGACTGACAATCCCACCCGGATACGTGCCTCCTACAAAGGTAGCGTGGGTGTTTGTTATCGCATAACATATTTGAGTGAACCATGAGCGTATGGGATGTACCACATTATAACAGTCACAAGGGTTGATTATGCACTCGATTTACTTCTAGTATGTTTTCACATATGCACTAGACTTGCCATGACACTTGAATTGTACAAGTTTTATTCAATTATCAAAACCTATGTAATTCTCACCAACTTTTGTTGACCCAAAATATTTTCAAACTTAACATGTTCCAGGTTATAGCTTGCTTGAAGATTAGAGTTAATGCTTGAAGATGTATATTTAGATTTAGCATTTTTCATTGGATGTACAAATTCTTTTTAGAACTATTGTATGTAATTCAATTAATTAATTATTGAAATTTATTATTTACCATGAGCTACTGAACAATCATCAATACGTGACATTCCGATGTTTCCGCCATCGGTTGGGGTGTTACAAATATCTAGTCTCTAAATTCTCCATCGACACTCACTCATTTTCAACTTGTTCAAATTTTTACAATATTTGGCATATACCACAATCATGTTTTCTTATACACTTGATTATAACCTTTGATCCAAACCCCAAAATTTACACTGCTACATAATCTCCTTACTATAAAATAAACTCTTTATCAACTATCTTCACATTCACTATCTCTCACAACCTTGATTCTGCTTCAAGATTTTTCATCATCCTCTCAAGAACTATATTCATATCCTTCACCTTCTCAAACATGAACTAGTTACCCATGATAACCAAACTATTGAAACTTGGTTGTGTGTTGCATCAAACTTAATCCTTAGTTATACATGAGGATTCGATTATCTACCATATTTAAACATTTGATATTAGAAATCATGGAATATAAACTATTTGCTATAGACACACCTAGAGTCATTAACCTTGTCTAGGACAACACTATTACAACTCGCATGCTATGCTTGATACTTGATTGTTTATATGTACATATTATCAATTTGCAATTTATGTGTGAAATAATTGGTACACTTAATCAAACAACTGGTAGAGGATGAAGTACTTGCTCAACAGTTAGTTGAGTACCAAATAACCTACTCAACGATTGGTAGAGGTCATCATGCCTGCTCAACAGTCGGTGGAGGCCCTACAACCTGCTCAACGACTGGTAGAGGCTATCGCACCTGCTCAACAATCGGTAGAGGTTCTTACTCACTGACTGGTAGAAGTCTTTTTCCTACTCAACAGTTGGACTCATTTTTGGATACATTGTAAACGATTCAATCACAAGGTTATTTTGCATTACTTACATGTGTGTTTAGAGTCATAGAAGGACACAAAACCCTAATGTAAGGTAAATTGGTGATTGCGGTCCGGAACGTAATCATGAATTTACAGGTACGTTAAGGTAGTGTGAAATTCTAATAAGGTTTTAGTAGTTCATTTGGTTTTCATATAGCCAATCAATTCATGCATTTCTTATAAGATTCCTAAAACATAAGTTTAGTATTTTGCTAGATTCTTATGCTTCTTGCTACTTCAGACGAACCTAATCCAATCCTTGAAACTCACATCTCAAACCTCTTATCCAAATTATTCGAAACAAATTATTCTATTACCTATAAATTCATGTCGTGCCTTAACCCAAACCACAGCTGCCTTAATTTCTACCTAATCAACCTCAAACCTGTGTTTTTAATAACTTCGGGACGAAGTTTCCAAAATTAGGGGAGACTGTAACATCGCGAATTTCCCCTAATTTTTCTTTTGATAAAAAGAATGTATTGTTTTAAACAATATATGTTTTAAATACCTTAAACTAATAATTATTTGTATCTCGACACTTTTGTACGTTTTAAAAATATTTCGAGTCACTTTCGGGCTTATATAATCATATTATGAATTTAGAATAATATAGTTTTAGGGAAATAATTTCCAAAAAAAAAAGATTTGTGTGGACAGGGACTCGAACCCGCGTCCATAGCCAACCAACACACAGTGACAACCAACTAAGCTAACTATCATCTTGTGTAGTATTTCAGAAGAAAATAAACTTAACACATTCCTTAAATTGATTAGTCAAAGTCTTAGTCAAACAGTCAAAGTCTTAGTCAAATAGTCAATTCATCATAAAACCTTACTTTATGGTGTTGACCAATTTTAATGGCTAATTGACTCCAAAACTAGTATAAAAACTCACCTATGACCCATTATACTTTGCACCTATAAATCGATTGTTTCAATCCGATTAAACTTTCCCTCATACCTTTCTTCTATAGTCTATTACTTCTACAATTGAAGCTTTGATTATAAGCTCTTGTAATTGGCGAATTGGAAGCTTGATATTTTTTCTTTTTCGTTTTCTTCAATTTGGACTAGCTACGTTGTTGAGTCTTTGGGATTCGCCTCGCATACATTCACAACACTTAGAGGATAATTCACCTTAGCCAATGTGAGTTTACGTAACCATGTTTATGCAATTCTTCATACTTGCAACATTATACTTAAGCAATTCTACATGCATGTCTAGTTGTAAACTTTAATGCCTCATGATTTAGACAACAACAACAGTTTCAACGAGTTTCAACATTACATAATCATTAGCTATGGCCAAGCCGACGATACTCAATAATAGATCTATTGGATTGACAATCCCACCTAGATTCGTTGACCATCTTTTATGGGGAGCGCGGGTGATTGTTATCGTTCCAAAATATTATTAAGGTGAACCGTGGATGACGGGATGGACCTAAACTAGTCGGAGGTTTGATTATGTCGATTCAACATTTCATGTTTATTCATGTAGACTTAAACTTACGATAGACATATGAATTGCTAAACTTTTATACTTAAACTTAATTGCTTGACATGGCTTATGTATTCTCACCAACTTCTAGTTGACCCCCCAATTTTTACAACTCAACAGGAAATAATGATGCGTGAAGACTAGAGTGTTAGCATGAGAAGACAAATTGAAGTTTATGCTTATTTGGTTATTTTGATGTATTAGATTTCCATTTAAAACTCATTATGTATTTTCACTTTTGGATATTTGCACTTTAAATTAATTTCAAGTAAAACTTGATTACCATGTGCTACTGTATACTCATTCTTACGTGACACCTCGATGTTTCCGCCATCGGTTGGGGTGTTACAATTTATTTATCATCATGGTCAAGACACTGCTTATCTTCTTATTTATGTGGATGACATTATTCTTACTACATCATCGGATACCCTTCGCCGCCGTATTATGACATCATTGTACAGTGAGTTTGCTATGAAAGATTTGGGCTCGCTATCTCATTTTTTGGGCATCTCCGTCAAGCGTACAGGTGACACCATGTTCTTATCTCAGCAGGCGTATACCAATGACATCATCCACCGAGCATCCATGGATTCCTGCAAACCAGTGGCTACTCCAGTTGACACCGGTTCAAAGCTTGGTGCAACCTCCTCCGCACCATTTCATGATCCCACTACTTACCGCAGTTTGGCAGGTGCATTACAGTACCTTACATTCACGTGGCCTGATATATCATATGCAGTGCAACAAATCTGCATGCATATGCACTCACCCACCGACGATCATTGGAATGCTCTCAAGAGGATCATTCGCTATTTGCAGGGCACGTACGACCACGGGCTTCATCTTACCCCTGCCCCGAATATTTCTTTGCGTGCCTATACAGACGCCGACTGGGCCGGCTGTCCTGACACCCGTCGGTCCACCTCCGGTTACTGTGTCTACCTTGGTGACAACCTTCTTTCCTGGTCATCCAAACGACAACCGACAGTCTCACGCTCCAGTGCGGAAGCCGAATACCGAGGAGTTGCCAATGTTGTCTCTGAAATATGTTGGCTTCGTAACCTGATGCTAGAATTAAATCAGCCTCTTCTCAAAGCTACCCTCGTGTACTGTGACAATGTCAGCGCCATTTATCTTTCGGGTAACCCAGTTCAACACCAGCGGACGAAACACATTGAACTGGATATTCACTTTGTCAGGGAGCAAGTACAACGGGGGTGTGTTTGAGTCCTACACGTGCCTTCTCGCTACCAGGTTGCCGATATCTTCACCAAAGGCTTACCACGCATACTGTTCGATGACTTTCGCTCCAGTCTCAACGTTCGTCAGCCTCCCGATTCGACTGCGGGGGTGTAATAGCAATTATAATTCTAGTCAATAATTCTAGTCAAACAACATTTACTTGTAGCTATGTCTTAGGCTAGTCAATTGTAATCCCTTTGATCATGCCTATGGATGTATTATAAATAGGACAATGTACATAGTGATTATTCATTCAGTAAATTCATATACTCTTATAAGTATAAAGTTCATTGTTAATGTTTGGGATGATAATAATAAATTAAATAGTTTATAGTTAAGGAGTAAAATCAGATGATGAGGCTCGTGGTGTATAAATTGTATGCAGTGGCGGATCCAAGAATTTTTTTCTATGGGTTCTTTTTTTCTGGTGCTCATATTTCTCACAATCAAATATCAGAAATTCCGGACCGGGTTGTTAGAAAGAGAGGATTTTTAGGGATCAGTCTTGCATCATTTCCCTAGTCAAAGATCACAAGTTAAAGATCTATATTACCAGCCTCTACATCAGCCTCGATTTATGCTTATTTTCATTTTTTATTACTTTGTATCTTAGCCTATAAATTGGAGTGGCAGAATCAGTTGTATTCATTCAGAAAAAAACACAACTTCTTATCTTTTTCTATTCAGTCCAATATGGTATTGGAGCACGTTCTCTGGTTCTAGGACCGTGCTCATCATCTACCTCCCAAAACCAACAAAAACCCATCGCTGCCATGTCCGAAGACGGTAACGTGGGTTCTGAACTATCAACACAGTTAGCCAATCTTCTCAAGAATGGCTTTAAGATTCAAACCAAAATCCAAACCTACCCGATAACCTACAAATCAGCCTCAAACTCAACAGCAACAACTATGCCCTATGGACTCGGATGATCCGAGTCGCAATAGGTGGAAAATCAAAAAGCTTACTAAAACACCTAACCTTAGAGCCTCTAGATCCAAGTACTGCAGATTATGAGCAATGGGAACAAAACGACCTAGTCGTATTCTCATGGCTTATTCAAAATATGGAACCAACACTGGCAAGCAATCTAACCGAGTTCCCTAGTGCGAAAACACTATGGGATGCTCTGGAAGTTACCTACAGCAGTGGGAGGGACAAGTTACAAATATTCAACCTTCATGTCCGAGCAAACGAAATCAAACAGGATGAAACTTCTCTTGAAAGTCTCTGGATAACACTACAAGGGATTTGGGGATAAATCGATAGAATTGACCCAAATCCAATGAAGTGCCCAGATGACATCAAGACGTACTCTCGGATCAGGTCAGAACAGAAGTTATTTTAGTTTCTAAACGCCTTAGATCAGAGATACGAACCCATAAAAAGGGAAATACTCCGGCTAGGCACTCTCCTAATAACAGAAGAAGCTTACGCTACTGTAAGAAAAGAACATGCTCACCAAAAGATCCTTGGATCTCAACCAACAGACACAAAAGATGAAACATCAGAAGTGGGCCCGGGCTTATCGCCACCAACCAACACAACCCTAGCGGCTCAAAGGGTACTCGTTGCCCCCAAAATGTTAAGACTGACAAAAGCCACCTCAAGTGTACTCACTGCGGTATGACCAAGCACACCAAAGAGGAGTGTTCCAAATGAAATCATATATTCATTTGAAATATGAGAGTTTGGTGATGACAAGGCGAAAGAAGCTAGATGTATTGCAGGGGAGATCATCTTGGCCGGTGAATATCTTGCAAACACTCTAATTGCAGATTTATCCGAGTTAAGTTTGGTTAACGATAAAATGAAAGAGATGGTTAAGAAGGTTGATGAGGGCAGGTTTAACAGACCTAGCCATCAGAAGAAGTCTAACAGGTATGCTTCTCTTCTTGGTTATGAGAAACCATCAGAGCTGAACCCACTATTCGATTGTTGAATGGTATCAAGAACAAAGGCCGTGGTAAGCAGAAGCGTATAAAGTCCAGCAAGGAAAAACAAGTTAGTCGAACTGGGAAAAGGATGAGAACCTGTGCGATATGCGGAGAGAAAGGCCATGATCGACGAAAACATTCGAAGGAGGGTGGTTCAACCTAACAAAAAGTTGAACAAGATGACCAGAATGTCAAAGGTGAATTTGGAGATAACGAAGAGGTTGAATTAGAAGATTCTGATGATGAGGAGTTGTCTTAGATATGTCTTTGGCTCTGTAAATTTTACTGTGTTTTAACAATGTCACACCACGCCAATGGCGGAAACACGTGGCGCGATGCTCGAAAGCATATCAAAGTCAAGATTAACACAAACTATATTTAATTAGAAAAGATTATTATATTAAGATGTCGGGAAGGAGTACCTGGTTTCAAACATTACTTAAAACCACAAACATTAAGTTTTAAAGTGGGGTGTTTCCGTTTATGTCCCAACCCGAAGGTAACAATAGATGAAACCCCCAACCATTGTCCGACATCCCAAATTCCACCGTACTAGCCGCATACCTGTTCAGCACTTAGTTACCTGAAAGATATGTTTAAAAAGACGTCAATATATAAAATATTGGTGAGTTCACAGGTTTTAGTTTCGTAAATACGACATTTTTAGATCCTGTGCAAATCCAGCACATTTTTACATCCTGTGCAAATCCAGCACATTTTTACATCCTGTGCAAATCCAGCACATTTTTGTGGCCTTTGTATGGAGTAGCTAGCTCCTACAAATTATGATGATAAGCAATCCCCTGAGTCCCATAACCAAACCAAGACTAATAAATATGCCCCGCTCCAAGTCGTTTCTCGGAAACCAACGACTTAAGTTCAGAATACGTGCACCTCTTGTCTTTACCGGGTTGACGCTATCAACCAGAGGTGGGCCTCGTCAGGCACCAATAGTACTATCCAAATATTCCTTTGGTTTCATTTTACCTGAATTAATGGTTACAGTAGCGAGGACCCAACCCCGAGTGGCGACCAAAAACTCAAGTACTCATCATGCCACTTACCACATTTTAACCTTTGAAAACATTTCAATATGTGATAATTTTTGACAAACATATCTTTCCCCCGTTAAAACAGTAAAATGGGGCCGTGAAACTCACCTTAATTTCCATGCTTAGCTAGTAAATAAAATCCAAAGCTTTGACCGACTTCCTCGTGCCCTAAGTACCAATAAGGACACCTTAAAGTCTATCATATATAAACCTAGCTTATTTTTCCGGTTAAAAGATAGTTTACTCAACTATCTTGACTCGTGTGTACTAACCCGAGTCCTTAAGTGTTTTAACTCGACGAACCGATCGTGACTTATCATAATTCATGTGTTCACATACGAAATAGTACCCAAGCCGCGCACCTGTTACTATTCGTGCGTAAACCATGTTGGACTACTACTACGAAACGCATAACTCATCCCGAGTAATATCTTGTCTCGTAAATCGGATAAATGTAGTTGCCTTGTATTATTATTTTTGGACAATATACTTTGAAGGAACATAAGTATAATTATTAAAATTGACTAGTAACATTTGTTATTTCGCTTCCCAAAATCCGAGTGTTTTATGTGTTTCGAAGCATTACTTTCAAATAATTTTTCCAAATAAGTTAAGCGTCTACGCATTTCAAATCCGTATTTTTAACAATGTTTTGGTTACCAAAAACCATTGAAGTTGACACAATTGACGCTCGACAAAACTATATATTTGTTTTGCGAATATTGTTCGATGTTTACTTTTATTGTTGTAAATAACCAGTTGTCGAATACGTCACAACTTTGGATAAAACCATTTGTTTAAAACACTTGGAAAGCTTATTTGTGAAAACATAAACAACAATATTAACCTCGTTATGCTTCGGATTTTTATAAATTTCGGCAGAGTTTCCTCTGTTTTTGCAAGAACCAGACAACACGAGTTGTCTACAATTTCCCAAAAATCAATCTCTAAATCACAAGCCAACAATTTCATTTATCCGCAATTCCATTAAAACGAGACACTATACGCTTCGATAACTTGTATAAATACCAAACTTATTTATATAAATATATATAACAATATATATAGTATGTAATCCAATATCAACGCAAAGTCACGCTTTTAGTATATACAACATCAATTTATACTTTTCGTTAATATAGACCGGTTCGTTTCGCGAGTTAAAGATACTTGTTCGTATTGATATATTTATAAATATATATATTTATAAATGTTTCGCAAAATAAATACGTAATTAATTATTTATACCGAAGTTATACGCGGGTATCCTGCGGCCGCCCCGTATGCCGCGTTGGCTGAATCGCTTGACCACGTTTGATCGGTTTTGACCGAACTGACCAGGGTTGACCGCGTGTTGACCGGCCACGAACCAGTCAGATCTGACCCGTACTGAGCGCGTTTGACCCGCGACCAAAAACCACGGTCAAGACCCGAGCCCAACTGTTTCGCTCCACAGCCACCTAAACAAGATGGATCGGACCATAACGTTGTTACACGTCCCGATCTGCACATCGTATACGAAATCCGCTGCAAACCCATCAAACCGTCACCACGATCGGAACCACCAGACCCGTACGCCACCACCAAACAACACCCATAACTAACCTGCCCCAAAACCCTCGAAGACTCACCTCTGCGCTGCTGTTTCTGCACCGCACAGCCATCGCCATCCACCCCATGCCCATTTTCGGGCTTAAACCACCACTACCGGCCACCAAGCGGCCTCCACAACCACCCCCGACATCACCCGCGCGTCACCGGAACCCGACCAAACCCGTTTCAGCTCGTCTTCGGGCTTAATCTTCCGTTTTCGTAGCTGTTCCAGCCCGTTTTGGGGCCTACGACCACCGCACAGCCACCACCATGGGTGGTGGTGGCCGATCCTTGGCATGGTGAGGAGGAAGGGAGGTTGCGGGTGAGTGTAAGGGTAGAGAGAGAGATCCGGGTTTTTAGAGAGAGAGTAGAGAGAGAGAGGGCAGCAGCGGCTGTCTTAATGAAGAAGAAGATAAGCTTTTTATACTTAGGGTTAGGTAGGTGACTTGTACCGCGAATCGAACCCGTTTAAACGTAAATCATCTCGGTTTGTTATTAGGCCCGACCATTAATTACAAAAACTAGTCGGTTTTATTCGAAATGAAAAACATAACTAAACCGAGCAATTTAAATGTTATTTTCGTAACTCGACGCGTGAAAACGGAACACACGTTAAAATCGCGTTAATCGATCCGGTCGAGCTATACTTCATTTAGGCGACCTGTTCACTTTCGAAACTAAATAATTGAAATTATTTATAATAAATAATTATTCCGAACGTTCGATAACGGTTAAAACCACGCGTTTTGACGTTCGAATCCCACGTCAGTTCCTCTCCGCGTTCTCCAAAACGCTGCGTTTTTGGCCGTTTACCACGCCGATTTCTCATTCGATCGCATCGATAGTAAATACGTGTCGTATTTTCATAGAATAAGCTTATGTTATTCCAGTTTGACAAATTTTTGCTGATGTCAGTTCGTTACGTTAAACACGCGAAGTCTTTCTTTAGAGGCATCAAGACTTCAACGAACTTTCAAAAGGACATCGTAGGACTCATATTAGCTCAACTAACCATAATTAACCTTAAACCATGTTAATTATTTCTAAAACATGATTAGAATCACGTTAATCGTTGTACGAAATTTGCCGGTTGTCACATTCTCCCCCCGTTAAGAGAATTCCGTCCCGGAATTCAGTTCAAGTCATCCGATACGTTAGTATCCTTGAACAGGGCGGGATGTTTGCAACTCACACGATTACCCCTTTTCTTCGTGAACTCCAGTTCACGCTTAGCGTCCTAACGAACACAATGTCATGAGTCCGCTACGGCCGAGCTCCTGGGTATCGCAACCCGGCACAAATATCGGCTTTCCCGAAATAGTAGAGCTTTGCGTCAACCTGAATTCTGTCGGTCGAGGATTTGACAATGCTTCCCCAAGCCGAACTTGCGGGATTCATCAAGAGTCCCACTAAGCTCTCGCGATAGTTCGAGCTTGTTCGTTGCAAGGCCAATTTTAACTGACATATCCGAGTCACTGGAGTACTAAGCGAAGTCACCCCATTACCGCTTTCGTGCTTAACAACACTCTTTCAGTGTATAACACTCAGCAAAGTCCTATACCGATTTGAAGTTCCTAAGGCTAACTCCTTGTTAGCACAACTTCCCGATCGGTTTGGCCACTTATTCAAGAAGATTTGAATCTACCAGATTCGTTGGTCATCTCTTGAACTCACGCCAGATCATGTGTATATCTCTATCTGTCATTCAATGTACTAGAGACGTACCCGTATGCCCTCCAGAGGACTTCGAGCAGTACACCCCGAACACTGGGGTGATAATTCCTATCACATAGGAAATTTTGGCGATGAAGTTCACGAATTTGATTTGCCACAGACACTAATCGTGTCACACAGGACACTTCCGTCCAGGACAATAATTCATTCGTTCGAGAATGGTAATCCATACTCATCTCAAATTGAGTATCCCAGACTTGCGTTCAAGGTTTGGCACACCCTGGGGCAGTATAACTACTAAAATCCAATGTTATGAACGTTGGCATCTAGTGTCTAGCCACGACTCTCCAAGAGTATAGGTGGCTATCCGTATGCCTCATATTATAACTACAAACGAGTAGGGGGATGAGAAGGTTCCAAACATCGATCGATCATTGCCTGTGTCTCATCACAGCCACTGGACACCTCAGGCGACAAGACCATTAGGTTCGCTCGTTGAATTTCACTAATCGGGTGATCTTACCAGATCACAAAGCAGTCGACGTTCTTGAGGACACTCCAGGTTGTTTATAGTAGCGGATGGTAATCCTGCGTCCTCACATGGACCGAAATCCACTATGCACCAACTTACAACCTTTTCGTATGGGCGATTGTGGTTGGTGGTACTAGGACGCCTAATATGGACTGATGGTGGTCGAAAGTTTTTGCGTCGCTTTCACCCCTCAGTTCCCCAGACAGTAGACGGTGTGTATTCAACATACGGCCGTACAATTCCACAATACACGAGAATTTTAAGCCGACTAAAACACAAATGTCTAGAGGCTCGCATCACCTCATCACATTGGTCAACATAAGGATGATGTATATGAATCATTATAATATGGTTGCCGTAACAAACAGAGGATAGGGTCTCGACAACATCTCAACACGTTGGCTTTCCTCGAGACGGTAAGCAGAGCATTGGTAACTACCCAAAACAAGGGTACCCAGTGCTTGTCCTGCTATATGTGCCTCACGAGCACTGGTGTCCTATCGTTATTAGCAACCTAGTAAGTCAATTCTGAACAATACAGGACACACGTTCCTTAAATTGACTTTCAGATCCTATGCAGAGACCTGAGTGAAGGGAGTCCTGACCCGGAATCCTCACTCGCCGAATATTCCATCTTCCGGGATCTTTCGAGGTAAGAGGTGAAATCGAGTCATAATGAATGCATCTGGCATAGATCTCACGTTTGGGCTTGACGGCCTCATGCGCCAAAATCGTTACTTAAAACAACAAACGACCGAGATCGCCCTACAAGAAGTAGTCTTGAGCCTTCCAATAAGGCATCCCATTCAACGACTCAGGTAGTCACACACATGGGTGCAACATGTAAGCTTTCGAGCTCATCTTGGTTAGTCAGGTGCTAAACGCACTGACGTGGCAGCTCATATTACTTTGGTGTCTCCAACAGTGCCTGTCAATGACAGGGGATTTTGCTCTAGCGCGAGCAATGCTACTGAAAAATACCTTGGAACACCCATGTCGACCCAAGGTCGAAAGGGTTCCACAATCCCAAGAATCTATGCAACGACACCAAGACAAGATAAACTTACTATCAGAAGAATAGCAACATTTCCCGAACGGTTGAATCGATCATCCATCTCAACACGGTAGGGTAGTACCCTTATAGAGTAGACAATGCTACACGCCCTTCTAGGTTCAGGGTTTCATAAGACCTCTGAATCATGTACCAGGGACTCCACCAATGCACACGCTGTGGGTGGGTCCACACTGTTATTCCCGCAGTCATCGGCATGACGCGTTGGCGGGTATGATGTCTAACGAATCCACTGGGATGAGCAATAATAAATTGAGTCTTTCAACTCTTACTAGCCCAAAGGTATGGGTCATAATATCGCTCACATTTACTCGATACCTTCAAGTTCGAGATGTATTCGAAATCCCTTATCACGAAGACGAGCCTCACCCCGTCGTGTCTGGATCATGGGATTCCCTTCCGACATGATTCGAGAGTGGTTAGTCGACCGCAATGCACGTAAAAGGTTAAGGCTGAACATGGCGCCACTGATGCCTTAGATCTTGAAGAGGTAATGCTCACGAAACGCGCGAGCATATAAAGAGGTCGACACGTGATTCGGTCAATTACTCAACTTACGAGATTCGAGCTTTAGAGAGATACGTGTGCTAATACTAGGATTAGAGTGTCTTATTATGACTTCCCGAAAGTCCGTTGGACACCCGAAATCCTACATAATCAACGGCGACACTACACAACCATTCAGCAATATAACAACGGTTACGTGGGTTTGGGGTAATGTCTTTATTCCAAGGGAACCAAGAGCGAATCAAGCGACAAGTTATCACATCATCAAGTCAATCCAACAATTGTAGCAATACGTTCACGGTGCAATACGATAGTAGAAATAACATGACATGACAACAACACATCCACGAACACATCAACAAGGGAACACCGCACAGGAACAACACGACGACAAAGAAGCATGACAACAAGGCAACACCGCAACATGGACCGCATGACACAGAGAAATACGACAACAAGGCTACACCACTGCTGGAGCAGCACAACAACAGGAATGCACCGTCGACAGCGAAACGCAACCGCATGGATATGCAGTCGGCAAAACTGTGCAACTACAAGAATGCACAATCGTTAGGGGTAACACCACAACATGAATTCACGACAGCAGGACGACACGCAACCTAGCGAGTCCACTATACATAACTACAAGAAGCTCCATTACGGTGAGCACGCATCCCGGTGCGCTTCAGCTCACTTATGGCGATAGAATCCTTATTCGTATCCTCAGCCACAAACCCATACTACATAGGCTCATTAGTAGGAACGATTGGATCACCAAAGGCATCCGCCTTCATAACAGGAATGGGAACGATGGGTTCCACCTAATTTAGTAGACTTATTAGGCCGATATCGTTCCTAGGGAGAATGACTGTATACTCGATATAAGTCGCTCGAATAATAGCAACTGTAGCATTGACAGGCTCACCCATACCTGAGAGCCATCGCCAACATTAGTCTTGGCAGGAGCCAGGGAATGATAACGAGTAGTTCAACGGAAACCTCAAAGAAAATGGAGTTAACAACAACGAACTCCATCGTGACAGAGACATGGTCATAGCGGCTTGGCAAGGTCTTATAGTTGTCTATGTCAATGACAATGATCTTAGTAGGACCCTCCGAAACAATAACAACATCGAACTTGACAAAGCCATAAAAACATCCTCAATACATTCCGTATGAGCTACACTCTCAGCAACGATGGCATGATTTGCTTGGGCCTTAGAACAATTACAGCAACAACAGCAGGCTCAGCAGAAACCTTAGACCCGTCGTAGCTATTAGATGTGTGGTAAATAGTATCCATAGGACCTAGAAACCAACCAACATCTTTCCAGTATCAAAACATTGGTCACAACAAGAATAGTAGAGGTAGAAGGATCATGATTTATCGAGACACCACGATAAAATAAAACGATACAGACTCTGGCAATTCAACCGAGTCATCCTTCTCATTAGGGTCCTCTTGCATGTTATTTTGGTCCTAGCACCGATAGTCATCAACCGAAATGCCTCTCCGACACTTAAGCAAGGCCAGCGAACTTTCTTCCTGATAGGCCACGCAGTGAGAGTTTCGAAATATGACAAGAGATTAGACAAGTCACATTGTCCATGACGAATGGATCTCGAAACCTTAGTTTATAAAACACCGTGACAAAGGGACGCAACGTCTCAATATCTATGGGGATTGATGGAAAACACTTCGCATCAATTGCCACCCCCAAATAAACAACCAGTCTCGTCGTCCTGATGAGGGTAGCGGACGTTCAACATTGCAACATGAGCAATGGAATTGCCGTCCCATGGGTGAGTTTTAGTTGACTGAATAACGTGACCACTCCCAGTAGTCCGTTATTTGCCTTTTCGGGGGGGGGGGGGGGGGGATTTCAATGTCAGCCAGAGCGTTCTGTGACACTTGACAATTACGAGTCACACGCTTTACGATTTCGGCTCCCGAAATGTGGTTTCACTCCCCGAGTATTATGACGGATTCAGACGCAAAACGCACGTCGTAATCCTATATTCAATATATATGTATGTCTCCATATATATTAACTGATTTGGGTAAAATTATCTCCGACTCGACTCACTTTACCATATAACTACTTTCCCATTAAGTAGTCATACTAGGATCTTGTCAGTCGAGATTTCATTTTTCCCGTAATCGACTCGACTCACCTTTCCATATATTTATTTTCCCATTAAATAAATATACTATGACCTTGTCGATTCGATGTTTCATTTCTCATCCATCAACTCGACTCACCTTACCGTATAATTATTTTCCCATTAAATAATTATACTAGGATCTTGTCGATTTGACATTTCGTTTTACCACCATCGACTCGACTCACTTTACCGTATAATTATTTTCCCATTAAATAATTATACTAGGGTCTTGTCGGCTCGACATTGTATTTTACGACCATCGACTCGACTCACTTTACCGTATAATTATTTTCCCATTAAATAATTATACTAGGGTCTTGTCGATTCGACATTGTATTTTACGACCATCGACTCGACTCACTTTACCGTATAATTATTTTCCCATTAAATAATTATACTAGGGTCTTGTCGGTCGATATTTCGTTTTCGGCACCCGACCCGGCTCACCTTACCATATATTTATTTTCCCATTAAATAAATATACTAGGATCTTACCGATCGATATTTCATTTTCAACACCCGACTCGGCTCACTTTACCATATATTTATTTTCCCATTAAATAAATATACTAGGATCTTACCGATCGATATTTCATTTTCAACACCCGACTCGGCTCACTTTACCATATATTTATTTTCCCATTAAATAAATATACTAGGATCTTGCCGATCGATAATTCATTTTCAACACCCGACTCGGCTCACTTTACCATATATTTATTTTCCCATTAAATAAATATATTAGGATCTTGCCAATTCGACATTGTTGAATTTAGACGGGGGCTATCATGCCTTCTAGATGAAGATGATCAAAGCTATTAACTTAGCAAGGACGATTTTGCCCTCCGATAGGGGAAGGAACGCCTGACCCTTGAAGACAACTTGGGCATGTGTTGGATCAAGAATGACTTACTCACAGTAATAATATAGCAACACACGGGCAACTAATCTCAATACTGATCCACACAGGGTCCCGTGCTCAAAACGCACTGGTTTTGCAGGGACGCACCCTAAGTCTTCACTCGGTTCCAAGTTTAGCATTCCACGCATCGTACCAAGCATTCATCTCTCTGGTAGGCAGTGCATCCTCGTATGTCCGCTCCTTTGAGGAACTTTGAGTGGAGGCATTCAACTCCTATACAAGGAAGTTTTCATCTCCTGTCCCTATCCGATGCGAGGGTTTACGTCAGATTACTCATATGAAGTAGACGTTCGAGCTCTTCCGTGTTCGTACCTTAGAGGTAATGCTGAAGAAAGCTCATTCAGTTTGCGAGGATCGAAATCAAGGGACATTAACAAGACCTCCCTTTTAGCCCGTTGGCCAATCAAACTCTAAGACTGACCCTACAGTACAAGAATAGACAAGGCAAAAAGTGATCACCAACCCCAGCCCTAGCGCCCACCAAGGTTACCGTGCACCACAAGTTATTATTACGTGTGCACCCGCAATGATAATCGGTGTTGCCAGGTAATTTTGGTGCCCGCTAGTTCCGAGCTTCCTGATCCAAAACAAAGATTTCACACAATAAAGGACCTAGACTAGCTTCGCCTTCACGACATCAGCAACACGACAACGTCCACTAGCACGATAAAGGTTAGCCCTTCCGATCATTCCGTCCGCAGGTAAGCGGGTGAGTTCGTCGTAGACCACCGCTTGTCCTTCCCGCTTGTCGATGTCGGTAACCGATGCAAAAGTGCGGACTAAAGTGAAGTGTGAGACGATATCCTTACAGGCAAGCTATCTGTACTACTTATATGCATTAACTAGCACTAGTTAGAAAATCGGACCTCTACACAATTTAAACATTCACATCCATATTTTCTAACATTTTATATATTGACACACATGGCTAGTCGGTCGGAATTTCCCCTTGTACAATCCATGTACAATTTTCTTTCTTTTCTAAAAATATTTCGTTGTGTTTTATTTTTGAAAACTCCGTTTTCGAGCCAAAACCGGTTATAGTCTAGATTTTTCAAAAACACTAGTTCGCTATAACCTTGGCTCTGATACCACTTCTGTCACACCACGCCAATGGCGGAAACACGTGGCGCGACGCTCGAAAGCATATCAAAGTCAAGATTAACACAAACTATATTTAATTAGAAAAGATTATTATATTAAGATGTCGGGAAGGAGTACCTGGTTTCAAACATTACTTAAAACCACAAACATTAAGTTTTAAAGTGGGGTGTTTCCGTTTATGTCCCAACCCGAAGGTAACAATAGATGAAACCCCCAACCATTGTCCGACATCCCAAATTCCACCGTACTAGCCGCATACCTGTTCAGCACTTAGTTACCTGAAAGATATGTTTAAAAAGACGTCAATATATAAAATATTGGTGAGTTCACAGGTTTTAGTTTCGTAAATACGACATTTTTAGATCCTGTGCAAATCCAGCACATTTTTACATCCTGTGCAAATCCATCACATTTTTACATCCTGTGCAAATCCAGCACATTTTTGTGGCCTTTGTATGGAGTAGCTAGCTCCTACAAATTATGATGATAAGCAATCCCCTGAGTCCCATAACCAAACCAAGACTAATAAATATGCCCCGCTCCAAGTCGTTTCTCGGAAACCAACGACTTAAGTTCAGAATACGTGCACCTCTTGTCTTTACCGGGTTGACGCTATCAACCAGAGGTGGGCCTCGTCAGGCACCAATAGTACTATCCAAATATTCCTTTGGTTTCATTTTACCTGAATTAATGGTTACAGTAGCGAGGACCCAACCCCGAGTGGCGACCAAAAACTCAAGTACTCATCATGCCACTTACCACATTTTAACCTTTGAAAACATTTCAATATGTGATAATTTTTGACAAACATATCTTTCCCCCGTTAAAACAGTAAAATGGGGCCGTGAAACTCACCTTAATTTCCATGCTTAGCTAGTAAATAAAATCCAAAGCTTTGACCGACTTCCTCGTGCCCTAAGTACCAATAAGGACACCTTAAAGTCTATCATATATAAACCTAGCTTATTTTTCCGGTTAAAAGATAGTTTACTCAACTATCTTGACTCGTGTGTACTAACCCGAGTCCTTAAGTGTTTTAACTCGACGAACCGATCGTGACTTATCATAATTCATGTGTTCACATACGAAATAGTACCCAAGTCGCGCACCTGTTACTATTCGTGCGTAAACCATGTTGGACTACTACTACGAAACGCATAACTCATCCCGAGTAATATCTTGTCTCGTAAATCGGATAAATGTAGTTGCCTTGTATTATTATTTTTGGACAATATACTTTGAAGGAACATAAGTATAATTATTAAAATTGACTAGTAACATTTGTTATTTCGCTTCCCAAAATCCGAGTGTTTTATGTGTTTCGAAGCATTACTTTCAAATAATTTTTCCAAATAAGTTAAGCGTCTACGCATTTCAAATCCGTATTTTTAACAATGTTTTGGTTACCAAAAACCATTGAAGTTGACACAATTGACGCTCGACAAAACTATATATTTGTTTTGCGAATATTGTTCGATGTTTACTTTTATTGTTGTAAATAACCAGTTGTCGAATACGTCACAACTTTGGATAAAACCATTTGTTTAAAACACTTGGAAAGCTTATTTGTGAAAACATAAACAACAATATTAACCTCGTTATGCTTCGGATTTTTATAAATTTCGGCAGAGTTTCCTCTGTTTTTGCAAGAACCAGACAACACGAGTTGTCTACAATTTCCCAAAAATCAATCTCTAAATCACAAGCCAACAATTTCATTTATCCGCAATTCCATTAAAACGAGACACTATACGCTTCGATAACTTGTATAAATACCAAACTTATTTATATAAATATATATAACAATATATATAGTATGTAATCCAATATCAACGCAAAGTCACGCTTTTAGTATATACAACATCAATTTATACTTTTCGTTAATATAGACCGGTTCGTTTCGCGAGTTAAAGATACTTGTTCGTATTGATATATTTATAAATATATATATTTATAAATGTTTCGCAAAATAAATACGTAATTAATTATTTATACCGAAGTTATACGCGGGTATCCTGCGGCCGCCCCGTATGCCGCGTTGGCTGAATCGCTTGACCACGTTTGATCGGTTTTGACCGAACTGACCAGGGTTGACCGCGTGTTGACCGGCCACGAACCAGTCAGATCTGACCCGTACTGAGCGCGTTTGACCCGCGACCAAAAACCACGGTCAAGACCCGAGCCCAACTGTTTCGCTCCACAGCCACCTAAACAAGATGGATCGGACCATAACGTTGTTACACGTCCCGATCTGCACATCGTATACGAAATCCGCTGCAAACCCATCAAACCGTCACAACGATCGGAACCACCAGACCCGTACGCCACCACCAAACAACACCCATAACTAACCTGCCCCAAAAACCTCGAAGACTCACCTCTGCGCTGCTGTTTCTGCACCGCACAGCCATCGCCATCCACCCCATGCCCATTTTCGGGCTTAAACCACCACTACCGGCCACCAAGCGGCCTCCACAACCACCCCCGACATCACCCGCGCGTCACCGGAACCCGACCAAACCCGTTTCAGCTCGTCTTCGGGCTTAATCTTTCGTTTTCGTAGCTGTTCCAGCCCGTTTTGGGGCCTACGACCACCGCACAGCCACCACCATGGGTGGTGGTGGCCGATCCTTGGCATGGTGAGGAGGAAGGGAGGTTGCGGGTGAGTGTAAGGGTAGAGAGAGAGAGATCCGGGTTTTTAGAGAGAGAGTAGAGAGAGAGAGGGCAGCAGCGGCTGTCTTAATGAAGAAGAAGATAAGCTTTTTATACTTAGGGTTAGGTAGGTGACTTGTACCGCGAATCGAACCCGTTTAAACGTAAATCATCTCGGTTTGTTATTAGGCCCGACCATTAATTACAAAAACTAGTCGGTTTTATTCGAAATGAAAAACATAACTAAACCGAGCAATTTAAATGTTATTTTCGTAACTCGACGCGTGAAAACGGAACACACGTTAAAATCGCGTTAATCGATCCGGTCGAGCTATACTTCATTTAGGCGACCTGTTCACTTTCGAAACTAAATAATTGAAATTATTTATAATAAATAATTATTCCGAACGTTCGATAACGGTTAAAACCATGCGTTTTGACGTTCGAATCCCACGTCAGTTCCTCTCCGCGTTCTCCAAAACGCTGCGTTTTTGGCCGTTTACCACGCCGATTTCTCATTCGATCGCATCGATAGTAAATACGTGTCGTATTTTCATAGAATAAGCTTATGTTATTCCAGTTTGACAAATTTTTGCTGATGTCAGTTCGTTACGTTAAACACGCGAAGTCTTTCTTTAGAGGCATCAAGACTTCAACGAACTTTCAAAAGGACATCGTAGGACTCATATTAGCTCAACTAACCATAATTAACCTTAAACCATGTTAATTATTTCTAAAACATGATTAGAATCACGTTAATCGTTGTACGAAATTTGCCGGTTGTCACAAACAAGTGCGTCTGAATGTTTACATCGTACGTTTAGTTTTGGTTTTTTCTTCAGTTACTTTAAAAGTTTATATAGGTGCGTTTGTTTGTAAACTAAATGCGTTTAAAGACAAATAAGTGCGTTCAAAATAGCTAATAGGTGCGTCTATATCATTAATATTAAAAATATATATATATATATATATATATATATATATACACACACACACACACAAACACAGAAAACCACCACAAAAAATCACCATGAAACAACCCAATCCATCCATCACCTGCCCCCCCCCCCCCCCCCAGATTGCATCCCTTGCCTTCTATTTTGCTGCCATGTTTTTCATGATGCAGGTCTTTGTGTTGCTAAGTGCCTGACAGATGAGATTATCAAAAGATCCATGCGTCTGGAGTTGGTCAATAGTTGCATCCCTGAATGGTTTTTTTTCTTCATTCATCAGCTTCTCAATCAGATCTAAGTTCTTTATATATTGCCTTTGGACCTCATCTTGTGCTCCTAGAACTACACAGGATGAGTTGATGTCATCTCTGACTTTAGAGATGCAATCTACCATGATCACAGTCTTGACTTGGAGATTGTTGATTGCATCAATGTGGTTTTCTGCCATTTTTTTAAGTTTTCTAGTTTGTATGTGACTCAACTATATGTTTGATAGTTTATATAAAGACCAAAAAAGTTACTTTTTTAGATTATAGTAGTTGAGTATTGAATTTCAAGAATTAACTCTATTTATTACCAATCAAATCATAGTTAGTAATCAGTAAGATTTTGTTAGTTTTTTTTTACAATTTAAATAATTATGTATTTAGATAGGTTGATATTTTACCATTAATAAGTTATACCACTTGCATTTTTCATCATTACATGTACGAACACAATAAAAAAAACATAATCTGTGTATTTAAACATGCGTCTAAATATTATAAACGTGCATTTGTTTTTGTTTTGTTTTGTTTCCACCAGTTAACAATAAACGTATGTTATTTTTTAACATATACATAACGTGCATTTAAATAGAACCTGTTTAACAGTTACTTACCTTCTGTCACACCCTCAATTTTCCACTGCATGGTTTTACTGCGAGACGCGTGACAAACTAGGATTCAAGTCAATGGTCACAATAAACGACACTATATGAAGTACGTAAACCCAAAAACATAGAGTTCATAAGCGGAAGCATTTACAGAATTTAATGGTTACAAAACAGTGTTCCAAAGTATTCAAGACACTTATTTCAAAACATGCTACTAATCCTAGACGCCAGTGCAGACCCGTGCGCCTAGTCCAACCGATGCTACCTTAGCGACCTTAGAAAACATGCCAAAAGAGTCGTCAACATATATAATGCTGGTGAGTTCACAGGTTTGTTCAATATGATACCAAAAGTTACCAAAGTATTACCATGTCCATACTATATCAATGTTACCAAGTACGCTAGCTAGGCGTATGTTTTATTACTACTACGATTGAAAAACCATTACTAGACTGTTACAAATGTTCGGCCCGCGTGTGTTCAGCAATGTTACCAATGTTACCAGTTCGAGACAATATGCACCCGCCCAGCTCTCCAAGCCGTCGAGTGGGGTTTGTCAAACCCAATAGATCTATCCACATTTCCCCCGTTGTGCATCCCCGCACATTCATGGTTTTCCCCGGGACTTTCAAAGATCGTATAGCAATGCAAAGTTAAAACCATAGTATGAAATATGTTACCAAAATAGTTTAGCGCATGTTTTCTCCCCCCCCCCCCCCAAAGTTAAAGCAGTAAAAGTGGGGCCGTGAACTCACCTTAGGTTGCGTTCTTCAGTAATATAAGAAAGCCAAGCCCTTGATAATCCCACTACCGGAGATCCATCAAAATGTTCACATAAGTTTTCCGACTAATAACCATATGGTTATCTAATCCCCGATTGTCCAGATCGTGACCAAGTATGTTTTAAAACGTGTTTAAGTGTTCAACCGACACACTAGACCGACCCGACATCCCGTTGGTGACTCATTACCCTAACTAATCAAGTACACATAGATTACACACAAGGTTCAAGCATAAAACACTTAGTTTGTATAAAAAATCTCATTTTTGAATCAATAGGGTCGAACCAGAAAATTTTGTTCCACCTTCGCCCCTTTTTAAGCCACGTTCGACCCTTTTAAACAGATTCGCCCGTTACTGTCCAGGTTCGACCCTGGGATTCCACCTTCGACCCCACGACTGGTCGAAGGGGCCCAGGTTCGACCCTGGCAGATTGTTCTTCCCCAAAACGCTTCAAAAACATCCAAAAACATCCCGAAACATTGTCAATCACAGCAGTTAGATATGACTAACATATCCCCACAAAACCCCACCAATTTTGCCCCAAAACCTGTTCATTTTAGCCCTTTCCTAAAATGGCAAAAATTATGAAAGTGTCACCTCATGCATGAATTCTTTACCCAATTTGGAAACCTTTTGAAATCAATCCATAATTATCTTAAAAGTGCTCAGTTTGTCGTGTGTTTGAAAACCTCAAAAAGTTCTATTGATCATGCTAGCATGCATCGAGCCCTAGCTTTATTAAAAACCCCCAATTTAGACATGATATTATTAATCATCTAATTGTGACCATAAACAATCCTAAATTAACATCAATATCAGCCCTAGATCATGTTTCTAGCATTAGTACTGCAGGAAATCATCAAACAACACATAATATCACATAACACATAATTAACATATGTTTATTGATATGAAAACCTATGTTTAATGATAGGGTTTAGGTTTAGAAAGATGTTTAGAAGGTTTTTATTGATAAAAACATCCTTAGAACAGATCTGGACATTTAGGGTTAGATGAAAACGAATTAAAAATGCTTTGAAAAGGTTTAGGATTAAGAACACACCTTGGATTCTTGATTAGATGTTGTTGGTAGGTTAGATTATGAAAAACAAGAGCAAAAACTCCTTCCTTAGTGATTAAAATCGTTTGAGAGTGTTTAGAGATGGTTAGGGTTTGTGAAATGGTGAAAAATGACAAAGTTTGGTATTTATACTAGTCCACATTCGCCCCTTTCACCTGGTCGAATGTACCCACATTCGCCCCTTTCTCAAGGTCGAATGTGCCTTAATTGGTCGAATGAAATTCTATTGTTTTCACATCCCAGGTTCGCCCCTTCATTAAGGGTTGAACCAAGATCATTTTCCAGGTTTGCCCCCACGCTATGGTCGAACCTGGACCTATGTTTTCTAGTTTGTCGTGTTTAACGCATTTTAACGCACCCTAACACATGAACATGCAATCTTAATCTATGTTTAACATATATAAGCATGGATGATCATCTACACATCGTTTAAACACGTACTTGCATATAATCCACCATATAGGAATCAATCTACACATAGCACTTAATTTAGTTTATGTAATTTCACCAACAATGGGACCCGGTACTAGATCATTGAACCCTGGACAATCCTACTCTAACTCGACCCAAGTAACCTAGTTAAGTCCATTTATAAATGTTTCTCGCTAAGGTAGACTTAGGTGTTACTAAAATGTTTAAGCCAAACATGTCGGGTGTCACATCATCCCCACATTGAAAGAATTTTCGTCACGAAAATTGCACAAAGCCCAAAAATGAAAGAGACGGAAAGAAGGAAACGAAAAGAAAATTTACCGGGTGTCACACCTTCATAATACGAAACTGTTTTGTAATCCATTTTTTTCGTTAGTTATTCTTTTATTATCAAAATCGTTAGTTTCTGTTAATAATAAATGCGTTAATTTTGTGATTTTGAATATGATTCGAATGATTTTATCGATTGTATTACAATGCTCTGTTTTTCTTCTTCGTCTGTAACTACGTATTGAATCGATTTAAACGAATGTTTTTTTATTGTGTAATGATTCTGAACATTTAATTGAATTGAAACGATTAAAATCAGGTTCAATCGTTGAAATTTTTTGTTTCGATTATGCCTGATGTTTATGATAGGAAAAATATTTAAATGCTTTTTTCCTAATTTACCCCTGGTTAGATTGACCAAATACAATTAGGGTTCTTAATTACCATCTTGCCACCGCTTAAATCTAATGGTTGAGAATGTTTCTTACGCTTTGTACGTTAAAAAGCTTTGTACGTTATCTCTTCCCTTATAATATAATATAGATTATAGATATAGATTAATGGTAATTGGAGTTTATGATAAAAGATTATAACATTCTCAAATGATTTATAATATAATATAGATTATAGATATAGGGAAAGATCCTGTACAAAGTGTTTTTTTGGTAAGAACTGTGAGAATTAAAGGAGAGTATTTTTTTTTTCGAAATTTTTTTCCCCATATTGTTAAACATGTATTATAGTATTGAAATGTAAAAAAATAAATAAATAAATTTTGGTGTAGAGTAATTACGTAATTACTGTTGTAGAGTAATTACATAATTACTCTAGTGTAAACTAATGTATTTACTTTACTGACGTAATTACACTAAAAAAATTATTTTTTTTTGTAATATTAATCTAGAAAGTATGTTTAAGCATATGGGAAAAAAATCTAAAAAAAATAAATAAATCCACCCCCCCTTTTGATTCTCATAGTTCTCACCAAAAAAACACTATGTATTTGATCTTTACTCTTATAGATATAGATTAATGGTAATTGAAGGTTATGATAAAAGAATGTCTCATGCTTAAAACTCAATTGTCATGTAATTTTTTCAAATGCTTTAAAATATAATATAGATTATAGATATAGATTAATGGTAATTGGATGTTATGATAAAAGAATGTGTACAAGTAAGGTTTGCATGAATGATAGAAAGGAAAAAAGTTACATTACATTTGGGTTTTAAGCATAAGACTTTTCCCATGCCATCTTAAAATTCATTTAAAATGACTTTTGTAGACATCATATTCTTTATAATGTAGTACAGATAAAACAAATATAAGCCATAAAAAATATCAAGGTTGCAGAAGGCGGCCGCCTCGGCGCTAGGCGGAACAAAAAATCGGAATTTGATCCTTGGCGATGAATTAGGCGAAATGGGGAATAGGCGGGGCCTAGGCGGTGGTATTTTTAATTTTTTTTTTATTAAATTTCTAAGTAATTCTTAGTATCTATATATATATATATATATATATATATATACTAGTGGTAATGCCCGCGCGTTGCAGCGGGTTCGTTACGCGAGGAAAATATAGTCTGTATCTTTTTTCGGTACCAGAACTTCCTATGAAGCGGCATCTGAAATTCCCGATATTCAAACGTGTTAACGTGTTTTCAAAGATTAAAAGACCGAAAAGATAGATCTAATGTTTTGTTGTTTACCTCTATGTGTGAAATTTCTTTCAATGACATATCAGCAACATAGGCATATAAAGCTCTTATAACAGCCTGCAATGCACAAATTCATTAAACCCATGTTTGCATTGCACAAATCTTACAATGGATGAGTTGGGTAATAGGTAATTTACATACGGTTTGGGCCACGCCCACCAAAAATAATGTTCATTTGTTTTTAAAATGTTAATAAAAAGCTAATGCCCTAAATATTATTCAAAACCTATATTGATACATACACATGTATTAAAATACACTTTACAAACACGTTTAACCCGTTTTATTTTTATTTTTTTTTTACCCATTTGTGGAGCTAAAATTTTGTGGTTGCCTTGTCTTACCTGGTGAGATACGACTACAACAAGCGCGCGTTGTCGTTCTAACTCAATAATAACCAGCTCCAACCTGTTATATTCACAACTGCAAACTTTTGACGTTGCTTAAAATACCAAAACTTTAATTATTTACTTTCTATATTTTCAACAGAGATTTTTCCTTGTATTTGAATTCAATACCTTTGTATCACATCGAGATACGACTCTCCACGAGGATATCGATACCTGAGTTTGTCTTTCTTCCTTGACCTTTAAAAAAAAGACCATTGAATGGAAAGGTATAAAATTACAAAAAAAAAAAATCGAATATTTCATATTTAACATACTCGTATTCTTCAGGCATGTTCTTCTTTATTTCTTCATACGTCATACCGTCACATACATCAGCATTTATCTCATCAAGTGCATCAAAGAAGCAATTTATGTGACATGTAAAACTAACCTTGGGAAATCCAACAATTTGAATTTGCAGTCAAAATTGTTCGTTGCAATGTGCTTGTCCAAATCTAGGTGCATAAATAAAAAAAACAATATAAAACATTGCAAACTTTGTGCAACAAACAAAGAAAATGCAAATAGAAAAATAAGTAATAGTTCTTACAAAAGCATTTTTTTTAGGCAAGATAGTTCATGTAGGCCTTCAATTGAATGTTATAAGAGGAGGACTTGAATTTCACAATCAATCTCATTCAATTTGATCCTTAAGGTTACGGAACTTGAAGGGACAAGAGGTTAATGATCTATATTGATGAAGGAAGAAGGCAAAGGATTGAAGGGTATGGATGGAAGAAGGAGGGTAGTATTGTAAAAGTCTTTTGATATTGTAAAGGAGGAGGTGGATGAAATGTCTATATTACCCTCTTAAGTGTCTTAATTGTCCCAATTATGCCCATAATACCCTTAAATTTCTTGCTTAAATATGTTGTACATGTTGCTTGTTAAGTTGTACGGAAATGCAAATATCCTTGTTGTACATAACTCCTCCTTTATAATGTACTAGTGGAAATGCCCGTGCGTTGCCACGGGTTCTTATGTTTTTTTGCCTCACGTTGCACGTTATGTCTTACGTAATTTACTTTTAAAACCAACTTGCTAAGACTGGTTGGTGTGAAATGGAGCCCATAGGGGATTCATTGTGCCACATCAGTCGTTACGTAAGAATAATGCCTCCCTTTTGACATGCTAGCAATCATTTACCCTCAATAATGTTCCCTTTTATTATTTTATTGAAGTGAGACTCACCAGATATGCTTGTTAACCATTGTTATTGTGCTCGCGTTCGTTCAATGGTGCTCTCCAATGGCGCTCATGAAATGGATGGGGGCGCTATTGGTGGTTTTTTGTTAATGCAGAATGGGGTGGGTTTCCACACCGCATAGCCTGATAGAACTAATATATAAATTCACGAACAACAAATAGGATTAACATAAAAAACAATAATCACCAAGGCTCTTTTGGAGAGAATAATATAACCCGACCTGTCTTAAACGCTAATTATATTATTATTATTATTTAAATTTTTACTAAATACTTGACTTAAATTGTATTTAGTTATAAAAATATAAATATTAAGTTTAAATTTAAATCATTAATTGAAGTATTATAAAAAAAGGTTATATATTATTATCGCCTGTTCGTGTAACATCAAAGAAGCCTATTTTTTGTGATTCTATGAAAACGATAAAAAAAATTGAGTCAAGGCATTAAAAAAAAAAAAAAAAAAAAATACATTTCCTTTTGTTGAGAAGAGGTGAACCTAACTTGATTAATGAGGTGTGTGGGCAAGTTCTTTCTTCATGTAACAACTTTTTAGCTCGCAAAAGAAAATAACCATGCTTGAAATGCTATACAAACAGAACTAAAACCAACAAAATGATAAGTTTCTACTAAAGAAATGGAGGTACCAAGGTGTAAATGTTCATACTCGTTTAACATGTTCAACCGTCTTGACCGGTTTAACAAATCATTAATTATATAATCAAACTGTCATATGTCGAACTGAGATCCTTCTGGTGCTACACCTGCCATGGCTGTAAATAAACGAAATTGATTATTTTTAGCAATTCAACATACATATTTTTTTAGGGCATCATCCGCAACTTAAATTAAAACAACAATATGTAAGAAATTATTAATCCAACATATATCCTTTTTCATGGTTAATTTAATATTAACACTGTTATCAACACCAATTTACAAGAAGTTACTACCAAATAATAATAATGATCATGAACCAGAAACATTGGTGTTATGGCTTCACCTTCCAATAAAAATCAAAATGTGAGATTGAAATTTGTGAAATTACAAAAAAAAAAAAAAAAAAGAATCGAAATCAGTTCAATTACCTTGAGATTTTAGCTTCATCGATCACCAATCAGGTACCAAAATAAATGGCGGAGGGTCCGAAGTTGTTATGAGTAATAAGAACCCAGGTTATTTTAAACACATTAAGTAGAACACATATAAAAAATAATTCATAATACTACATGTTTTGTTATAATCTTTTACATACAATTAGATAAGAGGGGGTAAAATAATTCAAGTCATTAAACCATGATACAAATAAATTAGTTAGTCAAATAACCATACGTGCACACAAATAGTAATTACTTACAGTAGCTTTGCATTTTTCATCCAAAGAGCTCTACGGAGTCGCTTTGATTGTTTCTTAAAATGAAAGGCACTGTCTTGTATTGTTGAAGTTTTATCAACAAGAAGCTCAATCTGGTCACCTCTGTCTAATGTCTTTTCAATGTTATCCACCATGATGGTGCAGGAATGTCAAAACTATCAAAATTTAGAGGTCTTAAGATATCATAAACAAAAAGGTCATAACTCAAACCTTTTAACTTTTCACCCATTAAATTGAGTAATTAAGAAGTTTGGGAGTTGAAAATTAAAGAAGGATGTAGAATTAAAGGGGGAAATTGAAGAGGTGTGTTAGTGACATAAGGTCATATTTGGAAGAAGTTTTTAAGCTTAGACTATAAAACCATTATAAAATTACTATCATGCCCTTCTAAGTGTCTTAATTGTCACTAACATCCCCATAATACCCTTAAATTTCTTGCATAAATATGTTGTACTTGTTGCTTCTTAAGTTGTATGGAGGTGAAAATGACCATGTTAGCCATCACTCCTCCTTAATAAGATAATATAGATTATAGATTATAGATATATTGCAAAGAGATGCCACATGGGATGTGATGTGGCAACTTTAAACCAATTAAAAAAAAAGAAATAAATATGATTTAACCTAATCTATTATAATCTTTAATCTAATCTATTAAATACCTAATCTACTAAATCTAAATATTAAACATTTATTATTTTATCTCTCGTGTTTTCTCCCATAACTTTTAAACATTAATATCTTTTATATACGAGATTTTTTAAAGAAAAAAATTACACCAAATTAACGAATGTTTTATTATCTTTCCAACGAGTACCATAGTGCTATATAAAAATTGGAGAAAAAAATGACTGTTTTTTGTAACCCGACATGTATTGTGTCGGGTTTGGGATTAGTTTAAAAAAATTGTGGGTTTGGGTCGGGTCTGGGATTAGGTGATACCCGACCTGATTACCCAAAACAACATACCCAAATACCCGAACTACATACCCGATCATATACCCATGAATTTTTTAACGCATCACATAACCCTTAGACTAATGCGTTCGATATTTCAATAATTAACTTTTTTTTTCTTATTTCATGTTAGTTCTTTTTAGAATGATCGATTACAAACTTCCGAATTCATTTGTAATGGCACTAGATTTATACCCCGGCGCAGAGATTCGTTTTTTTTATATTTGAATATGATAATTTATGGCAGAGATTTGTTTAAAATAATAATAATAATAATAATAATAATAATAATAATAATAATAATAATAATAATATATTTTATTATGTTATCTATATATATATATATATATATATATTGCAAAGGGATTAATCCTACATGTCATACTCTTATGCAATCTTTTCTTTGAGAGATGCCACATAAGATGTGATGTGACAACTCTAAACCAATTAAAAAAAAGAAATAAATATGATTTAACCTAATCCATTAAATACCTAATCTACTAAATCTAAATATTAAACATTTATTATTTTATCTCTCGTGTTTCCTCCCATAACTTTTAAACGTTAATATCTTTTATATACGAGATTTTTTAAAGAAAAAAATTACACCAAATTAACGAGCGTTTTATTATCTTTCCAACGAGTACCATAGTGCTATATAAAAATCGGAGAAAAAAATGACTATTTTTTGTAACCCGACAGGTATTGTGTCGGGTTTGAGATTAGTTTAAAAAAAATTGTGGGTTTGGGTCGGGTCTGGGATTAGGTGATACCCGACCCAATTACCCGAAACAACATACCCAAATACCTGAACTACATACCCGATCATATACCCATGAATTTTAGCGCATCACATAACCCTTAGATTAATGTGTTCGATATTTCAATAATTAACTTTTTTTTTCTTATTTCATGTTAGTTCTTTTTAGAATGATCGATTACAAACTTCCGAATTCATTTGTAATGGCACTAGATTTATACCCCGGCGCAGAGATTCGTTTTTTTTATATTTGAATATAATAACTTATGGCAGAGATTTGTTTAAAATAATAATAATATATTTTATTATTTTATATTAATTATTTCAACCCGGGACGCTTCTCGGGATAAAAACTAGTTATGTGTATATATCTAAGTATTATGTGTATATATGTTAACATATTTTCAAAAAACACTTAAATTTGTGTGTATATATATATATATATATATATATATATATATATATAGGCTAAGTATATACAAAAAACTCAAAATTTTGAAGAAACCCCCAGAAACCCATCTTGTGGACCACAATGCACCACATCACCATTCAAAGTAAATTATTTTTTATTAACCCAAGGCTATTTCAGTCATTTTGCCCTCTTCTCTTTTTTCAAACCTTCATGTGTCAGTATATATATCTTCCTTCTCTCCCATTTTTTCAAAATTTAACTTCCCTCAATTCCCTCTCTCACCTGCTATCTCTCAAAGCCAGATCTCCAAACCACGATGCACCACCAAGAAAACCCATATATGTCCTCTCCTATCTCCTACCATCTCTCTATCTCCCTTTAAAAACACCATATCTTAAAAGCCTAATCTCAAATGACTTGTATAGTATCTCAGATCTTAAAAGCTTTCCTCCTAAAATATATATATATCTCCATGTTAAACTTCTTCGATCTTGTAGCCTCTGTACACCGTCGTTCGCTGTGGTGGTTACTGGGTTGTCGTCGGTGTTTCATCATCGGATAACAGAGAGGGAGACGGTGGTTTGTAGTTTGCAGACGGTGGTTTGTGGATGGAGCATAACGAAAAGGGTTTGAAAAGAGCAAAAACAGGTCACGACGACGAGGAAACAACAGGCCAAGAACAGAGCAAAAACATATCACGATGCTATGATTCAGTTACCAAGGTGGGTATTTCTAATTTTATTTCATTATGTATTTAATTTTTGTTATTTACTCTTATTTTTTCAATGCATCATTTGAAGGATGCTGTGATTCACTTACCAAGGTGGGTAGGTGGGTATTTAATGTTATTTAATTGTTTATTTATTTTTTGTTTATTGACTTTTGATTTAAAGTGATTAAATATAATTATAGCTTTGATTTAAAGTGATTTACCTGCGCACCCATATTAATGGTCAATAATCATATAATATTTAGATACATGGGAACAATTACTGGTGTTGGTGATTTAGATCCTGTTCGTTGGCCTAATTCTCATTGGAGATCTATTTTTATTTTGATTTAATCTTGAATCATATATTTCTTATATATGATTTAAATTTGTTTGGAGATTGATCGGTTAGTATGTTTTTTTACGAACGACAAGATCGGCTAATATGTGAATATCATTATTATTATTATGAGTTTTTTTTCTAAATAAAAAACTAGTGAATTTTAAAAAGTAAATTCATATGGAGTGTGTGTAATGGTACACATTTTGTCGCTTTATGGATTTGGCCCTACCAATGCCGCTATAGTTTACCTTTAATGGAGGTGGATAATCTTATCTTTAATTTATTTTATTTATTCCTTTTCTTTTGATGTTATTACCTATATAGATCTGTTTTAACTAAAGTTCAAGAAAGTATGTGAAAATATTTGAAAATAATAAAGATTGTTGAGAGCTTGATAAAGTAGTTAAATAAGTGGTTAGTATGATTTTTTTGTATAATCATGGTTAGGGTGTTTTTATCGCCTATATTTTCGTATAATTTTTGTGTTTAGTTAGGCTGTTACGTGTGTAGTATATGTGTTTTTTGCAGTTAAATTATGTTCTATGTTTTCTAGCATATCAAATTTTGTTCTATGTTTACTGCAGACTGCAAAATTTTTGTCTGTGTTTTTCCTGTTACACATGTAACACTCGTGTGTTTTTGCCCCATGCCTGTCTATTTTTTTTTGTTTTCTAATTAATGAGTTTTTTTTATGTTACCTATGTTTTTTTTTTACAGAAAATGTTCTGTGTTAAGGTAGGATGTTACGTGTGTAGCATATCTGTTTTTTGCAGTCAAATTCTTTTTTCTATGTTTTCTAGCATATCAGATTCTGCTCTATGTTTACTGCAGACTACAAAAGTTTTTGCTGTGTTTTCCTGTTACACATGTAACACTCGTGTGTTTTTGCACCATGTCTGTCTAGTTTTTTTTTGTTTTCTCATGTATGAGTTTTTTTTAATGTTACCTATGTCTTTTTTACAGAAAATGTCTGTTTTTGTGTTTTCTCATATAGTCTTATCTATAACTAAAGACAGAAAATGTGTTGTTATTTGTTTTAAGAATGACTTTTCAGAATGTTTGTTATTTGTGTTTTCTCTGTGTTTAGTTAGGGTGTTTTTCTCGTCTATATGGTCGTATCATCTTTGTGAATTTACTTAGGGTGTTTTTTCTGTGTTAAGGTAGGATGTTACGTGTGTAGCGTATCTGTTTTGCAGTCAAAGGTTGCTTGTAATTCAGTAAAAAATGTATGCTGGGTGCAGACTACAAAAGTTTGTCTGTGCTTTCAGAAAAAAAATCCTGTTACATATGTAACACTCGTGTTTTTTGCACCTTATCAAGAATGTAATATTGCATATTATAGAGGAAGAATTGGGAAAAAAATTCTTGAATGGAATGTCATTGATCATGGGATGAAATCTATGTTTGCGTATGTTTCGTATGTAACAGGACCATTAAGTTGGTATACATTAGTTTCTGTTTTTTTACTAGATACAAAGTTTTGATTTTTTCATGTAAATTGATGAATTTTGTTTTATTTTTGCAGGTGAGCATATTTTTTTTTGCATTAAAGATGAAGATGATTATCAAGAATGAAGTGTAGACAATTTTTTTTTTATTTATGATAGTTTTTTTTAGCATTTTGTCGATTTGTAATGACCGTTTTGTTTGTTTAAGCACTTTGTAAGAAACAATTCTTGTGTACATTTGAATGTTTTTTGATCTATAAAGTTTTTAATTGATTATATACAATCTGTGCATTTTTAACGTACGCAACACTGCATATGTTACATATGTTACATGACGTGATGACAGATTTAGGACCATGGTCACAAAAAGTATGAGAGAGATGATGTGACATGTGTGGGTTCACACTGTCATATCTGCTTTTCAGAAAATGGCATTTGACCATTGTGCCCTTTTTTTGTCATCTACCTTAATAAATCTAATAAAATAATGTAGAATGAATCTTGACCATCCATCTATTTTGATCAATGGCTCACATGTGGTTTGCAAGGTTTCTTCAAAATAGGAGGGTTTTTATTTAATCCTTGCCCTATATATATATATATATATATATATATATATATATATATATATATATATATATAAAATACGTATAAAATACCAAAACGCCTAATTTCACCTAATTTTCGCCTAGTTCCGACTAGTCCCTAGGCTGGATCTCATCGCCTGCCTAGCGAATTCTGCAACCTTGAAAAATATGACAAAAGATCTGGACATACATGATACATTCATGTATTTGTCAAATACTTACTTTACTGAACTTTGTTAATATGAATATACAATTTAAAATAAAGGCGGTTAATTGCTTAACCAAATAACTCTATCGAAAATTAAGATAATAGTTTTCTATTAAAAACATGTGAAAGTGATAGTATCACGGGATTGGCTTGGCGGACCCAATAGCAAATCAGTATTACTTTTAGTATTTTTTATGTAAAAATCCTAATCACCCCTATCAAAGTTTGGTTTAGGCCCGTGGTTGTCCACCTTAAAAAAATATCTTAGGTTCGTCACTGGGTATCGGTTCAGTTAATGGGTTACTGGTAATTGGCTTACGGTCATGACCCCTAGATGTAATAATTTAACCACTTTAGACATGAGTTTAGGTAAAAGAAATGTTGAACCAACATGATCGTTTAACCATACATGTAGCCGTATCAACCATCTCCTCTAAGCACTAAGGTGAACTGGAATTTGGGAGGTGGAAATCAAATATGCCAAGTTAGAATGACGCAAGCTAAAGTGGGTCAAATATTTTGAGTCGACCCATTCAATAAGTGGGCTTCTTTAACGCAGTTGAGTTTATGTTTGGACTAAAACTACCATACCGTTCCAACGACATTTGAAAACTTATATTTGTTTCTTTTTTAGTAGATTAAAAAAGGTTCTTTTGGTGTTATATATTGTATGGTAGTGTAGAGTCTAACTAATTTTTGAAACAATATTTTAAGATTAGATCTCAGACGTGTAAACTCCTAGAATCTTCCGACGGTTACTTCCTTCCTGTGAAGATAGTCACATTCTCATTTTCTGGTTTTGAATCACTTTATATGAAAGTATAACAACTTGTATTTTGTCATTGAACAAAGATTTACTTATATACAAGATTGGAGCTATTAACTAGGAACTAATGATTGACTAGAATTAACTGGGAACTAATAATTGACTAGAATATTAGAGCTATTGACTACAATATTGACCAATTAATTGGTAAGTTACAATAAGAAAATTAATTTGAATTGGAAGCTTCTTTGGTGGGAAATTCGGTTTTGACCGAATGTGTTTTAATATGCCCCCGCAAGATGGACGATCGTGAGAGGAGACCAATCTTGAAGGTGAGAAGTTGGAACCGTTGGCGTAGTAGAGGTTTGGTTAAAGCATCCGCAAGTTGATCGTCTCCGGAGATGTGATTGATGCGGATAGTGCCATCTTGAACCTTTTCACGAACGAAATGAAAATCTAAGGCAAGGTGCTTCATACGTGAGTGGAAAACCAGATTTGTTGAATAGTGTGTTGCACTTACATTGTCACAATAATTGGTAGGGGTGACCATGGATTTGAAGTCGAGTTCAACCATTAAGGAGATGAGCCATTGCACTTCAGTTGTTGTGGAAGCTACCACACGAAATTTAGCTTCAGTTAACGGGCAAATGTTGGTTGATGTTTAGAACTCCATGAGATTGGGTTTTGACTGAGGTAAACAATATAGTCGGTTGTGCTTCGGTAATATGGTCGATCGCCAGTCCAATCCGCATCAATGAAGGCGTGGAGCTGTAGAGGTGAGTGACGTCTGAAAAATATTCCATGATTTAGAGTGCCATGTAAATACCGGAACAATCACTTCAAAGCTTCTCAATGTGTAGTAGTTGGCTTATGCATGAACTGTGAAAGCTTATTAACTGTCAAAGATATATCAGGACATGTTAAAGATAAATATTGTAATGCGCCGACAAAAGCACGATAAATACCGGAACAATCACTTCAAAGCTTCTCAATGTGTAGTAGTTGGCTTATGCATGAACTGTGAAAGCTTATTAACTGTCAAAGATATATCAGGACATGTTAAAGATAAATATTGTAATGCGCCGACAAAAGCACGATATTCGGTTGGGGATGGTAAGGGATCAACATCCAATACAGTGATAGTAGAGGAACTAGACATCGGTGTGGGCGACAGTTAGCAAGTACTCATATTAGCTTTTGTGAGAATGTCAAGGATGTATTTAGATTGAGATAGGAATAGAGCATGGTTGTTAGGTATGACCTCGATACTAAGGAAGTATGAGAGGTTGACAAGATCTTTTAGAGAAAATCTAGTGGCAAGTGTTTTGATGAAAGAGTTAATGAGAGATGGATTTGCGCTGTTGATGATTATATCCTCAACGTTAACTAGGATGAAGATGGGAGAAGATGTAACTTTGTTAATGCAGATAGAGGGATCAGAGATAGAGGGTTTAAAGTGAACTGATAAAAGATATTGTTTGAGTTCATCATACCAAGCACGAGAGGCTTGATGAAGACCAAAGATAGCCTTATTAAGTTTGCAAACATGTGTAAGGTGGGAAGGATCCACGAAGCCGGGTGGTTGAGACATATAAACCGATTCGGTTAGAGTACCTTGTAAGAAGGTGTTGTTAATGTCAAGTTGGCGTAGAGACCAATTGAAAGAAGTGGCTATGGCAAGTATAAGGCGTAAGGTGGCGGGTTTAACCTCGGGACTAAAAGTTTCAACATAATTTAAATCGGGACGTTGATGAAAGCCTTTATGTCACACCCCGCCCAGGCGGAAACACGGGAATGCAACGATCGAAAAGTTTTCAAGCACAAGGTTCAAGCAATACACATTTATTCAAAATAGCACCACCATAAAGATGGAATTTGTCATAATTTTATTGAAAATTAAGCATAGTGTAAGCACATGAACATTGTCTTATGGAAATTGAAAATATAACGTTTTGAAGCTGACAAAAGCCATCAAAGTGATACCACGGTATGCATGCTCGAACCCTTTCCTCAATCCTCTGTGGCCCTCCATTAGTTACCTGAAACACATGCATAAGGAGTTTTGTCAACAATAATGTTGGTGAGTCTATGGGTTTTGAATGTACTGTAAATGAACATGTCATCCGTGTTTGACCAATCATGAGCAAGCTAAGCAAATGATCACTGTGAGAACCATGAACCTGTAACCAAACCTCGTGACTGTGGTGCCTCGTGCATTGTACACTAAAGACAATGTATGTATAGTAGAAGACTAACACTCTTTTGCATGTGGCCGGTTAGCGTGACTAACCAAGAGTGGGGTGTCAACCCAATAGATCTATTAAAGTGTTCCATGGCTAAATGTCTAGCTAATGGTTACAGTGAACGATGTACGAGGACTAGTGAGCTCATGAACCAAATTTCTCATGTTCCACATGGTAGTCATGCTAGAATGTACACACACTTGAAATTGACACAAGTATTGACGCATGTATTTCCCCCAAAATGAAAAATAGTAAAATGGAGCCATAGAAAACTCACCTGTTTGAGTGATGTGTGGTCTAGTGAGCTAGTAAATGATCACCGTCCTGACAAATGATACCCTATGATCATTATGGACACGGTAAGTTACCCGAAGGTTGTTTGTCATACAATTTGTTTACCCCATACTTGTGGACCATTGTGTTTAGTGTGTTTCATTGTTCATGATACTCGTTAATGTTCAAACAAACATATAGTTCCAAAACTTTGTTGTTTCGAAATGTAATGTCCATGGTGAACCATATTGGGCCTCACATAGAGTATTTGGGCCGTATTTCAGCACTAAATCACCATGTGTGGTTGGTTTTTGAGAAAACATTGCTTAACATATGTGTGGAATCCTTTTTAGGTCCGTTTATAGTTAACACATGCTTCGGCTCTTATTAACACATGTTAGTTAGATGTAGCCGATTTGTGTTCTTTGTTCAAAAGCAAATGCCGATTAGTTAATGTATCATCTTAACTATTTCTAAGTTTTACTTGAGCCTTATAGTTATATCATGACATATTATGAATCTTGTAGCAAGTTTAAGCTTCGATTATTATGTTATTAACCTTAGCTTCAAACTTAAGCCAAATAAACTTAGATTAATGAATTTCTAGGTGATCTAAGTTGTATATGTTACTAAATGTAATCCAACTACTCTTGATCATAACAAGGCCGATTATAGTGATGTTAAGACAATATTATATGAACAAACACTAGTGTTAAGACAATGTGGTAAGTAGTTTAGTGAATTACCTTTAAACAAAGCAATGTATGTAACTTGTGTTATGTATTAGGGCCGATTGCTTATGATCACGGGGTAGGGGTTGGGTGAACATACTAAGCCGATTATAGAAGATATTGTGGAGCTTAGATTACTTACCTAGTAGAACAAAGTGAGGATGGCCGATGGTTAGAGCCTTCGGGTCTCCTAGTTTTCTCCTAAGTTTGAACTTGTTGGTTATTGAGTGACAATGGGTGTGGTTCGGCCTAGAGAGAGAGCCGAGAGAGTTAGAGAGGTGAGGTGTGGTTTCAAGTGCTCTTTGATGCTCTATTTATAGTGGATCGATGGGATGAGGACAAGAACAAAAGGGGTGATGTTCATCATCTTGGGAAATGTTTGGTCTTTGATGTTATTCAGTATTTGGTGTAAGATAGGTGTAGGCTATTATCAAACAAAAAAAGAGAAGAACCTAGTAGGGTTGAGCCGATTGGCATGCTCCTACCAAAGAGGATGGAGTTGACTTAGATTTCCTAGTTGTCATAGATGGTTTGATGCCAAAAGGGTGTAAGTGACTACCTCATCTTGCTTCTAGATGGATTACATCTTGCATTTGAGTGTGTTGGGAACCGATTCCCTTCTTGTTTCTTTGTATAAAGTCGGCCATAGGTATTCTAGGACAGTTAGATTGATTAGTGAAATTTCCTTGTTTCCAAAGCATGTCTCTAGGTGTTATTGTGGGCCGCAACTTTTGGGATAGGGTAGGGATGTTTGTTTGTTTCTTGTTATGGAATGGTAGTTGTCTTAGGTGTTTGGAGTGAGATAGACTTCTCTAAATTGGTGTAATGTTGGAAAGTCCAAGGTGATTGAGACTTGTCATGGAGCTTGAAATCGGCTAGGGCGTGCAAGGGGTTTTCCAACTTAAGTCATGATCATGCTTGGAATTGTGTGAGCTAGGAAGGTAGATTATTACTTTAGTGTAACTCTTAGGTGTGTCATGGACTCCTTGTTGTCTTGGGAAGCTTCGGCCGATCATGTGAAAGAGTTTAGAGGATAGTTGACTTATCTAGAGAAGTAGACTTGGTTGTTTTGCTATCTAGTTTAGTGAAAGTTGTATTCAAGGTGTTAAGGTTGGCTAGTTAAGTAGGATGTGTGCATGAGTTGTCTTGTTGAGGGTCCTAGATCTCTTGTGTACTTCGGCCAAATGCATAGGGAAAGACAAACATCTAAGGTTGTAGGATAGCTAGTCATGTGTACATGATGATATATCTATATGTGGTGTCGTGTTTCTATAATGCCGTATGTATGTATGTATGTACATATGTGGGCATAACTTGTGTAGCTCTTAAGACAATAAGCTTAGCTATGATCCAATACTTAACACGTTATGTTAAATAAATCGGCTTATTCATGTTAATAGTGTTGTGATTGTTCTTTGTATAGCCTCTAGTACACCGTTGATATTGGAATATCATCCGGTCTCATAAGAGTTTGTTAAAATCCATGCCTCTTGATGACGACATTAACATGTATTTTGTTTCACATGTGTCATGGGTTTGTTGAATGTTTTCCCATGATGATCTTTGTGTTCACAATCGTGTGTTTGAGGTGCATTAGCATGTGTTAGTGGGCATGACCTCTTGTAATGCTTGTTTTGATGGTGTGTCCGGGTGTTGTATGACTAAACAAGTGTACTATGTTGAGTTTTCTGTTTAATTCACGCTCTACTAGCCTGGGGGGGGGGGGGTATAGTGTATGCACATTGTCTAAGAATGCACATATATTGGCATAATAAATGAAACATGTACGGTCGTTGACCTGTTACGTTGACTGTTGTCACATTCTCCCCTTGTTCGGGAATTTCGTCCGTGAAATCGAGTTTCCCTACTAGTGTTAGTAGTTTCAGGGAAAAGAGTTGGGTACTTGTGTCTCATTTGGTCTTCGCGTTCCCATGTAAATTCGGGACCACTCTTTGCATTCCATCTGACTTTCACAAGTTTAGTGCGGCTCCTTCTTAATTTTTGGACTTTCCAATCAGTCACTTTGATTGGCTTCTCAACGAAGTGAAGCTGATCATCGATGTGAATCTCTTCTGGAGGAATGATCAAAGATTCGTGGGATAGACATTTCTTTAGGTTGGATACGTGGAAAGTGTCATGAACACCACTCAGCTCTTCGGGTAGCTTGAGTTTGTATTCCACGGGACCAACTCTAGAAAGTATCTCGAATGGTCCAATGTATCGGGGGTTGAGTTTCCCACGTTTGCTAAATCGTGGTACACCTTTCCAGGGTGAGACTTTTAAGAGTACTTTATCACCAACTTGAAACTCGAGTGGTTTACGATGGCGATCAGCGTAGCTCTTTTGACGATCTCGAGCTGCTTTCAAGCGATCACAGATCTGGAAGATCTTATCGGTGGTCTCCTGAATAAGCTCGGGGCCAGTCAAATATTTGTCTCCAACTTCTGCCCAACACAGAGGAAATCTACACTTGCGTTCATACAAGGCTTCGAAGGGGGCAGCCTTGATACTGGTGTGGTAGGAAAATTCAACCAATGGTAGGTGTGAATCCCAGTTTCCACCGAAATCGATTGCGCATGCCCAGAGCATGTCCTCCAATGTCTGGATTGTATGTTCACTTTGGCCATCTGTTTGCGGATGGTAGGCTGTGCTCATGTCTAATCGAGAGCCTAGTGCGTCCATCAGTGTTTGCCAGAATCGGGAGGTGAATCGACTGTCTCGGTCGGAAATGATTGAAACAGGCACGCCATGCCTAGTTACAATTTCCTTGATGTACAATTTGGCAAGTTTCTCCAACTTGTCGGTTTCTTTAATCGGCAAGAAATGCGTGGATTTAGTCAACCGGTCAACAATGACCCAAATTGTATCGTGACCACTGGACGTCTTAGGTAGCATGGTGATGAAATCCATGGAAATCTGCTCCCATTTCCATACCGGAATGTCTGGTTGCTGGAGCAAACCAGATGGTTTTTGATACTCAGCTTTGACCTTTGAACAGGTAAGGCATCGGCTGACGTATGTGGCGATTTCACCTTTTAGATTGGGCCACCAGTAAAGTTCCATTACGTCTTTATACATCATGTCAGCACCAGGATGTACGGAGTATCTAGACCTGTGTGCTTCCTCCAAGATAAGATTACGTAAGTCACCGAAACTTGGCAACCAAATTCGATTGGCGAAATACACTGTGCCATCAGATTTTGGTTCCAATAGATTAACCATCTTAAATAGCGACTCGTTCTTAAGATTTTCACTTTTCAGAACTTCTTGTTGAGCGTCGCGAATGTGAGTCGTGAGATTTTTATGGATGGTTAGACCTAGTGCATGCACACGTAGGGTCTTAACTCGTTCCTTCCAGCTTAACGCGCCAGCCACAACGTTGTCTTTGCCCGGCTGGTATTTAATCTCACAATCGTAATCGTTCAACAGTTCAACCCATCTGCGTTGCCGCATGTTCAACTCCTTCTGGTTGAAGATATGCTGTAAGCTCTTGTGATCGGTGAAGATGGTTCACTTGGTACCGTAAAGGTAGTGCCTCCAAATCTTAAGTGCAAAGATTACTGCACCCAACTCTAGGTCATGAGTAGTGTAATTCTTTTCATGAATTTTGAGTTGCCGGGATGCATAGGCAATGACCTTATTCCTTTGCATGAGTACGCATCCAAGACCTTGATGCGAAGCATCGCAGTAAATTACGAAGTCATCTATGCCTTCAGGGAGGGAAAGAATTGGTGCACTGCACAGGCAGTCCTTCAATACTTGGAACGCATTCTCCTGTCTGATTCCCCAATCGAACTTCTTGTCTTTTTGCGTCAAGACAGTCAATGGTTGGGCAATCTTAGAGAAATTCTCAATGAATCGTTGGTAATAACCGGCTAATCCTAAAAATTGTCGCACTTCAGTGAGTGTCTTGGGCACAACCCAATCCCTGATCGCTTCAATTTTTGCAGGATCAACTTGTATACCCTTCTCGTTCACAACGTGACCGAGGAAATGGACTTCTCGAATCCAGAACTCGCATTTCGAGAATTTGGCATATAACTTCTCACTTTTGAGCAACTCCAACACCAGTCGCAGATGTTGCTCGTGCTCCTCTTGAGTTCGTGAATAGATCAAGATGTCGTCGATGAAGACAATGATGAATTTGTCCAAGTAGGGTTTGCAGACACGATTCATGAGGTCCATGAAAACTGCCGGAGCATTCGTTAATCCGAATGGCATAACTAGGAATTCGTAATGCCCATAACGAGTTCAGAATGCAGTTTTTGGGATATCGTGTTCCTGGATTCGTAGCTGATGATATCCTGACCGTAGATCGATCTTTGAGTAGTAGCTGGATCCCTATAGCTGGTCGAACAGGTCGTCGATCCTTGGCAACGGATACTTGTTCTTGATCGTCAGTTTGTTCAACTCCCGGTAGTCGATGCACATGCGGAAACTCCCGTCTTTCTTCTTCACGAACAAGATAGGTGCTCCCCATGGGGAAGAACTCGGATGAATGAAACCTTTGTCTAGCAACTCCTGAAGTTGATTGGACAATTCCTGCATCTCGGATGGTGCTAAGCGATACGGAGTGCGGGCTATTGGTGCAGCTCCCGGAACAAGATCGATGTGAAACTAGACTTGTCGTGGTGGTGGAAGTCCTGGCAAGTCTTCTGGAAAGACTTCGGGATAATCTCGCACCACTGGGATGTCCACTAGCTTCCGATATTTAGCTTTTTGTTCAACGACGTGTGCCAGGAACGCGACACAACCTTTCCTTAAACATTTTTGGGCTTTAATGCAGGAGATGATACGAAGAGTGGGTAAACCCTGACTTCCTCAAATCATTAAGGTTTCACCATTTGACAAGGGGATTCGTACCAACTTCTCGTGACAGACGATCTCTGCACGATATTTGGACAACCAATCCATGCCAATGACTATATCGAAACTACCCAATTGGATAGGCAGTAAGTCGATACTGAATTCATGGCGCCGAGTACCAGAATACAATCCTTAATGATCTCATCGGACAAGATTAATTTTCCATTTGCTAGTTCTATGGTAAATGGTGTGTCCAACCTACTAGATTCTAATCCTAGGTATTTCCTAAAGTTGGTGGACACAAAGCTAAAATCTGCGCCAGAATCGAAGAGTATTGAAGCGAAATGATTGTTAAGGAGAAACGTACCCGTAACTACATTAGGATCATCTCGTGCTTCGTTGGCTCCTAACACAAACGCTCTGCCACGGGCTTGAGCCTTGGCCTTGGGACAGTCCTTTTGGAATTGTCCTGTCGCACCACACTCGAAACACTTGTTTCGGGCAGGAGGAGTGTTGGTGGTTTTGGCCCTGCAGTTAGCGGTGGAATGACCGCGACAGTTACAGTTCTTGCACAGAATGCTGTCGCAAGTACCTATGTGATGTTAGTTGCATTTGCTGCAGTGAGGATGAGGTCCGCAGTACTTGCGTTTGGGTTCCTCGGTAGCGGTGGAAGCAAAAACTTTTACAGCGTCCTGCGGTCGGTGAGAGGAGTGCTTGCTCCTCCGGTTGTCGGAATGTTTGCGCTTGTTCCCGGAACTCTCACTAATAACTGTTACCCTCTGAGTTAGCGATCCCATGCGTACCGTGTTGTCGGTCAGACTTTGAGCTAGGGTAACCGCAGCCTGGATGGTGGAGGGTGCTGATGCAGTGACCATACTACGGATCTTTGGGGACAGACCCCAGATATACCTCTCGATTCTCTTGTACTCAGGTGTGACCGTGTGTGGGACCAGTCGAGAGAGTTCGTGAAAATGAGTGGTATATGTAGTCACATTGGCATCCACCATTGCAAGGTTCGAGAACTCGGTTTCCAGCTTTTGTAGTTCGCTTCGAGGACAGTACTTGTCTATGAGCATTGTTTTGAGATCAGCCCAGGCAAGACTGTATGCCATTTCTCTGCCCAGGGTTTGTACTTGCAGATTCCACCAAGTGAGGGCTTCATCCTGAAAGGTACAGGTGGAGTATTTTACCTTTTGGTCCTCAGAGAAACCACTAATGTCAAGGACCGATTCGGTTTTCTCTATCCACCAGACAATTCCTACAGCGCCTTCATTACCACGAAAGTTCCATGGTTTGCATGCCATGAAGGTTTTGTATGAACAGCCGTGACTAGAGTTTTCAACCTCGTTGTCCGTTTCGCATCGGCGACGCCCGGTACCACCAGATCCTCCGCTTGAGTCAGCCCAGGCTGCATCGTGTCGAGCAATTGCCTCGGCAATTACCCTGGCCAACTCGGCGGGTGTGGATGGTAGTGGCTTACCTTCGGTCGTTCGTGTGGAATGTCGGTTCTGCATAACTAAAAGATGGAACACAACATACATGAGTATAATATACAAACGTACCGTAACCAACATAGTCATATAAATCAAACCATACATCATGTCATCACATAATTTCATAATTTCTCAAAAGTAGTTAGGTTTTTAATACAAAACAGGCGGGTGAACCGCAATTAGTTTTTAGATCATAACATCCATAGTCACAAAATATCATAAATCAAACACATGCATAATCATCATAAACCACAATCTAAGAAGGGGATGGGAAGGCAACAGCAAGAGATATAATAGCCTCCCTCATACGCCTCTCTGTCTCCATCACCCTACATTCTAACATCTCTACTCGTCTAACCATCTCCGATCGCTCTACTACAGCCGCTAGTCTCCCCTGCTCGGCCTCTGCTAAACGATCCTCGAGCTTCCGAACTTGGCCCTCCAAAGCCACCAGCTGGACGTCGTGAGAGATAATGACGCCGCGCTCGGAGCGGAGGGGTCTCCCCGATGAGCCTCCCAAGCTCATAGTCTCGCGGTCATCCTCCTCGTCTCGATGCGCAAGATTGCTGGTAAGACTAGGTAGGTAAGGCCGTTTGCGGGCCTGTGAACGTCTTTTGAGCCTCTTCGATGGCTCACCTACCTCGATGGCTAGGGGTATAGGCTCAGGAAAAGCCGGCTGGATGGGCTCGAAAGCAGGAATAGGGTCAGCAGGGATAATCGGGGTCCTAGCAGGTATGGCTATCACTAAGGCCGGTCGAATCCTCTTGCGAGGAGTACATTTAGTGACTAAACGTCTCGAAGTGTCTAAGCGAAAATAGGGGTTTAGGCTGGCCGGTGGAGATGAGACAGAATGGGTGACTGAAGGATGGGGGTCATAGACAGCTAGGGGTGGAGTGTCATCGTTCGCCTCGTCGTCGGAAGTACGTCTCTAAACAGGAGGTGAGTCAATGTCCATCTCAGACTCGGATATCCATCCATTATGATGGGACTCGGGGGCTGGCTGGGTGAGAGGTAAGTCATCTCCCTGGGGATCATCTACTAAATAATCTGGCTCTGACTCGGGCGAAGAAACGAGATCGATAGTAATGGCCATGTTTCCTGTCACCACATACACATATATGTAGATAATCATATGAATAAATAAACCATGGTACCCGTATGTCTTCGTGGAGCGGCTTGAGGTTTGAGGGTGCATGGCGAGACCTCGTGGCATTTTGTGAAAACGTTTCGGAAAAATATTTTAAGTTATAGTTGACTCCAAAGAATCCTAGTTCGCTATAATCTCGTGCTTTGATACCAATCTGTCACACCCCGCCTAGGCGGAAACACGGGAATGCAACGATCAAAAAGTTTTCAAACACAAGGTTCAAGAAATACACATTTATTCAAAATAGTACCTCCATAAAGATGGAATTTGTCATAATCTTATTGAAAATTAAGCATAGTGTAAGCACATGAACATTGTCTTATGGAAGTTGAAAACATAACGTTTTGAAGCTGACAAAAGCCATCAAAGTGATACCACGGTATGCATGCTCGAACCCTTCCCTCAATCCTCTGTGGCCCTCCATTAGTTACCTGAAACACACGCATAAGGAGTTTTGTCAACAATAATGTTGGTGAGTCTATGGGTTTTGAATGTACTCTAAATGAACGTGTCATCCGTGTTTGACCAATCATGAGCTAGCTAAGCAAATGATCACTGTGAGAACCATGAGTCCTGTAACCAAACCTCGTGACTGTGGTGCCTCGTGCATTGTACACTAAAGACAATGTATGTATAGTAGAGTACTAACACTCTTTTGCATGTGGCCGGTTAGCGTGACTAACCAAGAGTGGGGGTGTCAACCCAATAGATCTATTAAAGTGTTCCATGGCTAAATGTCTAGCTAATGGTTACAGTGAACGATCTACGAGGACTAGTGAGCTCATGAGCCAAATGTCTCATGTTCCACAAGGTAGTCATGCTAGAATGTACACACACTTGAAATTGACACAAGTATTGACGCATGTATTTCCCCCAAAATGAAAAATAGTAAAATGGGGCCATAGAAAACTCACCAGTTTAAGTCATGTGTGGTCTAGTGAGCTAGTAAATAATCACTGTCCTGACAAATGATACCCTATGATCATTATGGACACGGTAAGTTACCCGGAGGTTGTTTGTCATACAATTTGTTTACCCGACACTTGTGGACCATTGTGTTTAGTGTGTTTCATTGTTCATGATACTCGTTAATGTTCTAACAAACATATAGTTCCAAAACTTTGTTGTTTCGAAATATAATGTCCATGGTGAACCATATTGGGCCTCACATAGAGTATTTGGGCCATATTTCAGCACTAAATCACCATGTGTGGTTGGTTTTTGAGAAAACATTGCTTAACATATGTGTGGAATCCTTTTTAGGTCCGTTTATAGTTAACACATGCTTCGGCTCTTATTAACACATGTTAGTTAGATGTAGCCGATTTGTGTTCTTTGTTCAAAAGCAAATGCCGATTAGTTAATGTATCATCTTACCTATTTCTAAGTTTTACTCAAGCCTTATAGTTATATCATGACATATTATGAATCTTGTAGCAAGTTTAAGCTTCGATTATTATGTTATTAACCTTAGCTTCAAACTTAAGCCAAATAAACTTAGATTAATGAATTTCTAGGTGATCTAAGTTGTATATGTTACTAAATGTAATCCAACTACTCTTGATCATAACAAGGCCGATTATAGTGATGTTAAGACAATATTATATGAACAAACACTAGTGTTAAGACAATGTGGTAAGTAGTTTAGTGAATTACCTTTAAACAAAGCAATGTATATAACTTGTGTTATGTATTAGGGCCGATTGCTTATGATCACGGGGTAGGGGTTGGGTGAACATACTAAGCCGATTATAGAAGATATTGTGGAGCTTAGATTACATACCTAGTAGAGCAAAGTGAGGATGGCCGATGGTTAGAGCCTTCGGGTCTCCTAGTTTTCTCCTAAGCTTGAACTTGTTGGTTATTGAGTGACAATGGGTGTGGTTCGGCCTAGAGAGAGAGCCGAGAGAGTTAGAGAGGTGAGGTGTGGTTTCAAGTGCTCTTTGATGCTCTATTTATAGTGGATCAATGGGTTGAGGACAAGAACAAAAGGGGCGATGTTCATCATCTTGGGAAATGTTTGGTCTTTGATGTTATTCAGTATTTGGTGCAAGATAGGTGTAGGCTATTATCAAACAAAAAAAGAGAAGAGCCTAGTAGGCTTGAGCCGATTGGCATGCTCCTACCAAAGAGGATGGAGTTGACTTAGATTTCCTAGTTGTCATAGATGGTTTGATGCCAAAAGGGTGTAAGTGACTACCTCATCTTGCTTCTAGATGGATTACATCTTGCATTTGAGTGTGTTGGGAACCGATTCCCTTCTTGATTCTTTGTATAAAGTCGGCCATAGGTATTCTAGGACAATTAGATTGATTAGTGACATTTCCTTGTTTCCAAAGCATGTCTCTAGGTGTTCTTGTGGGCCGCAACTTTTGGGATAGGGTAGGGATGTTTGTTTGTTTCTTGTTATGGAATGGTAGTTGTCATAGGTGTTTGGAGTGAGATAGACTTCCCTAAATTGGTGTAATGTTGGAAAGTCCAAGGTGATTGAGACTTGTCATGGAGCTTGAAATCGGCTAGGGCGTGCAAGGGGTTTTCCAATACTTGTGTAGCTCTTAAGACAATAAGCTTGGCTATGATCCAACACTTAACACGTTATGTTAAATAAATCGGCATATTCATGTTAAATAGTGTTGTGATTGTTCGTTGTATAGCCTCTAGTACACCTTTGATATAGGAATTTCATCCGGTCTCATAAGAGTTTGTTAAATTCCATGCCTCTTGATGACGACATTAACATGTATTTTGTTTCACATGTGTCATGGGTTTGTTGAATGTTTTCCCATGATGATCTTTGTGTTCACAATCGTGTGTTAGAGGTGCATTAGCATGTGTTAGTGGGCATGACCTCTTGTAATGCTTGTTTTGATGGTGTGTCCGGGTGTTGTATGACTAAACAAGTGTACAATGTTGAGTTTTCTGTTTAACTCATGCTCTACTAGCCTGGGGGGGTGGTATAGTGTATGCAAATTGTCTAAGAATGCACATATATTGGCATAATAAATGAAACGTGTACGGTCGTTGACCTGTTACGTTGACTGTTGTCACACTTTAGCAACAAGTCGTGCTTTTAGGTGGTCCACCGAAACATCGGGTTTGAATTTAGTGTGGAAGACCCATTTGCATCCAACAAGGTTAGGAGCATTATCGGGAGGAACGAGTGTCCAAGTTTGATTACGTGTGAAAGCGTCAAACTCGGATTGCGTGGCTTTTCGCCATAATGGTTGTTTGAGGGCTTGGGATTGGGAAAGGTGTGAGTGGTAGAGTGATATAAGACAAAGTCGGAGTTGTGATACTTTGGGTTTGGTTTACGTGTTCGATGAGAAGTAGTTGATTCAGGTGTAAGGGAAGGAATGGTTTCGGTAGGTTGAGAAGTAGAGGATAAATCAGAGGGGTTGTGTGGAGGCATCGGGTTTGTATTGGTGGGAGGGTCGATGGGTGGTTGAGAGGGTTCAGTGTGTGGTTGTGGAGGTTCGGTGGAGTGGGTTTGGTTGGAAGAAGGTGCAGAAGCAGTGGTAGTAGGATTGGAAGGGGTTGATTTTGAGGAGGAGTGGAAGATGGTGTAGAAAGGGAAATTATTTGTGTGGTGAGGGGTAACCAAGTGTCGGGCGAGGGTGAGATGGGGGTAGAGGTTTGAGAAAGGGATTCATAGGTAAAGATATGGTCAAGAAAATGGACATGACGGAAAGTGTAGATCCGATGAGTGAGGGGATCAAGGAGATGGAAAGCACTTTGAGAGGATGAGTAGCCAATAAAAATGCACGGTCTTGATCGAGACTCGAGTTTATGTTTTGAGTATGGTCGCAACCAAGGGTATGATAAGCAACCAAAACTATGAAGTTTTTCACAGTTTGGATAGATATGGAAAAAGGCGAAAATAAGGAGAACCATTATTTAAGGTGGGGGTGGGTAATCTATTTATGAGATAAGTGGCGATGGTCAAAGCAAAAGGCCAAAATTTTAGAGGCATTTTAGCATGAGAGAGTAGTGATAGGCCGGTTTCGACAATGTGGTGATGACGTCGTTTGGCATAGTCATTGTGTTCGGATGTGTTCGGAGGAGAGGTGAGATGAGAAATTCCACAAGAGGCTAGGTGAAAGGATAGTTTGATGTATTCTCCACTAGTGTCTGAAAATAATTGTTTGATTTTGTTTTTGAAAAAAATTCTCAACAAGGTTTTGAAATCGAATGAAAGTATTAAGAGAGTCCGATTTATGTTTTAATTGATAAATCCAAATGTATTTTTGAAATGGTCAACAAAAATTATGTAGTATTTATAACCATCAAAAGATGTAATTAAATATGACCAAATGTCGGAAAAGATTAATTCTAGGTGTATTAAAAGTTAAAAGGATGAATAAAAGGGAAGTTTGTGACTTTTATTGATGCATCAAGAATTACATGATTCATGCTTGCTAGAAATAAATGGAGCAAAGGAAGCTAAATGTTGTATAACACGGAAATTTAGATGTCCTAGGTGGTGATGCCATGAAGACTTCTTGGTGGTTTACAAGTGAAAAGCTTGAGGAGACTTAGTTGATGAGAGTTCGTAGAGACCTTGATTAATGGTTCGGCGGGTAGGAAAGTCTTTGATGACAAAATAAGAAAAGAAAAATAAGATTAGTATGTTGTTATTAAGGCATAAGCGAGAGATAGATATGATGTTCCGAGAGATAGAAGGAACACAAAGAACATTTTTAAGAACAATGGGAACATTAGAAAAATAAAGAGTCATGGTGCCAATGTGAGTAATTTTAAGGGACTAACCATCACCGATGATAATTTCCTCAGTACCATCACATGGGCTATGCATAGAGAGTGCACTAAGATCATTGACAATGTGATGAGAGGCACCACTATCCTTCAACCAAGATAAATCGGAGTCCACGATAGGGTGGGTTGCCATCATGTGTGCTTGCGGTTTTGGTTGGTTGTTGGATCGGTTGTAGGTTGGAGGTGTGATTGAGTGATGAGCTTTCTTAAATGATAGGCATGAGATTAATGTATGTCCTTTGAGAAAACACCATTGGCATTTACCAAGGTAGGGTCGTTAGCTAGAGGCGGAAGTGAGTTTTAGAGATGAATGAAAGTTGCCCGTGGTGACCGATTGTGTGGCTGTTGTGCAAGTGGTCACAGGGGTGGTGGTAATAACATTATCGATCATGGAAGAGAGAGTGTTTGTGTTTAGATTTTGCAAAACCTGGCTGATACCATATGAAAGTATCAAAACTTGTATTTTGTCATTGAACAAAGATTTACTTATATACAAGATTGGAGCTATTAACTAGGAATTAATGATTGACTAGAATTAACTAGGAACTAATAATTGACTAGAATATTGGAGCTATTGAGTAGGAGCTATTGACTACAATATTGACCAATTAATTGGTAAGTTACAATAAGAAAATAAATTTGAATTGGAAGCTTCTTTGGTGGTAAATTCAGTTTTGACCGAATGTGTTCTAATACTTTTGGTATTATATATATTGTATGGAAACGTAGAGTCTAACTAATTTTTGAAACAATCTCAGCTGTGTAAACCATTTTAAGATTAGATCTCAGAAGTGTAAACTCCTAAAATCTCCCAACGATTACCTCCTTCCCATGAAGTTAGTCACATTCTCATTTTCTGGTTTTGAATCACTTTATGAGCCCGTGACCCCGACGCAACTTAATGATGTGTTGATTTTGTTCTATACATCTTAATTAACTTATAGCATACATTTTTATATTTATCAATTTAAATATGATCTATCCTATTTATAATGTTATTCGATTCTTAAATCTGGTCCGACCACTCTTCAGTTGATTTTTGACCCGTTCAACACTTTTTGTGTATAAACTATTAACTTTTTGATGTCCTAACATTATTGACTTAGATTTATATTTCATAAACACTCAACTTATCCTTATCCGAGTAAGAAAATCTTGCATTTGCTGATATAGATCACTTATTGTATCATTTTTTTATGAGAGTGGCTGGCAACATGCTTTTCCGATATGGGTTGGTTTACAGGCCTATAGAAGTTAAAATAAACATTTGGTTACAATCATTTACGTGCGAATGGGCAGTTCTTATATCTAGCGGGTCAAGGGGTAAAATAACAAGTTAGCTTAAATTACAAACCTATTAGGCAGCTCATCCAAGCAGGTCAAGCAGGGCGAAGTGCATTTCTAATGCATAATAACAAACATTGTGTCAGAATTTCAAGATCTAAAGATTAAACACAAAGATCTTGACTAAATTAAAGAAAGGAACTAGGTTTTACAATGAATCAAAAACAAAGACACAATACAACTCTCTCAAATACTTGACTAACTAAAAAACAAGATTTGTCAAACAAAGATCTGACTAATCAAGGAGAGACTTATCAAAAACAAGGCAAAAAAGTAAAAGACTCAAATAATAATAATGAGAGAAAACACTAGATCTCTGCACTCTTGAAGAACCCTAATCACCTCTTTTTTATGTGTGATGATAGAGATCAAATTATCTTTTATGAGAACAGATGAGAGCCTGAGTTGATATAAGAGATGAATTAGATCTGTGGGATGATGTTCTCTGCTCTCTAGGATATAGACCTTGTATAAACATATTGGTAAAGAACTGATCCAGCCTCAACGAAGCCTCTAGAACTCCTTTATAACAAGACTAAGGCGGTGATGGGCAGGCTCATTGTAACACCCCTCTCTCACCATCAATATTGTCCGCTTTGCCCACCCAGAGCTCACGGATTTGTTTTTGGGTGCCCTGGTGGAAACTTCCCAGGAGGTCACCCATCCTGAAACTGCTCCCACCTGAGCACGCTTAACTGTGGAGTTCTCCTCTCATCCACTAACATTAAGCCCCAAAACGCGTTTGTGATTTAAGAGGCAAGACATTACTTATGAACCAAGGATCTTTCCTGGCCACGGCCGATGTGGGATTTTCCTCGGGTGCCACATTCACCCCCTGTTAGAGTCTCATCGTCCCTGATGAGGTATGTACCCACCATCCTGAACGGCACAGGAGTGGCTCTGATACCATCTGTAACACCCCCCTCTCACCACCAATATTGTCCGCTTTGCCCACCCAGAGCTCACAGATTTGTTTTTGGGTGCCCTGGTGGTAACTTCCTAGGAGGTCACCCATCCTGAAACTGCTCCCACCTGAGCACGCTTAACTATGGAGTTCTCCTCTCATCCACTAACATTAAGCCCCAAAACGCGTTGGTGATTTAAGAGGCAAGACATTACTTATGAACCAAGGATCTCTCCTAGCCACGGGCGATGTGGGATTTTCCTCGGGTGCCACACTCATTAAGCCCATCAAAATAAGCCCATGACATGAATAATAGGCCCACATGACCGGCTACATAATAAGCCTACTTGACCTGAGCAGATTGAATAAGCCCAGTAACAATTCTATCCACTTTTGTCCACAAGTCCTAAGCATCCATCCAGCCATATGCCCATTAGCCGCCAATCTTCTTATCAGGCCCAACTTTTATTCGATCACAAACCGGAACAATATCCTGCACAAAACACTTGTGCAACATGATGAAAAACAAGTAATAAAATTGAATAACGAGAATACTGGCTCTTTTCAACACCCCCCACAATTTTATTACTTAATTAGCTTGAACGTTTTTTTTTTATCAAACTCGCATATTTTAAAATTTTTTGATTTGTTAACAACCCCTTTAGTAAAGAAAACTCTTTATATAGCAACCCCTAAGGATATAACCAATAAAATTCAGTTTTCATAACACCTTTTGGAATCAACTTTCACATAAAGCAATCAATTTTATTTCAGAATTTTGTTTTGTCATGGAACACATCAGCTTCACAGCAAATGAATATGCTGCAAAACTAGCTTGTTTTGATATTACCAAAGACACCAATTTAACCAGATTTTTCAAGTACATGAGTATCAACCAATTACCCACAATGTCTATCTACAAACTAGAAACTTTTTTATCAAACACACAGGTTTTTTCTTTTAAAAAAAAAACTTAGTGCAGCAAAACCAACAAAAATAGACAATAGAAGACATATAATATGATAAAGTGCAAAGAAACTAAAAATACTACTTGCACATTTAATACTAAGTTGGTTATGAAATCAACAAATTTCAAATGTAGCAGCACATATGGGCACGACCCTCAGTTTTTGGCTGAAGGACGTGGAACTAGGGGCTGCCTTTTTTATTTTTCTCCAAGTTTCGTAAGATCTTCCTAGAAATATACAAAACACTTTCTCAGTCATGATTATGCACATACCTGAAAACACTTAAATCAGGAAATATGTAAAAAAAAAAACGAAATAAAGTGTAAACTAATCAGTCACTCTCAACCATTTCAAATCATCAACTGGATGACCTGCTTATAATCTCTCAAAACACTTACAGAAGATGCACGATCTATGTTAGACTAAACAAAAAACTAAACAAGCGAGAGATTTATAGTAGACTTATCAAAAGAAAATAACAAATCCTAACAGATGATTCTTGAAAAAACTTGAGAGAGAAGACCGACTTCAAAATTTTACAGAATATGAAATATCATGACTGATAAACGATAAGTATATCATTTTAATCAAATTAATGATTTCAACCTCTAGGAAATGTTTTGTTAGATCCCTTAAAGAAACTTGGATTTTGAAAAAAATTATTTTGAAAATTCATCTTCACTATTACATGTGACCAACTTAATTTGATATAAACCAGTAGTATAATAGTTACAAGACCATTTATCTTTATAACCAAAAATGACTTCATCTGTTTTAGATAAAATCCAGTTCAAACAATAACTCAATAACTCTCAATAACAAGACTAGAACTATGATTTAACATCAACAATGACCATCTACTAGAAGGTCAATAACATTTAGAAAAAATCTTGCCTCAGATGTGTTTAACAAAACAACAACAAAAGTTTTAAGAAACCAAATGAGAGATATTTTGAGAAATTTTAAAGACAAGCTTGTAAAATAACATGATCAGAAAACACATTCTGATCAAAACAACTGAATCACACGACCCAGCAACAAGACTGATAGCGTCGCATACAACATACTATAAGAGACACTGTTGGGTCTAAATTTGGTAGTCTAATATTATCAACAAAGTCAAAGTCAACAAGTCAATGTTTGGCTAAAGAAAGTCAAAGTCGAACGAGTCGCAGTCAACACGTAAGGCGAGTCGAGAAATTCGGATAATAGATCGACGAGTGAAGCTCAAGTTATGATACAGAAAGACGCTACAGATAAATAAATATATTTTGTTTAGACAAAATATATTTATTACTTTAAAAATAGTTTGCTTGTTTTAGTGAGAGTTTTAGTATTTTGTTAACCCTAGGGACCTAAGTGTAATTAGCCTAATTATGGTTGGGCTATAAATAGAATGCTAGATTAGGGTTTTGAACCAACACACATGCTAGAGAGATTTGAGGGGCTTTATTGTATTCATATTATACAAATCATCTAGTGGGTTTCTATTGATTATTTTGTGTGTGTTCATCTTTATATCTTTAACTTAATCAGATTGAAGCTCCAAATCGATCCTACAGACACCCAAACATGTTCTGATTAACACAATATCACATGATTACTAATTAGAGCATAAGACAAATTGGATTCATGTTAAGACAAATTTATAACCTTGTAAAGAATGTTAAGAAAGAAACTTTGATTTTTTTCCTTAAACAACTTTTACAATTTCACAAAAAACATGAAGCACACAAGCTGAATCACATGATTCAACACACAAGTTGAGCAAGATACCATACCAAAGCACCTGTTTCCTCAAGTTTGCAGAAGACACCGAGTTAGGAATCCTCCTCCTACATCTTCATAACCACTCAAGCTACAAAGAGTTGAAAAAGTTTGTTCTTAATTTTCAAAGATGATGCATGTAAAAAGGGGGAGATTGTGATATATGAGTACTCAAAGAACAAAGTGACAAGAACACCTTCAGCAAAGAAAATATGGAAAGCATCAGTCTAGAGAGAGAATTGTTGGGTACTGAATTTGAGGCTGAAGCTTTCCAAATTGAAGATCAAAGTATGTAGAGATTGACGGTTCTGAAGATGATATGAGAGATTGATAATATTAGTCTAAGGGGGAGATTGTTGGGTCTAAATTTGGTAGTCTAATATTATCAACAAAGTCAAAGTCAACAAGTCAATGTTTGGCCAAAGAAACTCAAAGTCGAACGAGTCGCTGTCAACACGTAAGGCGAGTCGAGAAATTCGGATAATAGATCGACGAGTGAAGCTCAAGTTATGATACAGAAAGACGCTACGGATAAATAAATATATTTTGTTTAGACAAAATATATTATTACTTTAAAAATAGTTTGCTTGTTTTAGTGAGAGTTTTAGTATTTTGTTAACCCTAGGGACCTAAGTGTAATTAGCCTAATTATGGTTGGGCTATAAAAAGAATGCTAGATTAGGGTTTTGAACCAACACACATGCTAGAGAGATTTGAGGGGCTTTATTGTATTCATATTATACAAATCATCTAGTGGGTTTTTATTGATTATTTTGTGCGTTTTCATCTTTATATCTTCAACTTAATCAGATTCAAGCTCCAAATCGATCCTACAATTTGGTATCAGAGCTTGGTACTCGAATTTGGGATTTAACCATCTACAAATTCGTCGTTTAATCTGATTTCTGTTGAAGATTTTATAGATTGTTTAATGTTTTGGGTTTTTCATCAAACTGCGCACTTATTTCATCAATATGCACACTTATTTCATCAAACTGCGCACTTATTTCATCAAACTGCGTACTTATTTCATCTCGTGCACTTGTTTCATCAAACTGTGTACTTATTTCATCAAACTATGTACTTATTTCATCTTGCGCACTTGTTTCTTGTTCTATGTACTTAACTCAAGTCTTGTTGTGTGCACTTAACTCATAAGCTGCATACTTATTTCTTGTTGTATGCACTTAACTCATAAGCTGCATACTTATTTCTTGTTGGGTGCACTAAACTCATAAGCTGCATACTTCTTTCTTGTTGTGTGCACTTAACTCATAAGCTGCATACTTATTTCTTGTTGTGTGCACTTAACTCATAAGTTGCATACTTATTTGCGCACTTAACTCATAAATTGCGCGCTTGTTTCTTATTCTACATACTTATTTGCGCACTTAACTCATAAGTTGCGGGCTTGTTTCTTATTCTGCATACTTAAATCTTGTTGTGTGCACTTAACTCATAATCTGCATACTTATTTCTTGTTGTGTGCACTTAACTCATAAGTTGCATGCTTATTTCTTGTTATGTGCACTTAACTCAAGTATTGATGTGCGCACTTAACTCATAAGCTTCGTACTTATTTCTTGTTCTGTGTCTCCGCGCACTTAACTAGGGTTTCTGCTCACTTAATCAGAAATTCCTAGTTCTCTGCGTACTTACTGAAAATTGTGTAGTCCTTGTGTACTAATCTAGGGTTTCTGCGCACTTACCAAGGAAACCCTAGTTATCTGTGTACTTGTCAAAGACTGCGCACTTATCAGGAGACAAGGGATTGACCGTGTACTTGCTATTGTTTCAGGTTGCTGCATTCCGGTTTGTGTGAGTTTCTACGCACTTACCAAAGGAAACTTTGGGAGACAGTGATTTAGCCTTCTGTGGCTTTATCACAGTGTACTTATTCGTGTGTTCTAGTCGTTATTCTGCCCGAAGTTTCTTGTGCCATCAGATCAACGAACCGTTAAATCTGCATACTTAAATTCTGCATACTTAAATTCTGCATACTTAAAATTTGCATACTTAAATTCTGCATACTTTTATTCTGCATACTTAAATCTGCGCACTTAAGAACTGCGCACTTAAGGACTGTGGACTTATTATTGGACTTTAAACTTTAAAATCAGAAAATCAAACTTAAAATCAACCTTAATCAATGGCTGGTAACAATAACAACTTAACCATGAATCCTATAACCCAAGCTGAAGTGGAAACTAGAATCATAACTTGAATCCCTAAGTTAATGGGTGCACAAGATTATGGAACCTGGAAGAACCGTATGAAAGCCTTCTATTATGTGAATGATTTTACCCAATGGACCTCAGTTCAACTCGGACCACACCTCCCAATGAGGACCATAGTGGCAAGAGAGGTGTTCAACACTGATCCAACTACTTATACAGACCTTGACAAGCAGTTGATTCAACGTGATCACAAAGCCTACGATGCTCTTACCAAGGCGCTGTAGAATGATGTTTTTAACATGTTCGAAGAGTATACCACTGCTCAGTCTCTGTGGTATGCCTTGTGTGACTACTATGAAGGAAATCAGGACATGATTCAGAAGAAGCAAGACATGGTTCAAAAGGAGTATGACATGTTTTGAAGCATTCGTGGTGAAAGTTTAAGCAGTCACATCGATCGTTTCATGAATATGCTCACAAAGACGAAGAAAGTCGGGATTCCTGTTAACAACCACAATTCAATCAAGATGTTGTTCAATTCACTCCCAAAGGAATGGAGCTTGAAATTCATGACGGTTAGAGAGGACTTTATGATTTGTCCAATGACTTTGTCAGATGTAATAAATTCTTTAAAGTCATTTGAAAATGATGTCACAAAGGGAGAGATGAATCAAGTCGGTTACGTTCCAATTTCAAGTCCATCAACATCAATATCTAGAAACATGGCTTTCACTACTCCTATAAGCATGAAAAGCTCCAATCCATCCTCTATTTCAGTTGGGACTCTTCATAATCTCTCAGCAAATTCTGGAAATGAGATCGAGCCTACAAAAGGATTAGTGGCAGTAACCGACGAAAACGAGGCTGCTAAAATGCAAGCACCAAAGGAATTGACTGAGGACGACTGTGATTGGGGTGAAGAAGTTGCAACTGCAAAAGTCTACAACAACAAAGATCTTATGGGAAAGATTTGTACCAAGGGCATGGTGAGCCAAGAGTAGGATGTGGATGAAAAAGGTAAAGCTGTGAATGAGGAATCAAACAAAGATCATGCGGAGAAGGATCTGGTAAAAAACATTCCTTTTGAAATTAAAACAAAACTGTGCACACCAAGGTGTGTCACAGCAGTTTCTTACTGTTTGTCCCACAATTGAAAAGTTTTAAGAGAAAGAGATGATATTCAAAAAATCAACACTGAAATGAAAGAAAATGAGTTGGCATATCAACGAAAGTTAAATGCAACTCTCGCTGAAATGCAAACTCTTAAAGAAATTATCCTTAGAAAAGATTTTTTAATAAATGATTTAACAGAAAAGTTAGAAAAATCAAGAAACGAAACAAATCATCTTCAAATTATTGTGGACAAATGGAGTGTAAGTAAGAAGGCTCAAGCTGATCTAGTGGAGTGTTCAAGACAATGTTTCGTTAAAGATGGAATTGGATATATGGATAACAATGGGATCGAAAGATCTTTATTTTTACCCCTGAGCAAAAGTGAATATATACCAATTCCAAAACCTCATCCTAAAAATGATCTATGTGAAAAGGAATGTGTCAAACCTGAGTCTAGTACTAATATGATTAAAAGCAATGCAGAAGTGACACAAAAGGCAGAGGTTGAAGATGATGACAAGTGTGGTGGAAAGACTTTGGGGTTGGGTCACCCAGGAGCCAGTTACTCAACAGTTAATTGGTTTATTTGGAATAATGAAAAGACTAAAACTGTTTTAAATTTGGATGACTGTACTGGACCTAGACCTAATGTTGATTCGAATGGTGTGGTAAATGTTTGTGATAGACAGAAACCTATCTCATGTTCTGATGTTTGTCATGATGATATTGTGAATGAATGTGCTGATTTAAAATCTGCATTTTGTGATGATAAAATTGTTTGTGCTCCACCTGTTTTTGTGCCCGCTCTTAAGAATAACAGGTTTGGAAAGTTCTTAACTAAAGAGATCCCAGAGTTTACTCCGTCAACATCATGCAAAGATGATTCACAAAGTGATTCGGAGTTTTGTCATCCAGAGAATGGGAAAGCTCAAATGACTCGGAAACTTCAGTGTCAGAACTTGATGATAGAGTTGACACTACAAATCAAGTCCATCAAGATTCACTGGAAGAAGATATGTTTATAGAAGATTGCTCAACTTCAGATGATGAGTTAGTGATGAATGAAAATCACAAGGGATTAAAGATCACAAAGTCAAAAGGTGATGTAAAACTCAATGCTTCTCACCAAGCCGAATCAAGCTCAAAACAATCTACATCCCCAATTGCATCACACGGGACAATAAAGCATCAAAAGCCATCCAAAGCTTGCTTTAGGTGTGGTAAAGAAGGTCATGTGCTCAAGCAATGTCCAGAACGACACAATCCAGATGGTAAAGGCAATGCGGATTGCTTCTCCGGATCAAAGGATAAAACACACACATTTTTGAACGTTAGGATGACACATATTCCATCAAGATCTCTACATATGAAGCCGGTTTCATATGATTCAAAGATGAAAAGGACCAAAGCATCCAAACCACAATCTATTCCTCTAGGTCTTAAACAGAAAATTGTTTCAAAAATTAAATCTTTTACAAACAATTTTTTAAAACCAACACAGGTTTGGCGGAAATCTCACAGGTTTGGTTATGGTATCTAACCTGATTGCACAATTGACACCGTTGTCACACACTCATTTTCTTGCTGATATATGTTTATGTGTGTTTGATTTGGAAGACTTTATTTTTCGTAAATATTTTTTTTAAGAAAATACAAAAAAATTAATTACAAAAAAGGGGGTTGTACAAAAATAAAAGTTTAGGGGGAGTATGAAAATATAGTCTCGGCCATGAGATGTGATTAATGCAAATAATCCTGATCTTATATGGGAAATGATAGGAACTAACTTGTCTATGTCTGCACATGAATAGGATCTGAAGGACGTTACAACTACTATAAGTTGAGAGATTAATGATGTGCAGGTAGGTTCAGCCTTCAAGTTGAGTAAACTGCTATAAGGTGAATAATAATAAATCTACACGAAAAGCTGGATTCCCACTGTGTTTTAGGTCTGCACAAGCTGAGTCCGGTCATACATTGGTTGAGAGATTAAAAGACACAGAAAATTTTGGGCATATATATTCAAAAGACACCTAAGAGTGCAGGCTACCAATGCGGGGCCAACAAATCAAGTGAACACCAAAAGACACGCAATGTTTGTGACATGCAAATATATATTAATAGCTCAACAATCAGATGATCAACTTCTCTGCTTATGGAAACATAGACCTGAAGCTCTCATCATCTAATTGAAATAATGATCATCTTCTCTACTTATGGAAACATAGACCTGAAGCTCTCATCATTATATCTCGATAAACCTTGAGGATTGGTGGGCTTATACCTAGAACAAGTGGGGTCCACAAAATTTTCATCAATATTATCAAAAACATGATAATCTCATCATCAAACGTATGTTGAAAGACGAGAGGCATGGACTTAAGTGGACAAACATACCGACAATCGTTCTTGGGTTGTAGCTATCCTCAAGAAAGTTGAAATGGCAAGGCTTTTCAAGTTAGTGTGATCCCATATCTGATCCCTTCTATATCTCGAAGGTTGATGGTTGTTTAAAAAAAAAAAGATTAAGATTAAAATTAAAAAAAAAACAAAAACAAAAAAAAATCCAAAAAAAAAAAAATCTTTATTTGTGTACAGTTGTTTTTTAGTCTTCCATGTCACATCATTTGTGCCTCAAGACGTTTGAGATACTTACCTGATTGCACACCACAGATGTATACGATTTTGTCTGTATGTTGAATTTGTCTAAAGAAAACTCGGAGTTGTGTTTGTGATTGTGGATAGGTTTCTTGGACTACTTGCTGCAATGATGGTCGATCATCAGTTGAGCAAGATACCATACCAAAGCACCTTTTTCCTCAAGTTTGCAGAAGACAATGAGTTAGGAATCCTCCTCCTACATCTTCATAACCACTCAAGCTAAAAAGAGTTGAAAAAGTTTGTTCTTAATTTTCAAAGATGATGCATGCAAAAAGGGGGAGATTGTGATATACGAGTACTCAAAGAACAAAGTGACAAGAACACCTTCAGCAAAGAAAATATGGAAAGCATCAGTCTAGAGGGAGAATTGTTGGGTACTGAATTTGAGGCTGAAGCTTTCCAAATTGAAGATCAAAGTATGTAGAGATTGACGGTTCTGAAGATGATATGAGAGATTGATAATATTAGTCTAAGGGGGAGATTGTTGGGTCTAAATTTGGTAGTCTAATATTATCAACAAAGTCAAAGTCAACAAGTCAATGTTTGGCCAAAGAAAGTCAAAGTCGAACGAGTCGCAGTCAACATGTAAGGCGAGTCGAGAAATTCGGATAATAGATCGACGAGTGAAGCTCAAGTTATGATAGAGAAAGATGCTACGGATAAATAAATATATTTTGTTTAGACAAAATATATTTATTAATTTAAAAATAGTTTGCTTGTTTTAGTGAGAGTTTTAGTATTTTGTTAACCATAGGGACCTAAGTGTAATTAGCCTAATTATGGTTGGGCTATAAATAGAATGCTAGATTAGGGTTTTGAACCAACACACATGCTAGACAGATTTGAGGGGCTTTATTGTATTCATATTATACAAATCATCTAGTGGGTTTTATTGATTATTTTGTGTGTGTTCATCTTTATATCTTCAACTTAATCAGATTCAAGCTTCAAATCGATCCTACAGACACCCAAACATGTTCTGATTAACACAAAATCCCATGATTACTAATCAGAGTATAAGACAAATTGGATTCATGTTAAGACAAATTTATAACCTTGTAAAGAATGTTAAGAAAGAAACTTTGATTTTTTTTTCCTTAAACAACTTTTACAATTTCACAAAAAACATGAAGCACACAAGCTGAATCACATGATTCAACACACAAGTCTCATAAGAATAAGAATCATAAATCATACGACTCCATTAGACTAAAAAAACCACAGCCAGACGAATTCTGATTGAACACAAAAACACACGATTTGCAACCAGAAAATCTCACAAGAGATAACATACAAGGCTGTTAAAAAAATATAATCTTGACATTACAACTGATTAAAATATGTCTACCACTTGGTTCGACTAACCAAACAACAAGATTATACACACATACCATATAGACCACACAAAACCATCATGATACGAGTTAATTCAAAAAAAAAAAAAAAAATTCATCAAGACACCGGTCAAACAAAACCATCATGATACGATTTTAATTAAACTTATCAAGATACGGTTAAAGTCTATATTAAAAAAAAAAGAATCATATGATTCTATATAAGTAAGAAAGTTACAGCCTAAACAAAATTCTGATAACACATAAAATCACATGATTCTAATACCAGAATATAATCTTTCAGACAAGACGAAGAACACATAAGGCTGCAATGATAACAAGATTCAATCAACAAAAGACAGAAGCCAACCGGAACTGCTTATAATCTTCTCTAACCCCTACGGTTCAAGTCATCAACCAGACAACAAATAATAACACTAACATGATCTAACGGATTACCTAAAACTACACATGTAGATTTTTATTCAAGTATCCTAGATCTTGTGTCAAAACCAGATACTACAAGAGAAGAGATACAAAAGATTGAATACACACAACAATAACAAAAAAATAAAATAAAATAAAATAAATAAAAGCATGTCACACACATTACAAAATTATGTAACGCAATGCTTTCTCATACCTTCAAAGAAACCAATCAGAATACATTTTCTGAAAGAACTGAATCACTTGATTAAAAAACATCAGACATACAATATCTGATAAAACAAAAGTCACACGACTTTTACAACTTCAGAACAGTGTCTGAAATAAAAGACTTGTGAAGAGCTTAAAAAATTATTTAACTTGATAAAAAACTTTTACTACTTTACAAAATATATCTTAAAAGAAACTTGTAAAGCACATAAACTAATTTGCATTAAGAAAAAAAAACTTTCACAACCTCACAACAAAAATGAATTCCTATTCCAAACCAGGTACTTACACAAGTATCTGTTTATAAATCTCATATTATGAATCAATACAAAGATTCAATCATCATGATGTATCTTGCCTTAGAACAGTGAGAGAAAACAAAGAATATACCAGAATTACGAGATGACATACCACTTAGGTCACTCAAATTCATATTATCTGAAGGTTAAAACACGACACCCCCTTTTGATAAAACCAATGAAAAACAAATCTTGAGAACACCTTTTCACATAACTGTTTTAATCAATGTGAAGAAAAACAACATTTCGACAAAAACATAATCTTTTAAACACCAAAAACATTTGATTTCAATGACAATCATTTAATAAAGAACCACTCATAAAAGGAAGAACGCGCACTATCCTTATTATTATTGTTACTATTATCATTATTATCTCCATTATCAGACATGACTAAGTGTTATAAAAAAACATTAACCTTATTAATACAAGTTTAACAAACAGTACCAACATACTACAATAACACAGTCCAAACCAAGAATACCATAGAGATAAACAGATCAAACAAACACAACATCAACCAAAAATATCAAATTGTCAAGTTAACCTAAACACGAATTAACTAAGCAAAAACAGACCAAAGAATCAACTCAAAACAAATAGTCCGGCGAAACCACATGGGTGTCCAGATCGCTGGTTCGTCACTCAAGGGTGCTAGCGCACGTCCTCACGCAGGAGCCACCTAGACCTAAACTAACCATAACTAAGATAGACTTGATCAATTTCCGGTCCTTCTAACCCAGTACCATGTCAAATGGTATATATATATATATTATTGATTCAAAAGGTTTTAACAAAAAACAATTACTCAATGCTGTCAACAAAACCTTTACTGAAAAACAATACAAAGAACAACGAAACAGGATATAACTGTCTAAACAAATAAAACTCTCTAAACTATTATCCACGAGACTAAAACAAGAAATCTCAGATAACAAAGCTACAAGAATTGAATACAGATGAATCCGTACAGTGATCAAGACCCTAGCAGAGAGAAGTTTAAAAGATAAAATATTTGATAAAACTATGAACAATCAACAAACAAACAAATATACAAAGATTTCAAAACAACAACACATACAATAATATGCAAGCAAGTAATGGAACAATCAAGAACAGGATGTGGCACTTCCTGCTGAATCAATTCGGTACCCCTAACCCGGTCACAAATGCCTACTACAATAAAACATAATGAAACAGCTAATAGTGGAAGGATCTCACCAATATATTTACCCGAGAAACGAACGAACAGATTCGCTACGCGCCACGTCCAGGTTCACGAACAAATTCGTCAACTGCCACGTCTGGGTTCACAAACTGATTCTACGTTCAGATTACCCAATACGGAACAACCGAACAGAATCAACAAACGACAACACTTAAACCAAATTCACGACAGCGGAAACGAACAACGAATAATACAACTAGAACCCTCCGATCTTAATGAACATAAACCTCTTTCACTTAAGATATAAGGCCAGCGATTGGCAATTTTTATTTGAAGCCCTAGATAATATAGACGTGGTCGATAACACCAAGAAATTGTCAGACAACAGAATAGAATAGATGAATTTAAGAGCTTCAATCTAACGGAACCAGATGCCTTTTTTTTAAATCTTCCCTTAGCGTTATAATCATCTTCAAGGCTTCAAAATTTTGACAGCAACATATCACCAAGAACAGCCCCACGAAAGAATCATCCCGAATTCAAGATTCCCCAGAATTCACGAGCAACAAACAAAAGAAAGATGATGGATCGAGAGCCGAATGCTCTGATACCATGTCAGAATTTCAAGATCTAAAGATTAAACACAAAGATCTTGACTAAATTAAAGAAAGGAACTCGGTTTTACAATGAATCAAAAACAAAGACACAATACAACTCTCTCAAATACTTGACTAACTAAAGAACATGATTTGTCAAACAAAGATCTGACTAATCAAGGAGAGACTTATAAAAAACAAGGCAAAAAAAGTAAAAGACTCAAATAATAATAAGGAGAGAAAACACTAGATCTCTGCACTCTTGAAGAACCCTAATCACTTCTTTTTTATGTGTGATGATAGAGATCAGGTTATCTTTTATGAGAACAGATGAGAGCCTGAGTTGATATAAGAGATGAATTAGATCTGTGGGATGATGTTCTCTGCTCTCTAGGATATAGATCTTGTATAAACATATTAGTAAAGAACTGATCCAACCTCAACGAAGCCTCTAGAACTCATTTATAACAAGACTAAGGCGGTGATGGGCAGGCTCATTAAGCCCATCACAATAAGCCCATGACATGAATAATAGGCCCCCTGACTAGCTGCATAATAAGCCCACTTGACCTGAGCAGATTGAATAAGCCCAGTAACAATTCTATCCACTTTTGTCCACAAGTCCTAAGCATCCATGGCCCATTAGCCTCCAATCTTCTTATCAGGCCCAACTCTTATTCGATTACAAACCGGAACAATATCCTGCACAAAACACTTATGCAACATGATGAAAAACAAGTAATAAAATTGAATAACGAGAATACTAGCTCTTTTTAACACATTGTTTATGTTAATATTACTTTATAGTACCAACTACATCTCATATAATTAGATTTTTTACAACACTATTTCTAGATGCCATCTGTGCATATCTATGCATCATGTTAAGGGGGCATCTATATCTGTTGATCTTGAGTTGCTTAGACCATGTGTAGTGGAGGGGGTTATTTATAACGCCCCTGATTCTGATTGGTCCCCGTGGTAGCTGAGTCAACATGGGAAAATGAAGTGAAAAAAAGGTGTAGTGGTCAAATTTGTTCTAGCGTTAATTGATTGGAAAGGTTAATTGCTTGCCTCCCCCACGTGTCAACATATGATTGGAAAGGTCAAACGGGGGGGGGGGGGGGGGGGGACTATTTTTGTTTATAATGTTGGGTCACGCTACCACTACACTCACTCTTAGTGTAGATAGCTATTGCATGACGGTCAAGTAACGCCTTCCATATACGGTGTTCAATGGGGTTGCAAAAAAAGGGGAGCTCAAAGCCAAATTTGCTATTAGCGATAAAAAAACTCATTTTTGGCTGATCAAATGAACCCATCATTTTTGAAACAGTAGGTTGACTTTAGCCTCCTTCCATCATATTCTAAAGAACCTACCTTATGTTAAAATATATTTTTCTGTATGTTTTAGGATACATATGACCCTTGTTAAAGAGAAGATGTAAACTATATTATAATTTTCTGAACTATTAAAACATGAACAAAGACATAGAATTTGTTAGCGATGAGCTCAGGACGGTATCGGTACCAACCGATACCGAAAGCATGCGCCGGTATGGTATCGGTATTTTACCTTAAAATACCGATACCATACTGATCCCGTACCGATAATACCGAAACCGAAAACCTCTAAATGTGGGTACCGATACCGATACCGATACCGAACACCCTCGGTTCAGTACGGGATCGGTATTCGGCGCTATGTGCTCATCCTTAGAATTCATAGTGCAAGTAGTTATCGTCCACTACTTTAAATTCCTAATTAAGTGTTCCCCCGAATTAAACCATTCCTTCCAACGTTTTACCAATGGGTTGACCGGACAATCCTTCTGCGCGAAGTCAGTATCCGCTGCTCGTCTATTTACTAATGGGTTCTGTTTTTATACGCCCAACCTGCCAGGCTATATGTAGGAGATACTTGCATCGGGGCCTACATAGGGGTCCAGCAAGGGGATCCTTTAGGACCTCTTCTTTTTGCCCTTGTCTTGCATCTGCTGGTGCTACAGGTGGAAGAGCACTGTTCCTTACCCTTCCATGCGTGGTATCTGGATGACGGCACGATTATAGGCAGGGCCGAAGAAGTAGCTAAAGCCCTAGACATCATCCGAGCAGAAGGTCCCCAGTTTGGGCTTATGCTTAATATTAAGAAGTCGGAGATCTTTTGGCCAACATGCAATGGTATTAAAGCGAAGTCTGGTATTTTTCCTAAGGAGATCGGAAGACCACAGACAGGGGTAAAGCTTCTAGGGGGGGTGTTAGTCGTGATGGGGATTACATTAGCTCAATGACAGTCAAGAGGGCTCGACGCGCGGTTGGACTGATGGGCGTTTTGCAAAAGTTACGGGACCCCCAAAGTGAGCTCTTATTGCTTCGCTCATGTATGGGTGTGGCTAAACTGTTGTTTGGGCTTCGAACGTGCCAACCGACCTTTGTTGGGGAGGCAGTATCCATTTTTGACAAAGGTCTCCGAGGTGCTGTTGAGGATATCGTTGTTTGTGGGGGAGCTTTTTTTGGGGATCTTCAATGGCGATTGGCGTCCTTACCGATCAGCTCGGGGGGCTTGGGCCTGTGCTCGGCGGAAGATGTGTCCGCATATGCGTATGTGGCGTCTAGGGCGCAGTCTTGGAAGCTACAGGAACACATACTAAGGAACAACGGGGTGGTTGGGATGGACGATGATTATAAGCTCGCACTGGACAACATTCGCAGCTCTCTCCCCAATGTAGATGTGGGCGGCTTTACAGATAAAGACACCGCCCCAAAAAAGCCTCAAAAAATCTTGGCGAGTGCGTTTAACTGTAAAGCCATGCAGACTATGGAGGAGGAGTTTAACATGTCTTCGCGCCATAAAGCGGTGTTTGAATGCCTTAAAGAGGCCCATGCTCAAGATTTCCTCACTACACTCCCAATTGACGGACTAGGGCAACATATGTCGGCTATCGAATATCAGGCGGTCCTCAAATACCGCCTGATGATTCCCATGTTCCCCGTCGACGAACCGTGTCCGATCTGTAAAAAAACACGCTTGGACAAGTTTGGAGAACACACCCTACATTGTAAGGAGTTACCAGGCTTTAAATACAGACATGACCTGGTTAGAGATGTTCTATGGGATGTTTTACGAAGGGTAGGGATTTCAGCAAAAAAAGAGGCCCCAGTGAATTTCTTGACGGACCCACGTGACGGGCGGTCCACATTGAGGCCAGCGGATGTTCTTGTGTTCGGATGGGCGCAAGGCAAGCATGCGTGTGTTGACCTGACTGGGGTATCCCCATTGGTGGGACTTCGGGATTCGGGTTTTGTGGCTGGGCAGGCAGTTTTGAAAGCTGAGGGCAAAAAAGTGGATAAACATGAAGCGACTTGTCTAGAGAACCAGCATGTGTTTGTGCCCTTCGCTTTTGATACTTTTGGAGCGCTGGCCCCGCAAGCAATCAAGCTCCTCGATCGCGTGAAGAAAGTTATGCAAAGTAATTCCCCAGCTGCTAAGGGCCAATGTTTTATTTTCAATAGAGTAGGTTTTGCAATACAAAAAGGGGTAGCGGCGTAACTTGTGGCCCGTTTACTTACGTATGGCTGATAATTTTGCAATTGAATAATCACTATCCTGTCTTTGCCGTCGTCCAACGTTTATATAAAATCCTTAATATGACCAAAGACCCACTGGAGTTGTTCCATTAACCGTGCAGATTGACCTGACCCGTCATGCTTGTATAAGCAGCTTACTTCTTGTCCTTCAAGGAAATTGCTCCTTTATCTTTAGTTCTTAGTGCTTACATATTCATATTTGATTTTGATTTTTTTTCATTAACAACATTCATTTTATTGCGCTTCTTAGAAAATGTAGTAAAAGTAACCAATTAAATATGCACCCCAACATATAGGACAACTGAAATAATATTTTTTGTTAAAGGCCATACTGCCATTAAACATGTAATGAAATTAGGCATGTTAAAACGATAGGGTGTCGAGTCAGACTAGGTTCACTTCAGATAAGGCCCATCTAATACAAGTCCAATATGGTTTGGTCAAAGCTGGTTATGACCAAAATAGGTTAGGGCCAGATCAGTGTATGACCAAAATTGAGTAAAAACGGGTTGATTTATAAAAACGGGTAGGGTCAAGGCTGATTGTTTTACGTAAGGTTCATTTTGGTTTGTGTCTGAACTGGTTTTGTCGAAAACGGGTAGGGTCGAAATGTGTTACCGTATAAAAAAGTATTGCATAACTAGAAATTATACTATGTATAATTACAAACTGAAGATGAATAGTTTAATTGCCATTTTGGTAATTAATTTGAAAACAAGGGATCTTTTGTTTGAGCCTCCACGTTCTAATACACGTGCAAGCCTCTGCCACCACTCTATCGAATCACTGTTTTACTCCCACAGAAAGAGATCCATCCCTCTCTCTCAAAACGTTGTTTCACTACTACAGAGAATCCCCCTCCTCTCTTCCCCCTCTCACTCTCTATGTCAAACGACAAGGTCGTCGATGATGGTGGTAGACGATAGCGGTTACCTAGGGTTATGAACAAGGGGTTCAACTAATGATTTCTGGTAGTATTAGTATTCTGGTGTTCATTAACGAGTATAACAATTGTGGCTTCACCATGAACGCAGGTCCGACGACGAGGCAGGTGAGTGTTTGTCTAGGGTCTGGTCGGCAGTCTTAATTGTGACCACAAACTGAGCTCCGATGTGTTTAATTATGAGATTTTTTTCTTTTCAGGTTATTATGATTGATTTTCAGGAAAATACTATCTTCAAGCTAAGAATGGTGAGATTTGACTATGTTTGACTTTATGTTTCACCGGGTACTCTGATTTCATTCATTATTGATGTGAATTTTTTGTCGTTTCTACCTTTAATTCATTTTTTGTATGTGCTTTAGGGTTTTTGTTAATCGTGTGTTATGTTGGTGTTCGTTTGCTAAAGGTAAATGAAGGTAATTTACGGTTTTGTCATCCAAAGTGATTACATATGTACTTTATTATTCGTCTGAAATCATTAGGTTTGTTGTTTTTGGCTGTTTAGTTTTGATGAAAACATATTTGCATGTTACGGTTTGCATAGATTAGGATTTTATGGAAATAACTGGGTGTGGATTGAATTTGATGGGCTCGACAACTTTTCCGAGGGCACCCAGGCCACCCTAGAATATGGTGTTTGAATCTGCATATGGTTTTGGTATCACAATTATCCCATATGATTGACCTATTATGTGTTGTTAACCTTTGGTATTTGAAAAACATGATAAAAATAATTTTATTTTGAAAAATCGTTTTTGGACATGCATATCTCAAACTGATTATTTAAAATTGATTATCTTAATATATATCGCGCTCATATTTGGGTCACTTCAGATTACATTGTTCATATTGACCCGTATTTGTTACTGAAGACTTTACAACCATTGATTATCTTAATATATATTGCCACCTTTGATGATATGTTCGGACTGTAGCAGACACTTTAATGATATGACCTTTAAATAAAACTATTATAAACCATGAACCTGGGTTTAAATGCCATCACACCACCAAATTTCTATTTATAATAAGGCAAATTGATAGGGTTTAACAAGGCTATGAAGTTGCATATGAGGTTTTTAATGTACTTTTACAACATCCATCAGTGATATACCAGGCAAGTAAAAAAGAGAAACGTAATCTATCTCGGGCTTTACAAGTAGAGCAATTGCACTCGAACCCAGTTTTCCTTTAAGGCCATTTGTACAGTTCAGCACCAACAAGGTTAGTAAACACTTTCACGTAATTTTATATTTTTTTTTGTTAACAAAATTGTGTTCTTTTTTTTTTTTCATTCAAAGTGAATATGCAGGAAATTAAACTAAGGAGAAGATGCATGGTAACTTGGCACGTGAACGTTCTTTAGATGTGCGCTTTGCTAGATACAAGTACTTGATTGAAACAAAGGGCAAAGTCAAGAAATTAAGTGGCGTTGGCGACTCAAATAAGTCAAACATGTCGGGCCAGACAAGGCGAACTACCAAAAATAGCTGCAAGAAAGAACAAATTGAAGGCCATTGAAGAAAAGCATCATGATAAAAAGAGGTAGAAATTGTGATTATTGGAAAACAACTTTAAAAACTGAATGGAACCAACTTTGCACTCACACAAGTAAATCAAGTGTTATATCATACTGGTATCACAGTGGGACTATTTATTTGCAGGGAGGACCATCAACACGTGTTGTGAAAGGGATCAATCTTAGAAGAAATATTTGATCCAAGGGTGTCTGGCCGGAACGCTTGGAAATAGAAACAACTCAATCAGTGCGCATCTTAATTGTGACCAGATTTTTTTACATCGATCAAAATTTCCATAAAAACAAATATCGGTTTTTTGAGAATACCGGTTTTGCATCATATGGATTGTTTCCTGCATCAGCTTTTGGATACTGTTTTACAGGAGTCTATACAAATCGGTATATGTTTCACAATTAGTTTGTGTTGATTTCTTCATGTGACAGACTGATCATATTTTTGTACTTTTTTTGTAGTTACTCTACTGTGAGATGGTATAAAGCCTACATATATGTGGTTGTTCCTGATTATAGGTTGGTCTTTTAAACTAGCTTTTGATTTATAAGTTACAACTATTGGAAGTATTGAATATGGCTGATTTTATGCTTCATCATGGGTATCGATTTTGTGGTAAAACGGGTACTGGTTTATTTTGTTTTAGAGTGAATTGTGAAATCTCGGAAGAATATTATGTTAACCAAAAATATTGTGGCACTCATTCTATAAAGAGGAATGGCATATTTCATTGTCGATCTTGGCCACTCAAATCCTGTGATATGGGTCAAAACACATTGGGTTGGGTTCAGCATGAATTTTTTTTGGTCATGCTTTTTTTTTTTAAATTCCATAAATCATCATCATCATACTCAATTAATCTTTTACATTTGATTAAAGTAACTTGAATAGAAATAAATGTTTATCTTTGCGGTATCAACTAATATAGGAGGTTGCGAAATCTTGAACATTTGCGCATGATAAGATAAAGATGGTTGGAAGGGATTTTTTTTTCCTTTATTTTATTTGAGCTTTTAGGAAGCTAGGTTTCATAGATGGTGTTAGTTACATTTTCTTGTAATTTTGATACAACTTATCTTGCATCCAGGTTACCTACACCAACATCAGGATGCAACGCAACAACAAAACGTATGCTTTTCGCATCAACATTTCTGTTGAAACTATCACTACCAAAGAAGAAAAGCAAATTTTTGAAACAAGGCTGTTGCAAACAGTGCCCTTTTGGCGGTAGAAACATTAAAACAATTTTTTTTGTGAAAGGTAGGCAAACACCAAACAACGAATAGTCCAGCAATGTGCAGACGCGTTAGCTTTTTTTTTTTTTTTTTTTAAACGGCACATCTTATTAAAATGAATGCAGGACAACACCAAGCCAGCGCGTAACTGCTCCAGAAAAAGAAACAACTAAAAGTAGCACAAAGACAACTACAAGGATAAGGATAGACGAAGATAACTATTTTAGCCGCAGCTGCACTAAGAGTATGAATAGTTCTTTAGGGGATGCCAAGAACTCTAGGTTTATGTTTCATGCTTTTCATGTTTGGATAATTGCACTATCAATGCTGTTTTGTATAGTCTCTTATAAAACCATTGCACGTGTAACCCAACATATTACGAGTATGCTAATCTACAATTCTAGCTCTAAGACAGATGCATGAACGGGCGCTAGGGATGCAGATCTGTTTAAGCGATGGAATATATCTTATCCCTTTTTTTAGTTTGTGTTCAACTTAAGGAGTTTTTTCTTTTGGTTGCAATATTAATTGTCGTTTGTGCCATACAGGTACCGCTGAAGGCCCGCTGCGAAGCGCGGGTGATCCTCCTAGTAATAACTACAAATAACTTTAACTTATATGTCAACTAATTCTAATGGTAAATTGGTAATGGGAAATGCAAATAATTATTATATTTGTGTTGTAGGGACAGGGTGATGTAGGTCTCATTTGTGGAAGTCATTCATGCCAAGGAATACAAGTGGTTCGAATCTTTTTTGAAAGATGAAGAAAATTACCAAAGTGTAGTATTCATGGAAATTATTAGCTTTTTGAAACCGTAGTACATAACGATTGAAAACGTGGTTTACATTTTTAGTCTTGCAAATGGTTGCTTAGGAAGATATATATATGCAATAAGTTGTTTGGTTCATGATTATTATCATTAGGCTTGGTGTAACACCCCAACCGATGGCGGAAACATCGGGATGCCACGTATTGATGATTGTTCAGTAGCTCATGGTAAATAATAAATTTCATTATATGATTTAAATAATTTACATACAATTGTTCTACAAGAATTCGTACATTAAATTGAATAAAACTATGCACATATCTTCAAGCAAATCTTCAAGCAAGTAGAACCTGAAACATGTTATGTTGAAAATATTTTGGGTCAACAAAAGTTGGTGAGAGTTACATAGGTTTTGATAATCGAATAAAATTGTTGTGCAATTCATGTGTCATGGCAATCTAGTCCATATGCAAAAACATACTAGAAGTAAATCGTGTGCATAATCAACCATTGTGAATGTTGTATTGTGGTACATCCCATACGCTCATGGTTCACTCGTTTATATTGCAGTAACAAACACCCACGCAACCTTTGTAGGAGGCACGTATCCGGGTGGGATTGTCAGTCCAATAGATCTATCAATGTATACCGTTTGGCTGATGAATGTTTATGCTAGAATTGTGCTTACCCTAGTCATGTTCAAGACATAATGCAACATAGAAATACACATAGACACATTGATGATTGAATTGCATGAATAATGTTGTAACATGTTTCACCCCAAAAATGGTGATAAATAGAAAAGGGGCTATGTAAACTCACCTTAGCAAAATGTTGTATCTGTTGAAAAGATTGAATAATGGTGTTGCCCAAATGTGTCAAGTATCACCCTATAATAAGGTAATAAATACGTCTAAGTCTATCTAGTCTACTAATGTATAAGTTCTAGGGCTTCGAATTTGGGGATAAATGCTCGTTTGATTATTATTAAAAATGTTTGATAATTGAGAGAATATTAGTAAATAAATAACCAAAAATCTTTTTAGGAAATTTAAAGTTAAGATGGTCACAATAATGTATTTAAAGTGTAAAAATAATTTTTACAAAATTATTTTCTTTAAAATAGAATATTAATTCTATTTATAACAAATTGTCAAAATTTAACTTTAATATTTAGAAATACTAAAATTAAAAAATTAATAGTTTAAAATTTATATTTCTGTTCTAAATATTCAGAAATAAATTGTATAAAATTTTGGTGCAAAAATATCAAAAATTGAATTTATTATGATTTAATTATGATTAAAACTAACAAAAATTGATTAAAAATATTAAATAAATGATTTTTCATAATTAAAAATCATTTCAGAAAAGTTTATTATTATACAAACTCAGAATAATTTTTGTGGAAATTTATAAAGTTGTTTTGATATTTTAATGGAATTTTATAATTATAATTGAATAAACTTGTAATATTTATTATATATAATAAATAAAAGATTTTTGAAAAACTAAAAGTTGGGTATTAAACTTTATCATAAGATTGACTTAAAATAATTTTTGTAGGATTTATAAACCATGTTTAGTATTTTTAAACACATATTAGACATAATATATATACATAATATATAAGAATTTGTTAAAAAAAATGTAGCAGGGCATGGGAATCGAACCTGGCCCTCAGGCCGGTTCACTGTCTTAACCAAAGGCCCTGACCATCTGGTCTGGGCTGTGTTTTGTTTTATATTTCAGCAACATTAGTTCTTTAACAGTCAGGAACGGTTATCCCCAATTTTCCTTATAAACCCTAGATACAATGCCTATCAATAGACCCATAAAACGATTCCAATAACAAAATTAACTTTAGGCTTTCAAATAACAGACAAAAACGACCAGATTACATAAAATTATTACCAGAATTGATGAGAAACGAAGGTGGAACGAACGAGATCAAAAACCGGGCCTAAGAGCCTCAATTTCGCGTTTGCAGAGGATTGGTTATGAAGGATTTGCATGTGGGAACTCTTAATCGGCACTTTTAGGTGCGATTGATGTGTTCAATTTATAATATTACACGTTCCCTCACGAATTGGAAAGTTTGACTATCCGATTAAATGTGACGCGTCAATTAGCTCGTTTTAAGGCATGATTACTTGTGATTGTTGACTGGAAATGACGCGGATGAACGATGTTTACCAAGATTAATACATGATTAAGCCAAAAATAGATCCTAGGCGCGAAATTTAGCATTCAATTGAGAAAGTCAACTGGGTGTTTGACTTTTCGTGGCTTGACTTGAATGCAGGTTTTCTTATAAATATTTATCAAATCAATTCTGAATCAATAATCATGGCTCAGCCTAGTGGTGTGTGTGTGTGTGATAAATCCAACTGGTCTTGGGTTCGACCCTTGCACCAGACATATATATTTTTTTTATTTGCTGTAAAGAAGGGGGGGGTGGGGTGGGCCTGTTGATGGGCTTAGGGATTGGGTTATATTATTGGGTTAATATAGATTGGTTAGTATATAGGTTTGGTTATGGTAGTTTTTAAACTAAAACTTAATAAACGTTGACATTTTTTTTACACAACTAAACTGATTATTATTATTATTATTATTATTATTATTATTATTATTATTATTATATATACATATAAGTTGTGTGGTCGGAAAATATACGTATTAGAACTTGAAAATTTTGCGATGTTACACTTGGCTTGGCATTGTGGCAATTGGTTGTCCCGGTCTCCTCTAGTTATGCTTACGCGTATTCTTTTGAGTTACTCATGCTGATAAGACAAATGTTTTCCATTGTATTCTTTTTTTGTAAAGTAAAACGTCTATATTTTTCATTATTTTGTTATCATAGTTTTTACCACTTAGAAGTTGTTGTTTGTTTATGGTTTTATGTTTATTTTTTGTCATTTTTATTTAAGTGAAATGATTTTTGTGGCTGATATGATTTGATGAACGTTTATGTTCCTGTCCACCGGACGAGCAAACCACTAATTATATTATGATTCTCATTTAAAACCTCCGTACTTCATACACATGCACACAACCTATAGGATCATTTTTATTTTTTATTATTTTTTTCGCTACATTTATTTCATAAGTCACATTATTATTTTCTTAAGTTACGTATTCAAGAAACCATTAAACTAATACGTTCGTATATCTTATAATTTTGTACCCTCTACCCACGCATGTGCATATGTTATATATACATAAATGGACATTCAAACTTGAGCTTTGTAGCGTCTTTAATTTAGACGCTAAGTCACAAAAGGCTAGACGCTTGGGCTGGCCATTGACATTTTAGTGTGTTCCCTAGCCTCTTCAGGCTTATTGTCTAGGTTAAAGATGCTAAAAGTCTACTAGCCTCTTTAGCCACTTGTCCTATTTTAATTGATTATTTGATAAGTCCAAGATAAATTGATCGTATAGTCTTAAGCCTCATCAACCACGTTTCTATCTCTAGATCTCATTAAGTTTTTTTATATGAGTTGATCAATCGTGTTTTTCCCTAAAAAAATAATCATTCATCTCATTGCACACCACATGCAATGCACGTGCCGACTAAACAAATATGAACTGTACCCAGTTTTTTAAGACTTTGTGTTGTGGCTCATCTCTAGGCACAACTTTTTCCTCTTATATTGCGCCATGTCAGCGCCTAATTTGCAGCTTAATAAAGCTACCGGTAGCTCACCTGATCCTGTTGTGGCTAGAGGTGAACAGTGGCTTTATCCGTTTTTTTTTTAACTTTTTAGGTTTTCTAAATTTGTATAATTTGTAATACTAATATAAAAATGGGGTATTGGATTTTAATAATCCCATGTTTCACCTGTTGGCCAATAATAATCCCTACTTCAAAAATTCCCAATAATAATCCCAACTTTCGAACATTTGGCCTATGGTAAACCTTTTTTAACAGAACACTAACTGGTATAGTTTCTGGTGACGTGGATGCTGACTGGACTTGATGACGTGTACAAGTTAAATGACGTGGCATTTTATATATAATATCTAATAATAATAATCCTAATAATCCTAATAATAATATCTAATAAAAATAATATCGAACATCATATATAATCATATATATAGCTTATAAAAACAAACATCGATCAGAAGTTAAACCATTTCCTCCCCAAAATCAAACACCCAAACAAACAAACATCTAGGGTTTTTCCTTGAAAACCTAAAACCATAATTGATTAACGACAATCATCAATGGATGAAGAATCCATATACGTCAAGCTTTGGTATGGTGGTATGATTGATATTTCTACTCCCAAACACAGGTATGTGAACGGTCAATCTAAAAGGTTTAAGATAGAAATTGATAAGTTGTCTTTCTTTGAGTTAATGAATTATGTAATAGAAACCAAATGTTATGAAACTAAAGATTTCAACTTGTATTGTACAAACCCTGAAAATGGAGTCTTGAAAAAGTTGGTTAGTGATAGAGATGTAACTGAGTTGGTGATGATGGTTGATCCAAACCAAGTTATTGAAGTATTTGCTTAAGAAGGATCACTCATAGGAAGCCTAATTAGAAGCCCAATAGGAAGCCCAATAATCAGCCCACCAAGGTGGTCAAAATCTACAGTGAAGAGGCTTCTAGCTAAAACTTCAGCTAAACCTAGTTCAACCCTTATTAAAGCATGTACTATAGTTGAACTGTTTGCAGAAGATAAGTATAAGGTGGCTGATAAGTTAGATATTGAGGAAGGTGAGGCTGATCAAGTTGATTCTGAGGAAGAGGCTGATCAGGTTGATTCTGAGGAGGAGGAGGAGGAGGTTGATAAGGTTGATGCTGAGGAAGGTGAGGTTGGTGAGAGTGATTCTGAAGAAGAGGAGGTTGATAAGGTTGATGCTGAGGAAGGGGAGGAATTTAATTACCCTGAATCAAATCCATTTGGATATCTTGAAGATGAAAATGATGATAATGACTCAGTGAATGATGATGTGATTAGTTGTACTTCAGGTAAAGATGAGGAGTGGAAAGTCTCAGTTGAAGCCTTACAAAAAGCTAAAAAAGAAAATGAGGAGTTAAAAAATGCTTTGTTAGCTGAGTGTTTAAACAAATCTGTTAATGATGAAGTGGCTGATATAGGTGGTTCTCACACTAAAGATGACAGTAACTATGAGGATTCCGATGGGGATGTGAAAACACCTGGTGAGAGTGAAGATGATGACATACTATGGACCAAATACATAGACATTGTTCCTGTTGTTGATGCAAAAACTGACTGGAAAAAGTTTGATTGGGTAGTTGGAATTAGGTTCCCACAAGAGAGGCATTCAAGGAGGCAGTTAGACAATATGTTGTTGTTAATGGTAAGAACCTTAAAATATCAGTAAGTGATAAAAACAGAAATGGTCGTGTAGGTGTGAGTTGTGTGAAAGGGTGTCTTTTCAAGCTATACTGTTCTTTTCACCAAGGGAAGTCTTGTTTTATGTTAAAGAAAGTTACAAACAAGCACAACTGCCAAAGGAACATGTCTAAGAATAGACAGTTAACTGCAAGCTTTTTGGCAAATGAGTTCTTGACTGTGTTTATAGCAAATCCAAACTGGCCTGCTAAAGAGATACAGTTATCAGTTAAGTAGAAGTATAAGGTATTTGGCAGCTTTAAAGGAAGCTAACCCTACTTCAACATTTGACCTGTTAATTGTCCCCCAGGGTTTGTTAATGCAGATCCCAGTTCAACACTAGAAACTTTTTGTAGACTCTTCGTGTGTTTTGATGGTGTGAAGAAAGGTTGTTTTGGCAGGTTGTAGGAAATTTTTGTGTTTAGATGGATGTTTCCTTAAAACATTCCTTAGAGGTATGTTGTTGGGTGCAATTGGAAGGGATGCAAATAACAAAATGTTCCCAGTGGCATGGGCTGTTGTTGAAGGTGAAACTAATGACTCATGGGAATGGTTTACGGACCTTTTAAGGAAAACATTAGAGGTTAAGGATGGTGGGAAGGGGTAGACACTCATTTCTGGTCAACAAAAGGTATGTCTTTTACATTACTTTGCAACAGTTTTGTTTATTTGTGTCATCTAACACTTATGTTTCTTTGAATGTTCCAGGGTTTGTTAAATGCAGTTACATTGGTGTGGCCATAAGATGAGCATAGGAATTGTGCTAGACACATTTATGCCAATTGGCATAAGAAGAACAAGGGATGACTTGAAGGAAATTTTCTGGAAAGCTGTCAGGGCTTACAATGAACCTGAATACAGCCAAGCACTTGAAGAGATGAAAGACTTATCAGCCTCTGCACATGAAGAATTCCTTAAACAAAACCAAAATGCTTTTCAAGGTGCTTTCTAAACAATCACACTACATGTGACGTCATAGTCAACAATATGGCAGAAACCTTTAATGGTTACATTATTCAACCAAGATCTAAGCATATCATTAATATGTTAGAGGACATCAGGGTAGCAGTTATGACTAGGTCCACTACATTGAAGCAAGAAATGGCTAATGAGGATGTCATTGTGTGTCCTAACATACAAGAGAAGCTTGAGCTAGAGAAATCATGGGCTTACCATTGTGAGGTTTATCCATCATCATTGAATGTGTTCCAAGTAAGGGATTATGATGATGTTTCTATAGAAGTAATCAAGAGAACTTGCAGCTGTAAAAAATGGGATTTGACAGGAATTCCTTGTAAGCATGTGTGTGCTGTAGCATGATTCTTAAACACGAATGTTGAGGAGTATGTTTCTGACTGTTATCATAAGGACAAATTCCTGAGGACATATGAGTGCACCATTCCACCCTTGCCTAGTGAGAAATACTGGCCACTTGTTGATTTTCCTCTGGACCCTCCTCCCATCAAGAGTCAACCAGGCAGACCAAAGAAAAACAGGAAAAGGGATCCACATGAAAATCCTAAGAAAAAAAAGAAGTTAACTAAGCATGGTTCTAAGATAAGTTGCAATATTTGTGATGGAAAGGGACATAACAAGAGGGGTTGCAAGAATAAAGGTAAAAGACCACTTTAAACTGGTAGTGGTAGTAAGAATCCAAGGGGAAGGCCAAAGAAGCCAAGAGTGCAAGCTAGTCAATCAACAGAACCTAGTCAAGTTACCCAACAGGCTAGTCAAGGTAGTCAAAGAAGAAGTCAAAGAAAAAGCCACTTTCAAAGTCAAAGCTTAAGAGGATAGTTAAATGATGTTGTTTTATGTTTATGCTGTTTTAATGTTTATGTTGGTTTAAACTCATGTATTTTGCTACTTTGGTCACTTATGTTTATGTCTAGTATGTTTATGTTGGTTTTAAGGGTCATGTATTTTGGTACATTAATTGCAGTAATGGTTTCATGGCCTGTTTATGTTACAGCTTGTGTTGAATATTGTTCATAGTATCTTGCAGCTTATGATTATTGACCCAATTGACTGTTTTGACAGTTTTGACATTAATTGCAGTATGTTGCAGCTTGTGTTGATTATTGTTCCATATTGACATGGTCTGTTACACAACACATTTAACATTGAAAACAACTACTAAACCATTAAACAGAGGTTTACATTACATAAAGTCAAACAAGTACAATGGTCAACCATATTGCCAAGACAACAACTACAAACCCTAATACATTTTTCCTACTTAGAGGGTGTTTGGGATTGAGTTTCAAAACAACTTATTGACTTATTGGCTTTTTCAAGAAGCCAATAAGTCAATAAGCTGTTTGTGTAACCCAAAAGCACGTTTTGTTTTGGCTTTTGGCTTTTAAGGGTGAAAAAGCTGTTTTTGAGAAGTTAGAAATCTTGGCTTTTGGCTTTCGACTTTTGGAATTACAAACCTACCACCCATACAACCAATATTCACAATAAGTTAAGCGAAACACTTAAAAAACGCAATCTATTAACTTTTTGACGTTTCTCATCCCAAAAGCTAATCCAAACACTTTTTTTAAACTCTTTTTTCAAAAAGTCATAAGCCAATAAGCACTTTTGCATTTCCAAACTCAACCCCAAACACCCTCTTAACACATTCTTCTTAATTGACAACTTCTCTTTCAATCTTGTATTCTCCTCTTGCAAGATTTTTTTGTAACTCCAAATTTTCCATTTTCAACTATTGATAACTGGTTACAGTATCTCTCAAATCTTCTAATCTTAGCACTTTGTCTACGTCATCCTTCCACATAAAGAACTTGCAATCACTCCTCTATAATAACCAATAAAGAAAAAAATCAGAATTTGAAAGAGGAATGAATTAGATGTTCAAATTAGAGTAACTTACCGGCCATAGAGGGCATCCGTAAAACTTCTGCCCAATTCGTGAGTTGTTACGACCTACAATTCGAAGGATTGCAACCTTGTCGTGATTTAAATAGACATTTCCATCCAAATCAAGTTTAAAAATTTTAGGGTTCTTGTCTGGGTTAGGTGAAGAAGAAGAGGATGAGCCCATTATGTGATTTAGGGGTTTGATTTTGATGTTAGGGTTTGATTTTAGGGGTGATATGGTTTTGGATTTGATCGATGATGAGTTTATATAAAACTGATAATAAGTTTAAAAATAATATAAAATGCCACGTCATTTAAGTTGTACACGTCATCAAGTCCAGTCAGCATCCACGTCACCAGAAATTAACCCCGTTAGTGTTCTGTTAAAAAAGGTTTACCAGAGGCCAAAGGTTTGAAAGTTGGAATTATTATTGGGAATTTTTGAAGTAGGGATTATTATAATCGGCCAACGGTTGAAACTTGAGATTATTAAAATCCAATACCCCTATAAAAATAAACTTAACTAAAAATGATATATTTAAGTTTACAAGAATACAAACTATAAAAAAAGTAATACTAATCTAATACAAAATCATCGGGACGTCTAGCCCATAAATGCTCAACCAATTTATGGCGAAGGTTTCCATGTGTCTCACGGTTCTTGATATTGTTTATGTTGTAGAGTTTTTGAAAATCAACGATTTTCGGGTGGGAACGTGGGATATCACCTTGGTAATTTTTACATATAGCTATGCCTTGGTCCTCCAATATCATGTTATGTAGAATAATACAAGTATAGGCGATGCACATTATCCTCTCTCGTGTCCAAAACCTTATTGGGTTGGCAATCAACGAAAATCTTTTTTTTAAGAATGCCGAACGCTCTTTCAATATCTTTTCTTGCCGACTTTTGTTTCTTTGTAAGGTACTTGCGTTTGTCTTCAAGTTGAGACGAGTAAGCTTGAACAAGTGTCTCCCATTTGTTGTAAATACCATCGACCAAGTAGCAATTGTGCTTGAAATTTACGTTATTAGCATAAAACGATTGGGGCGGCTCAACCCCGTCGATAAGGTCATCAAATATAGGTGTTTGGTTGATAACATTTAGGTCATTATTTGACCCAACAACTCCAAAAAAGCATGCCAAAACCAAAGATCATGCGAGGGCACAGCTTCAAGTATAATACTTGGCCCAACGTAATCACCTCGATGAAACTGGCATCGCCAAGCTGTAGGATACATAGCCAACCAAAATGCATACAATCGAGACTACCAAGCATTCCGGGAAACCCATGTTTTTCACCATGAACCTTGTATATGCGTTGGATATCTTACATTGTTGGTTTATGAAAATATCTTCGTGAGTAAATAGATATGATTCCTACGCAAAGATATGTATTTTAAACGATATTTAAGAATAAAAGTTTAAACAATATGTGGAAAGTAACTAAAATATATATAGATATATACCTTGACAAAAAAATGAAGCGACTCACGCGCAAATGCTAGTTGTCGAAGAGCGGCTGTACATTTTTGTACGGAGGTGAACCCTAGTCGGCCCCTTGCATCTTCTCTTTGTTCAAAAAAGGATATCGCTCCGACAAATCGTTTGATAGGCGCATGAATAATTGCCTGCTCATTCGAATGTTCTTCATCGTACACGTAGCCTAAAATGTTCTTCATTATACACGGGCTCCGGGCTAAAGTAGTATCGTATCAAAGTTTCGTTTGCTCCATCTCTATCACAATCAAGTGGTGGTTGTCTCGTTAGCGCGGGTTGCCTTCGTCTTCGAGACCGGGCCATCAAGTAATCAATCGTTATCCTTCCCACTTCCATTAACAAATCGTCTTTTTCAGACAAGTCGGACGAAGAAAAATCATTCCATGCCAAAGCCATTCGTTAAGAGTGAAGAGTGAAAAAAATTAGAAGTTTGATTTGAAAAATACAAGACTTGCTAAAAATAATACCCGCCGCCAACGGTCGAAAATTTGACCCCAACGGCTAGTTTTCATCTACTATCAGACGTGAGTGTGGTAGCATGGTCTCACTCGCAAGAACAGAAACACAACAGTGTTATGGGGTTCGCGAGTCACGTGGAAGATCTTGTGACTCGCGTCTGGTCACTCACGACACACAATACACAGTCTAATGATATAGCTTTTTGTTAACTTAAAATACTTTTATAGTTTGTGCACATGATCCAAGAAGAATATCTTCTTGTAACTCACACTTAATGAACTCCTTGTATCTAGGGGGATTGAGCTATAATCATCAAATACTATAAGGCCCCGGCTATTTACACTCCCCACTTCTATTTAAACCCCATCAAAGCCTGGGGTCAAATCGTACGAGGTGGCAGGGGTCAAATCGTACGAGGTGGCAGGGGGGGGGGGGCAGAAAAAGCTGATCCAAAGCGCCTAGCTTAGGCCAAAGCGAGACGCTTTGGTTCAGAGTTTTAATTTTGGGTATTTTTTGGTGTTTTGAATTGGTTTTTTATTTTTTTTAATTTTTTAAATATAATTATTTTAAAAAGTTAAAATAAAATAAAAAACAAATGTCTTAACTCTAATGAAACGTCTATATAGGCGTTTTCGATTTCCAAATGAATCAACGACTTAAACTTTACATTATCAACCACAAACAAAGGTCTTAACTCTAATCAAACGTCTATATAGGCGTTTTTGATTTCCAAATGAATCAACGACTTAAACTTGACATCATCAACCACGTATAGTCAAAGATTTTAACAAATATATTCAGTTAAGTACTAACGCAGACCTTGATCTGCAATATTTGAAAATTATCATTTCTTGACATGCTTGGTAACAGAGAGGAACACTTTCTTCTTTTGTTGTACAATATTTTTTGTTAGTTGTTAAATGTTTTTATAGTTTTTTCTACTTTTAGAAAAAATAAAAAACCCCGTATAGTCGAATGCGGTGTGAGCCTTAAATTTAATTAAATAAGTGAATGATCAAGGGATCCGATTGGAGTCTATAGCTTCGCGTGTCATCTCAAAGTATTCAATTCCGATAATCCACACCTTTCTCCTGAAGCAAAACCTCTCTAGGTTTACCATCACCAAACGGATTCACCTTAGGCCTCGGTTTGTCCACTCCAATTCCTAACATTAATTCCAATTCCAATTCCAATTCCACCGGTGCAATTAGAATCTGAAGAGAAGTTATTATCATCATCATCCACAATGTTCTTACCTAGAGCTACCAACCAGCTGGCATGGGAGCCAAGCTTTGAGAACTGATGGCAGAGGGAGTTCGTACATCTCCACCTATGGAACCGCCAGAAACAAAACCAGGCAAAACCATTTTCTTGTTACTGTTGATTAAAGCCTAGTTTTGAGAATTTGATAAGGCAGCAACAAAGCTGCTTTTGAACTGAGCCATAACTCCTGATTTAAGTGAGCTAACAACTGAAGAGAAGTTATTATCATCATCATCATCATCATCATCATCATCATCATCCACAATGTTCTTGCCTAGAGCTACCAACCATCCGGTTGAAGAAGAAGAAGATGACAGATATCACTAACATAACTTGCACCGGCTTGAGATATGAGTTTGATTAGCTTAAATCTCTCTGATCCATGGTATCCACTTTCAAAGGATCCATGACACGCGATAATCGCTACGGTTAGTGGATCCCATGGATCAGAGAGATTCAAGCTAATCAAACTCATATCTCAAGTTGGTCCAACAACTGAATTTGACTTGCTTGCATTGGAAACTTGTACGAAACCATCTCCATATCCATACCTTGTTTCAAGTATCTTGTAAAATTCATTTCGTCTTCAAGACTCCTAGGAGTCAACAAAGGTTGACTTCTTTGAGCATTAACCATGACTATATTACATTATTATTATTATTATAATTTTTTATTATATTTGTAACTTAGTTCCTTTGTTTTATTATTATAATAATTTATTATTATCAAGAATCGGGAATTAGTAAAACGATCAATTAAACATTATGAAACGCGTCAAAGAGAGACCGGAAGTCCAGCATGTCGATTAGACATGCAAAAATCGTGTTTCGAAAAAATATGGGTATCGACTGTATAGTCGGAGCACCAAGTAGAATGATTCATGAAAGTTGAACAAACTTGGATGTTTCAACCAAAACATACAAACGAGCAATAAACGACCCATAACGCCTCAAACGAATTTTGTTGTATTGGGAACAACTAAAAACAATTTAAAATGACTTAAAATTAATTTTTAATCAATAAAAACTATTTAAAATGAATTAAAACATGTTATTTTTTTAAAAAAAAGGCCAAAGCGCCTAGCTTTGGCCAAAGCTAGGCGCATGTGGTCTAATCAAGACTAGGAGGCGCCTAGCTTTGGCCAAAGCTAGGCGCTTTGGCCTTTTTTTTAAAAAAAAATTAACTTGTTTTAATTCATTTTAAATAGTTGTTATTGATTAAAAATTAATTTTAATTCATTTTAAATTGTTTTTAGTTGTTCCCAATACAACAAAATTCGTTTGAGGCGTTACGGGTCGTTTATTGCTCGTTTGTATGTTTTGGTTGAAACATCCAAGTTTGTTCAATTTTCATGAATCATTCTACTTGGTGCTCTGACTATACATTCGATACCCATATTTTTTTCGAAACACGATTTTTGCATGTCTAATCGACATGCTGGACTTCCGGTCTCTCTCTGACGCGTTTCGTAATTGGTTACTAATTTCCGAATGTTGATACTATTCAAAAATCGTTTGATAAATCATTACCATTCGATACCCATATTTTTTCGAAACACGATTTTTGCATGTCTAATCGACATGCTAGACTTCCGGTCTCTCTTTGACGCGTTTCGTAATTGGTTACTAATTTCCGAATGTTGATACTTTTCAAAAATCGTTTGACAAATCATAACCATTCGATACCCATATTTTTTTGAAACACGATTTTTGCATTTCTAATCGACATGCTGGACTTCCAGTCTCTCTTTGACACGTTTCGTAATTGGTTACTAATTTCCGAATGTTGATACTTTTCAAAAATCGTTTGACAAATCATAAACATCATCATCATTACACCCTCAAAACAAAAATAAAATAACAATAAATAAGTTAATAATAATAAATCATTGCTCAGACGTTAGGGTTTGATAAACACAAAACTTATTATTTAAAAAGCAACAAAAACACAAATCGTACCGTGAAATAAAGAGAGGCCCATTAAGAGTGCCGTGGAGGAAGATCGTCGGTTTGCTGTAGTCGATGATGGCGGAGAGGTTAGCGGTAACTTTAAATTTTGAATGATCGTCGGTTTGCTCTCTATATACCAATCAACAGTCGATCCGACTGTTGATTTCTCTCTATAACCGGTACAACTTTTCAGGCAAGCAAGTAAAATTCAGTTGTTATCGGAGAGATATCGGTCAACGATGAAGGCAACCTGAAACGACATGAACATTTATAACCTTTCTGTACCTGTGGCCAAAAGAACCTGATAAAGGCTGTACACGAGTATAATCAAACAAGGGTTGCCCTGAGTTTGATTAGTTTGAATCTCTCTGATCCATGGTATCCACTAACCGTAGATATCATTACAGTTATTTGGAATGTTTCTGATCATTACAGTAACGATCGCTTTACGACGCCGAAAACGACTATCATTACGCGATTTGTCAGAGGGTCACTATTCATACATAAAGAGTATAATTAAACAAGGATTGTTATCGGAGAGATATCGGTCAACGATGAAGGCAACCTGATAAAGGCTGAACACGAGTATAATCAAACAGCGATGTCAAGGGTTTTAAGACAAGGAAGATGAATTCAGTTGTTATCGGAGAGATATTGGTCAACGATGAAGGCAACCTGATAAAGGCTAAACCACGAGTATAATCAAACAGCGATGTCAAGGGTTTTAAGACAAGGAAGATGAATTCAGTTGGACAGTGAGATTGATAACTTGTCTATGGAAGTTGCTAAAATAGTTAAACAAAACTTGAAATTATACAGTTATTTGGAATGTTCCTGGTCATTACAGTGAGATTGATAACTTCTCTATGGAAGCAACAAATTCAAAACAGAGGTAGGTTTGCCAGAGGGTCACTATTCATACATATAGAGTATAATCAAACAAGGGTTGTTATCGGAGAGATATCGGTCAACGATGAAGGCAACCGTAGCGATCATTACAGTTATTTGGAATGTTTCTGATCATTACAGTAACGATCGCTTTACGACGCCAAAAACGACTATCATCACGCGATTTCTCTTGACAGCCAGTACAACGAACTCTGCCGGGATGCTGTCACACCACGCCAATGGCGGAAACACGTGGCGCGACGGTTCAAGAGCATGAAGCCAAGATTAACGCAAATCATAAGTAATTAAGAAAAACAGAACATTTATTTAAGACGTCGAAAACACGTTTGATGTTCACGCATAAACGAAAAATTGTTTGAATACATTAAAGTGGCTTCTCAAAAATATCCCGATACTTTGGGAATTAAAGTTGAAACCCATTTGAAACATCCGACGCCCATATGAGAGATTCTCCCGACCCAGCTTGCCACATTGTTCATCATCGATCAATTACCTGAAAGATATGTTTAAAAAGTCATCAATATATAAATATTGGTGAGTTCACAGGTTTTAGTTTATCAAACTTTATCACTTGGGAATTTCCATGTTATGACAAATTATAGGAGTTGCAAGTTCCTACAATTCTACTTGAGCCTATAATCAAACCAAGACAAATAATAATGCCCCGCTCCAAGTCGTTACTCGGTATTCCTACGACTTGATTTCAGAATACGTGCACCCCAGGCATACGCCGATGCATCATCGACGCTATCGATTAGGGGTGGGCCTTGTCAGGCACCAATAGTACTATTCAAATATTCATTCGGTTTCATTTTCCTGAATTAATGATCATTGTAGAGAGGTCTCAACCCCGAGTGGCGATCACAACTCAAGTATTTATCCCGTCAAACATTTCCCTAACATATCTTTCCCCCGAAAAACATAAAATAGTTTAAAATGGGGCCGTGAGACTCACCTGAATCTGTGCTTGGCTAAAAAGGAAGATAGCATGTTTTGTGGTCCCGCACCTACAAACGTCCTAAACGTATAAGTCACTACACCTATAGTGCATGTGCCTTGGCAAGTTGTACACCCAACTCCCCGACCACGTTTTGTTCCAATTCCCGTTTAATTAGACGCGTATCCTAGGTTCGTTGGCGATGGATTACCCTTTTCTTACGAGTTATGTATTATTCTCGTTAATATTCTTTGTAACTTGTATACTATTATTCTCGATGCGACTCTACCTAACGTATAATTATTTTCCCATTTAAATAATTATACTTAGGATCGTATCGTTCGATATAATGTATTCTTAATACCCGACCCGGCTCACTTTGCCGCATATTTATTTTCCCATTTAAATAAATATGCTAAGGTCTTGTCGTTCGGTAGCGTATTCTTAACGCCCGACTCAACTTACCATGCCGTACATTTATTTTCCCATTTAAATAAATATACTAGGATCTTGTCGGCATTCACATGTTCGTAGATATATTTTACCTACTTGTCTCGGTTTTCCTTTTCGCATATCTACTTTCCCATTCAAATAGATATACTAGAATTTCGTCGAGACGAGCATGTATACATACATCAATGTGTGAATTTTCCTTGTTAAGTCCATACGTTGTTTAGCGTTTTTAATTGTTTACGTTATGCTTTCTCCCACGAATATTCTCTCTAACACTTAGGAAAGTGTTATATAATCTTCACCCATGTTATATATATTTTTACTTCTTAAAATATATATTTTCATCTTGCCGCAATGGCATTCTTTTCTCGTTTGTTCGTTTGTCCGTTATCGTTAGTTCATGTAACTAAGTCCGTTAGTTAGCTTTTTCCACGTTTTCTTCCAATATGCGTTCTATGAAAATATTATTCGTACCTCCAATTCCGAACACATATTACTTGGAAAAATATATTTTTGTATTTTTAGTTCAACTTGTTATCTTGTATTCCAAAATATTTTCCGATACTTTTATATTCTCATTTATATAAAAGTATCCATTTTTGTACAAGTTTTTCCCAAGTCTTTACTTTTGTCCAATATTTTATAAAACCTTTATTTTTATAAAATCCTTATGTTAACTTAACCTCCTATTTTTATAAAACTTCTATTTTTATAAAAATACATTTTTCAAGATATACATAAGTAGGTTTCTCATGTTTACCAAAACTATACTTGGAAAACCATTATTTACGTTTTTGACACCAAATTTTCCGTGAACACATTTTTGGACCAAAGTTTCTAAAATACTTATTTTAGTCCATCAACTTTCAAAGTTTCAACATTAGTCCCTTAACTTTTAAATGTTACTTTTTCCATCCTAACTTTCAAAGTGAGCATTTTTCTTCCAACTAGTGGACTTTGAAGAATCATATTTCTCATGTTTGGTTATTTTTACATTATTCCACTTCTAATATTCTTTTATTTCATTATTGATGCTTTTAACATGTGTGTTTTATGTTTTTATCCAACATATCCAAATTTCACTCATCCAAGTGAGTAGACTTTGAACATGTAACTTTTTCATCCATGATTATCTATCATATTCCAACATATTTTTGACATTAGCTAGTCATTTTATGATGATTAAAACCATCTTTTATCATATTCAAGTCTTTTTCAAAAATCATGTTCCAATCATCATCCAACTCAAGTGTATGTACATATTTCTACATTTTCTTAAAATATCACATTACTAATATTAAATCCATGATTTATCCATGTTATTATTCTTCCATTTTTACTCTTGCAAGATACATTAAACTTTTTGTTTCAAAACCACATTCTACCCATCAATGTACAACTTGCTCATAAGAACACATAATATGAACATTGATAATCAAGGCAAGGTTAAAACTTACTACTAGCTCAAGGCTAGGGAAGACAAGAACCTTGGATTAGATGGGGTTTAGTGTGTTCTTCCAAAGGGTTAAGCTCCAAGCTCTTGAAACACACAATGGGGTTTTGAAGGATAATGATCTAGAGATGATTTGATAGTGTAAAATTTGTAAGAAAAATGTATATGGATGGAGGATATGCTACGGCCAAGAGGAAGAGAAGAAGAAGGATTTTTGGTTTTTGCTTCAAGTGTTCTTCACTAGTTTGTATATAATATCTCTTCCAAATCTCCAAAGATTACTTGAATCTTAATAGATTATGTAATATCTTGGATAGATTGTGTAAGATAATGAAAAATCTTTGGGGATATTGTTAGGGGGTGTTTGGCCGTGAGATTAGAGAGAGAAAGGAGGGGATTTGTTGAAGTTTTGGCCAATGTTAATCCATGCATTCCCATGATTAGTTATAATAATAATTGGATTATAAGAATTTGAAGGGTTAATGAGATAACACAAAATCTTAATCATTTGGGGAGGGCCCAAGGCCGGCCCCTTGTGGGTGTTTGGGTGGGGTCCACTTTGCTAAATATTACCTATAATTATTATGTTTAATTTACTCTTGTTCGGGTACCGTCCAGGTATTTTCGGGTTTTTAATCGCGTGTTATTCGAATATTAAAAATACCCTTAATATCCCTTAAACATAGTCCAGTTTAAGCGTTGATAAATTATTTTGGCTTTTGCCGGGTGAAATTATATGTTACGCGCGTATCGGGTGCGGTACGCGCACTTTATTCGTTACCTGGAGATTTGTATAACAAGCTTTCACGTATGGCTTCGGAGTTCCAAAACCCATTATATTTTGTGAAATTACGTTTTATTTTATATCCCGGGTGTCCGGGATCCGTTTCGCTTATTTAATTTTTACCGGGTAATCGCCAGTGTCCATACTGGATAATTTACTCGCACATGATCCTATCATGTTTTGTCATTAAAAATATGCATTCCTATGCATTATTTGGGAATTGCTATCTTTCTAAAGCCTCAGTTAAATAATCAACACATAATTGCATTTAATTACGTTAATCGCGTATAGTTAATTAGTACGGAATTACCTTATTTTTGCCGGTTGTTACAGATGCAAATCGTGATGTGATGGATTTTTATATTTGCAACCTAGTTCCTTTCTACCTGGTTGCAAAGGAACTTCAGGTCAGCCAGACGTTTGTCAAAAGCAAGTGTGAAGATCAAGATCAAGAAGAACCGTACGGTCAATGATGAAGGTGTGTTGTATGTATAAAATTGTGAATAATTGTAGTGTGTTAGGTATACGATGGATGGGTTTGAAAAGAAATAGCACAAGTCCTTCTTTAATGTTGTACTATGCATTCTCACATGAACATCCAACAAAAATGGTATATGAATAGTGACCCTCTGAAAGGGTCATGATGAATATCTTCATCAATCTCCTTGATCTACGCATAAGTGTGAGAGTCGATTTTCCTATGAGGGTGACTGACAAAGAGATGGTCTTTTTGATGAATGTATTATTCACAAATACATTTTTTTTAACTATTTTAGCAACTTCCTAAGATGGAAGGGTTTGAAAAGAAATAGCACAAGTCCTTCTTCAGGTAAGTCCACAGGGTTAATCATCCGATTGTACCATTTTCCTGCAGAAATAGCACAAGTCCTTCTTCTGGTAAACCCTCACACTTGTTTCTCATAATCCTAGCTTATGAATCACCATAGTTAATATTTGAGTAAGTTATGAAGGTTAGAAGATTAGGGTTCATGGTGTTGAAGTTCGGGAAGAAGATACTAGGTTAGAGAAGAATGAAGGGAGAGAGAGTGAGATTGTTATAAACCTGAAACTAATAAGTTATGTTGGAGCAATGGTTGTGGAAAGAAATCGACAGTAGGATCGGCGCTAAGAGGCCACCCATACAGAGTGACGATAGTCGTTTTCGGCATTGTAAAGCGATCGTTTTACTCATATAAAGTGTTCGATGTCATTGTGTGTACACATTGTGCATGACATTACATTTTGCATGTGTCATTTCATAACTTGCACCGGCTTGAGATATGAGTTTGATTAGCTTAAATCTCTCTGATCCATGGTATCCACTTTCAAAGGATTCATGACACCCGATAATCGCTACGGTTAGTGGATACCATGGATCAGAGAGATTTAAGCTAATCAAACTCATATCTCAAGTTAGTCCAACAACTGAATTTGACTTGCTTGCATAGGAATCTTGTACGAAATCATTCTCACATGAATATCCTTTGATGAATGTATTAGGGTTGGAAAATCTGAAGACCAATGACCCTCTGGCAAACCTCCGTAAAGGTCTTTAGAGTTTCCATGGGAAGGTAAACATACTTGAAATCAATGGGAAGGTAAACAATTCCACCAGCTGGATATCAGGCAGACGTTTATCAAAAGAATTTTGTACTATGCATTCTCACATGAATATCCTTTGATGAATGTGTATTAGGGGTTGGAAACTCTGAAGACCAATGACCCTCTGGCAAACCTCCGTTAAGGTCTTCAGAGTTTCCATGGGAAGGTAAACACATATAACATTCTCTTCTTCTTCCCTTACAAATCACTTTGCCATTAATACCAATGGACTACCCTCATGTCGGTATGGCCATCACCTAGTTGCAGGTTGCCTTCAGTTGTTGTCAGAGAGATATTTGTCAACGATGAAGGCAACATACTTGAAATCAATGGGAAGATAAACAATCCTCATCCACAATGTTCTTACCTATAGCTACCAACCATTCGGTTGTTTTCAGGTTGCCTTCATCGTTGATAGATAATGAGATTTGGTGTTAGATCATAAGCAAAAAGGTAGACCACACCACTGTTAGTGAACCATGTGTTGGATGAAAAGTGTCTTCGGCTTAAATATCTTTGTTGAGTTGAGTTGGAGCAATCCCTGTGTTGGATGGAAAGTGTCTTCGGCTTAAATGTCTTGTTGAGTTGAGTTGGAGCAATGTCGATAAAAGTTGGTGGTTATTATTTTGTTTTTTATTTTTTTTAATTTTTTTACAATAATTATATTAAAAAATTAAAAAAATAAAATAAAAAACCAATTCAAACCACCAAAACACAAAATTTACCACAAAAATAAAATCTGGATTCCAAGCGCCTCGCTTAGGCCTAAGCGAGGCGCCTGGGGTCAAATCAGAATAACTTACCTCGGACCGAGGTAGTTAAAAAAGTAACCAAAGTGTCTCGCTTTGGCCAAAGCGAGGCGCTTGAGGGGGGGAATAGAAGTGGAGGGGGTTTTAATAACACCACCCTACTATAATCATCAAAGTAGTGATAGACACTTAATGAAGTAGATCTTTCTCGTTTTAAAAGAATATCACGACGCACAATACACAGTCTAATGATATAGCTTTTTGTCTACTTAAAATACTATAATCATCAAAGTAGTGATAGACACTCTAGAGTACTTTACTTAGAAATTTATCTTATTTTTAAATAAATAAAATAATTAAATTTAATAAAATTCAAATGACACTAAAATAAAAGTCTTACATAAAACCAACAATATTAAGTACTAAATCGACCATAACTAGAAAACATAATCCAAATTTAACTAGAAAATTGACTATAAACATAGGTCAAAGTAAAGCTAATTTAGGCCTTAAAATCTGCCATGTTGATACATGGTCAAAACTTTGGTCGATCTCAAAAGTATACTTGATTTGAGTAACTTCTTTTACCATGTCTTCCCTTAGATTAGGGGTTTTCAGCCATGGTTATTTTAAACATCCCTTCAAAGCGTTCACATTCTCTTTTGATATCCAACCACTTACTCAATAGTGAATGGCAAGTACGACGTGTTTCACCGGCTAAGACATGATATTTAGCTAAAACGTTAGGTCAAAAGAGAGAGTGACCACATGACCTTGTTGATTACTTGACGCTTATCCATGCAATTGTTAAAACAATTTCTTCCTTTTCGGCCAATTCCACTGTTGTAGAGATGATGTAGTTCTAAAGAGAGAAATCATAAGTAGTTGTTGATAACGGTAGGAACGTGGTAAAAAAATGTGAGAAATAGTGTGAATAGGTTTGATTTATATATTAATGGTAAATAAAATTTTATTTATTCATTTTTTAAAATGAGTCGTTATGTAATTTTTGACTATTGGGGTCAAATCAATGCCATAAATTCTGGTGTTAGCTCTTGGTAATTACTCGTCGAGATGGTAACATTTTTAACGTTATCGAGAACCACGTGATAACCATAATTGAAAATAGGGCTGTGCAAAGGGTTCAGAACCGACCCGACCCAGACCCACCAGAACCGTATACCCTTTTATTGTTGAAATTAGGAACCACGAACCGAACCTTAAAAGACTATGTGGTTCCGGGTCCTAAAGGTTCTGATTGGCCGGGTAAAAGGGTCTGACCCTCTAGAACCTTTTAATGTAATAGCCACTTTTAGAAGATTACATATTCCTATTTTTTTACCATGGTCGTAAAAGAATTCCTCCATATGGTTCTAACAATAGCACATGAGTTTCTCTTTTAAGTCACTTTTCGTTTCTCGACTTATGTTTTCGTAACAATTTTGTCATTCTCACCACTAGAAACATTATGTGAATCTGTTATGTATACATAATAAATACACACACACATCAGCGAGACATATATAAATATTTACTTCAAATTTGGATATAATATATATTATATAATATATCACATCTATGCATATCCATCAAGCCGAAAATATTTCAAGAAAAATACATTGTTATTATTATAAATAATATTTTTAATATTGCATTAACATTACATGAAATCGATTACAATAAAACGTAAAACTAAAGAGTGAAAAGACTAAAAAATTTATTTTTTTTTATTTTTTAATTAAAATACAAACGATTCCTGTGGTTCTTATATTAGAACCGTGGGTTTGGAACCGACCCGACCCGGAACCGACAATTCATATAAATATAGAACCGAAAACTGACCCATATATTTTAAAAGGTTCGGGTCCAAGGTTCTTGTGAGTCGGGTCCAAGGTTCCTATGGACCCGAACCACGAAATGCTCGCCCCTAATCCAAAACCCCTTATTGTGAAGTGCCCATATCACATTTAAAAAGACAGCCGGATATCAAATCAATCTTTTATGAAGGACGAAGTGGCGATCACCTTGTTTAAATTATGGGGGGGGGGGGGGGGGGGGAGTGCTCACTATTTTTTTTTTCCAACTTCACTGATTACTAAGAATCCTGCATTGTCACATCACTTCACTGAAACAGTGTTTTGGAGTCAGCAACCTCACTTATTCACTTCACTGAAATGTTATTTTTTTAGTTTTTTTTTAATAAAGAGTTTAATTAAAAATAACATTATATTAACTAAAATCAAAATACATTAACTTAAAATAAAAAATACAAGAAACATCAATTTAAAAAAAACATACAAATAAAAAAAATCTACTCGTCCCCTTCACCTTCCATCCAATAATGATCCCAATCGTATTTCGCCGCGATTTCTTTCTTTTTTTTGTTTTAAAACCAATTGCAAGGTTTTACCTTTGAGGTGGTCATGTTGTATTGGATACATATTCAAGTCGTGGTCATACTGACTTTGCCTGAGCAATTCGCGTTGTTCCTCAAAAAACTGTCCTTGTGGAGTTTGTAAGTTAGCCAATTGGTTCAATTTATCTTCTTTCATCGTTCGGTATGACCAAAACCTCTACATTTTCTACTTGACCCCCTTCCTCTTGATTTAGAGGACCTTATTCCACCCTTTGCCACACTCTTTGATTTTCTTGCATCTATTTGTTTATGTTTGAAAGTAGTTTGAAACAAAAGTGTTCGAGAGTTTGTGTTTTTTTTTGTGATTGAAACAAGGTAAAAAAAATCTTTATATATACCCGTCGCCTTTTTTAAATAAACGATTATAAAATTAAACGGTCATAAAAATGACCATTTCATTTAAATATTCAAGATTTAACCATTTAATTTGACCGTTGCATTTAATAATTCATGCTCACTATCCATTGCTTACAACCCGGGAAATGGTCCCCGAGACCCTTACCAGTACCCACAACGACGATGTTACCGTGTGGTACTAGGGTACCCGTTGGCAACACGGGTTGCGCCCTGTCCCCCCTAAAATGACATAAACTTGACTTAGCTCTACATACATATAGCTGAGTCTAAATTTAAATCAATACATGTAATAAGTAAAGAGGAAGTATTGTGTATAACGTATCTTAACATAAAAAAGATAAGGGAGATTTTGGGCTTTTGATTTAAATGAATCAATGGATAGAATTAAAAGGAGGAATATGAACGTTGGATCTTTTAAAAGAGAACGGAAAGGAAAAAAATAAGTATAACCTACAACTATTGAGTTCCACCTCCATTTTTTAAACGTCCATAATTTTTCATACGATATATTTTTTTTCAAAAATACATCATAAACCAAGTTTTTTTATCCTCTTTCATTTACATACCTTATTGCTACATTAAAAAAAATCTGCTTGGTTGATAACTTGCGTTTTTTATTAGATATAACTTGCATCTTTTATCAGGTATAAATTGCGTTTTATCAATCCAGGATTTTTTTTATAAAAATAATGTAGTATGAAAAAGTTATGACCGTTTAAAAAAGAGAAAATTGCTCGAATATTCCCTTTGGTTTACCTGAATTTCACCTATAGTCCCTATCTTTTCAAAATTACAGGTATAGTCCCCACCTTTTGACATCGTTTAACTCGGATAGTTCATAGAGTGGATGGAGGTTAAATAAGCTAGTTAAGTGGGTGTGAAAAATACTAAACTACCCCTTGTTTTAAAAAAAAATAAAAAGAATCAATATGGGTCCCACCGACTTCATCTTCCCCGACCCATCACCTCCACAAACCACCACCGCAACCACCGTCCTCCACCCATTACCGTACGAAGTTTAAAACCGACACACCAATACTGGATCTTTCGTTTGTGTTTCATAGGAATTTGTCTTGTAATTTTGCGAGTAAATTACCAAAACCATTCATGTGGTTTGGCCCAATTTGCCACTCCAGCCCAATCTTTTAAAAAGTGCATGAACACTCCTTGATCTTTTAAAAAATATGCCAAAACAGTCCAACGACTTAACCCAGGTCGGGGGCATTTTCTTCCAATCATGTATAATTTTATAAGCAGACTTCCCTTCCTCTCCTTTATATCCCTAATTCAATCCATTTTTCCCCAATTCACTATAAACCCTAAATACGAAATCAACTCCTTCCAATTCAAGACCCAATTGAAGACCCAACACTATAAACCCTCCACAACAGGTCGTCTTCTGCAGGTCTTCTTCTTCTTCTTCTGATTTACTGTGTAGGTATGTATGTATGTATTGCTTCAATTAATGTAATTATTTAGGGTTTAGGTATGTATGTCATCACTGATTTAGGGTTTAGGTATGTATGTCTGTACTGATTTAGGGTTTATGATTATTGACTGATGATGATCCATTGTTCATTATTAAAGCTGCATTGTTTATCTTGGTCAACCTTTTAAATGTAAAGATGATATGGTGATGAAAATACTGATTTACAGCTGCATTGTTGATTATTGACTGAATTGTATGCCCTAATAATGATGAAAATCTTATGCACTGATAATGTTGCAGGTGCAAACATCCAGTTCTTATGATGACTGATAAACCTTTCAGTTCCAGTTCTGATGTTGATGACTCTGAGAATTTGACTGATGATGATTAAATTGGAGATCCACCTTTTTATCTTGGTCAGCCCTTTAGATATAAAGATGATTTCAAGATACTTGTTAAAAACCATGCCGTGTTTGACAAGAGGCAAGTAGTGATTGACTGGAATGACAATGTCACCTTTCGTGTGGTGTGTAAGGGTATCAGTCCCCAAATGACTACATGTGACTGGGTTTTGAACATTGAAAGTGAAAAATCTAAAGGTGCATGGATTGTGAAATCCTTAAACATGGACCACAAATGTCAGCTAACGAGGGATGATAGGTTATGGTTTAGTCAGTGGAAGAAGAGCAAGAGAACTTGCAACAGGAAGAGGAAGAAAGACAGTGGCCCTTCTAGTTAGTAGGTTATGTTAATGGTTTGTTGTAGTTTATGTTGTTATGGAATGACAATGTGATCTTTATGTACTCTTTTGTTAGAATCTTTTATATTCGAATATGTTGACTTTTAAATGTTATGGATATGTTGTGTGTATGCACTTTTGTATGTTGTGTTAACTGCTTTATGTTGGCAGTAGAATATTTGCAAGTCAATTGCTGACCCATTTGGAAGTCAACTGCTGCATATGTGCACACAAATATGCAGGTTCTGTATGTCCCATTTGTGTGGATCAAGTCAACTGCACATTTTTCATGGGTCATTAGAAACTTCAAATGAGCCATGGGTCATTAGCAACTTCAAATGGGTCATGGGTCATCAGGAATGACATATATATATGCACTAAAGTAAATGGGTCAACTGCACATATATGTACACCTATATACAGTTATATATGATCAATTCAAATTGTACAGTTGTGCAAGTTCAAAACTGCATATCAATACAAATGGGTCATGGGTTAACAACTGATATGCACTAAACTAAATGGGTCAACTACTGATATGCACTAATATAGCCAAACCATATTTTACACATATCTATAACCAAACCACATTTTACATACAAAAAGCATGAAGTTTAAGCCATCAGTTTACATACCACATCAACTTACCATTGTTTATTATACCAAAAGACTCAAGTACTATGATCTTAACCTACTAACACACCTACATACTTCCAATGACAGTCATCATCTGAACAGTAGGGTGAATATAATGGATCATATTCCCCTTCATATGGATCATGTACCAATTATCATCTGTGTTGTGATAATCAAATGCATGCTTCAACACATCTGGATCAATATCTGGAATTGGGTAATCATTCTCAACCTGCTCAAAAGGATCATCCTCAACCTGCTGCCAAACCTGCTCATGCCAAAGCTGATGAAAGACAACTCTATTTTCTAATGCATCACAGTCAGGATCAATATGCTCAAAATTTATATCAATTAATTTTTCAGTTTTAGCAATCTTGTTCAACACGCGTACATCACTGTCATTTAATAGTTCTGTTAAACCTAGTCCCAAGCCTTCCCATGGAAGCCTATAGTAAAACCTAAACTCGTCATCCTAATAATAGCCAACTTCCACCAGCGTGTCATACAAGGTGATTATAGAGAAATAATCAGAGTTCACCTCATCGATGTAGTTAACCTTCCCGTTAACGTACATCAGATTTACGTACGTTGGATCAAATTCCCCCCATGATGAATTTTAAATGAAAATTTTTCGGTAGAGTGACCTGCATTGTTGATTGTTAACCAAATTTTCAGCTTGCACGTCAAAAAGTTAACGGGTATAATAAACAGTGGGTTTAAATGTAAGATGTGGATCGATTGACTTTCCGTAGTGTTCTTCAAGATTGACTTCGTCTTCCCCAGTTCGTACAACCCATTGTGTCATCTTCCTCTTCTTACATTCTTGAATTTCCATTTATGTGTGTTTGGAGGGAAATCAGAGAAGAAGAGTGGAGGTGGATGGAAAAAATGGAGGGAAACGGGTTATAAAGGAGAAAAGAGAGTGGGTGAAGTCTACTTATAAAATTATACATGATTGGATGAAAATGCCCCTGACTTAACGAAGAAAAGTTAACTGGGTTAAGTCATTGGACTGTTTTGGCATATTTTTTGAGAGATCAAGGAGTGTTCATGCACTTTTTAAAAGATTGGGCTGGAGTGGCAAATTGGGTCAAACCACAGAGACGGTTTTGGTAATTTACTTTATTTTTGCCATTTGTTACGGTGTCCTGCGGCAGCGTCAATGCTACCATAACCTGATACTGCAGCCTCAAAGCAACCTGATCTTCATCATCAGCACCATTCAAATCCATATCAATCTGAAACCCTAACCCTAGGTCTGGATTGTTATTAATGTTATTATTCTTATTGTTGTTTTCTTGATTATCATCTAATGCATGATCAGAACCATAATAAAGAGATAAATGAAAGACATTAGATGGCCTCTTCCATCCTAATCCCCACGACATTATAACCTATTCACAATAATCATCGATCAAATTTCTAAATTTTATATAAATTCAAGTTCTAGAACATATTATTAAAAAAAAGGGTTTAAGCAATATTGGGGGTAATTAAAAGAGTTTGATGGAAGATTGGTTGGAGAGAGAATAATGAGTGTGTGTATAAAAACTGTATATAAGTGTTGCATGTTGTAACTGTATAGGAACCGACAGGACGGTGGTTTGGGGAGGTGGTGGTGGTTTGTGGAGGTGAAGGGTTAGGGAAGATGACGTGGGTGGGACCCACATTAATTCTTTTTATTTTTTTTTTTAATAAAATGGGTAGTTTAGTAATTTCCCACTCACTTAGCTGGATTATTTAACATCCATCCACTCTAAGGACTATCCGAGTTAAATGATGTCAAAAGGTGGGAACTATACCTGTAATTTTAAAAAGATAGGGACTATAGGTGAAATTTGGGCAAACCACAGGGACTATTTGAGCAGATTTCTCTATAAAAAGGGTGGTCAAAATAACCCCCCCCCCACTTCTATTTCCTTCCCCTTAAAGCGCCACGCTTTGGCCAAAGCGAGGTGTTTGAGTTACTTTTTAACAACCCTCGGTACGAGGTCAGAAAAGCTGAATTTTTGACCCGAAGCGCCTCGCTATGGCCAAAGCGAGGCGCTTCGTATCAAAGTTTTATTTTGGGTATTTTTTTGGTGTTTTGAATTGGTTTTTTATTTTTTTTAATTTTTTTAATATAATTATTGTAAAAAAAATTAAAAATTAAAAAAACAAAATAATAGCCACCAACTTGCATCGAGTTGATATATGAGTTTTATTAACTTTTAATCTCTCTGATTCATGGTATCCACTAACCTTAACGAAAACGAGATCCATAATTACACGATTTTTGTTTACCTTTCCATTGATTTCAAGTATATTGCCTTCATCGTTGACAGATATCTCTCCGACAATAACTTCCTCGTACCGATCACAATGTCCAATAACTGAATTTTACTTGCTTGCATGAACAGTTGTTTTGCTAATTTCCGATTCTTGATAGTTTGATTATACTCGTGTCCAACAACTTCCCCGTACTGATCACAATGTCCAACAACTGCATCAACAGCCGGATCGACACTAACAAGCAACACATACAGAGTTAGTTGTACTGGTTGCGAAAAGAAATCAACAGTCGGATCGGCGCTAACAAGCAACCCATACAGAGTTTATTGTACTGGTTGCGGAAATAAATCAACAGTCAGATCAGTACTAACAAGAAACACATACAGATTTCGTTGAACTGGTTGCGGAAATAAATTAACAGTCGGGTCGGCGCTAACAAACAACCCATACAGAGTTCGTTGTACTGGTTGCGGAAAGAAATCAACAGTCGGATCGGCGCTAACAAGCAACCCACACAGAGTTAGTTGTACTGGTTGCGGAAAGAAATCAATAGTCTGATCGGCCCTAACAAGCAACCCATACAGAGTTCGTTGTATTGGTTGCGGAAAGAAATCAACAGTCGGATTGGTGCTAACAAGCTATCCATACAGAGTTCGTTCTACTGGTTGCGGAAAGAAATCAACAGTCGGATCGGTGCTAACATAGCAACCCATACAAAGTTCTTTGCACAAGTGTGAGAATGCATCACCAAACAATTCCAAACAATTGTTCATGCAAGCCAGTAAAATTCAGTTGTTGGACATTGTGTGAGAATGCATAGTACAAAAGTCTTTTGACAAACGTCTGGCTGACCTGAAGTTCCTTTGCAGCCTAGTTCCTTTTGAATTATAAACCAGATTGATGATAGTCGTTTTCGGCAATGGATGATTGTTCCACTCCTGTAATGATCAGGAACATTCCAAATAACTGTTCAGTTATGGATCCTTTGATCAGAAAATATATTCTTAAACAATTCCTAAAATAAATCTTTCGATAATCCACACCTTTACAGGGGTGGAAATAGAAGTGGGGGGGGGGGTGTTCCATTTCCACCCCCTAAACTTTTATTTAATGACATTTAATGCGCATACCGCATTCAAAGATCCTTGCATTGGACACAAACTCATGGAATGTATAGATGATTCACCATGTGGACTTACCTGAAGACTAGATACGGTGCAATCAGAATCTGAAGAGAAGTTATTATCATCATCATCCACAATGTTCTTACCTAGTGGTGTGGTCTACCTTTTTCTTATGATCCAACACCAAATCTCATTAAATTAACGAATGATCCATCCATTTCAGCTTTTGTTTAACTATTTTAGCAACTTCCATAGGAATTCTCCATTTCAAATATGGCCAGCGCTTCTTTGGTGGTAGAGGGTGGGGGATAGTTTAGGATGATGGTAATGGTGGTCATTGTATGGTATTAGTGGTTGGAAACTCTGATGAATGGTGAACTCATTCTGGCAAGTGCTTATTTAATGTTCTTTATATATGGATAGTGACCATCTGGAAAACCCGCATAAAGGACTAAAGCCACAAATCTTGCTGCAAAAGAAACTAATCACACCTGATCATTCTCTGCCACATTATATAACCTTCTTCTTCGTCTTCTTCTTCTTCTTCTTCCTCTTCTTCTTCCTCTTCTTCTTCCTCTTCTTCTTCTTCTTCTCTTCCTCCTCCTCCTCCTCCTCCTCCTCCTCCCTTACAATCACTTTGCCATTAATACCAATGGACTACCCTTCTTCTTCTTCCTCCCTTACAATCACTTTGCCATTAATACCACTGGACTACCCTTACGTCGGTATGGCCATCACGTAGTTCCAAACAGTTTTTATACGTTGTTTCAGGTTCCCTTCATCGTTGACAAATATCTCTAATGGGTCACTATTCATATATAAAGAACATTGTTGCTTTATAAAGTGTTCGATGTCACTGTGAGTAGATAAATTTCGTTGAATAGTGAGTTTTTAATGTTCTTTATATATGAATAGTGACACACTTCAGAGTTCGTTGTTTTTAGGTTTTCTTCATCGTTGACAGATATCTCTCTGAAAACAACTTCCTCCGTACCCCGATCACAATATCCAACAACTTAATTTTACTTCCTTGCATGAACAATTGTTTTGGAATTGAACAGTGGGCTAGTGGAATCTTATACGAAATCATCTCATTGCATGTTATCCGTATCCATACCTTGTTTCAAGTATCTTGCAAAAGTCATTTGGTCTTCAAGACTTCTAGGGGTTAGCAAAGGTTGACTTCTTTGAGCATTAACCAGATTTTGAATCTGATTTTAAGCTAATCAAACTCATATCTCAAGCCAGTGCTCGTTGCTGGTTTTCATAAGACACATCCGATCAATTAGACATGCAAAATTTGTATTATGAAACCGTAACTTATTACATTATTAATATTATTTAAATTATTATTATATTTGCAACCTAGTTCCTTTCTACCAAAAAACACAAACGAAGTTTAAAGGCTGAACACGAGTATAATTAAACAAGGGTTCCTCTTTGATGGTTTAAACTTCTTGTTTGAAAAGAAATAGCACAAGTCCTTCTTTAATGTTTTTTTAAAATTCTTTAAAGGCTGAACACGAGTATAATCAAACAAGGGTTCCGCGTTTCAGTACGCTTTAATTGATCGGATGTGACTTCTGAAAACCACAAGGCGCTTGGGTTGCTTGATTAGACCACAGACGCCTCGCTTTGACCAAAGCTAGGCGCCTTGGCCTTTTAAAAAAATAATTTGTTTTAATTCATTTTAAATGCTTTTAATTGATAAAAAAATAATTTTAATTCATTTTAAAGTGTTTTAAGTTGTTTCCAATCCAACAAAATTCGTTTGAGGTGTTTCAGGTCGTTTATTCCTCGTTTGTGTTTTTTTGGTAGAAACATCCGAGTTTTTACAACTTTCATAAATCATTGTATGTGGTGCTCGGACTATACAGTCAATATTCATTTTTTTTCAAAATGAAATTTTTGCATGTCTAATCGATATGCTAGACTTCCGGACTCTGTTTGGCGCGTTTCAGAATGTTTAATTGATCATTTGTGATTATACCCGCGTTTAGCCTTTAAACTTCGTTTGCCATTGGATCAGTAGTCTATGTAATATGTGTTTTTTTGGGCTTTCATTGTTTGATATTGCATTTGATTTTATTATTGTTATTTTATTTATTTTTTGGAAGTAAAATTTTACTAATTTTCGATTCTTGATACTTTCATAAATCGTCTATCAAATCATAACCATCATCATTACACCCTCGAAACAGAAATAAAATAACAATAATAAATCATTGCTCCATGAGACGAATGTTGCACCAGCTTGAGATATGAGTTTGATTAGCTTAAATCTCTCTGATCCATGGTATCCACTAATCGTAGCGACAATGAGATCCATATTTCAAACATCGAGCTAAACAACATCGTAATATTTTAGACGTTAGGTCTTGATAAACACAAAACTTATTATTAAAAAGCAACACAAAACAAAATTGGAACCTTAAATCGTACTGTGATATAAAGAGAGGCCTATTAGGAGTGTCGTGGAGGAAGATCGTCTGTTTGCTGTAGTCGATGATGGCGCAGATGTTAGCGGGAAGTTGAAATTTTGAATGATGTTCGTCGGTTTGCTCTCTATATGCTAATTCAAAATAGAGGTAGGAAAGTATTCATATAAAAAGCACATTAAAAAGTCAATATTGAACCAAATTTATCTACTCACAGTGACATCGAACACTTTATAAAGCAAAAATTCAAAACAAAGGTAGGAAAGTAAAGCTTTAGGTGAAAGTGGATACCATGGATCAGAGAGATTTAAGCTAATCAAACTCATATCTCAAGCCGATGCAAGTTATGTTGGAGCACTGTTCATCTTCTTCTTCAACTTGCTTTCTCTTGATCTTCACACTTGCTTTTGGAGCTCTGATCTTCTTCCTGTTATCTTTGTCTATCACAACTTAAGGCTCTGATCATGGGTCACATGATTGTGTTTATGTTTTTTTATAAGATGAAAATTTGGGCCGGTCTAACTGTTGATTTCTTTCCGCAACCAGTACAACGAACTCTGTATGGATGATATCATTCAAACCTTAATAAAACAACTAAACCACCGTTCGAAACCATAACTTATTACATTATTATTATTATTATTATTATTTGCATTATTATTATATTTGCAACACACACTTTCAACCCATTTCTCGTAAATCCCTTACAAAGCACAAGGATGAAGTTTCGGAAAAACCCACTAAGAAGCCCTAAAATTTCGGACCCTAACACGCACGAGACGAATATTGCAACATGAGTTCGACCAAGATGACACGCGAAGCTTTAGACTCCAAGCGGATCCCTTGATTACCAACTAACCTCCCGTAGAATATAGGCCTCTACAAAGTTTGATCAATTCGCCCTTTTCACTTATTTAATGAAATTTAACGCGCATACCGCATTCGAATTGGTTTTTTATTTTTTCTAAAAGTAGAAAAAACTATAACAACATTAACAACTAACAAAAAAATTGTAGAACAAAAGAAGAAAGTGTTCCTCTCTGTTACCAAGCATGTCAAGAAATGATAATTTTCAAATATTGCAGATCAAGGTCTTCATTAGTACTTAACGGTGGTGAACAGTTGTTAGGAATTAAATTCTGAGAGATGATAAAGGATAACGAAGATTAATGTTGTATTTTTCCTGGAAATACTGAATAATAATGTTTTGTCAATGTTTGTATAATTCTTACAATAATTAAATAAATAAATAATATGATCTTTTTTCAATTATAGTCATATATGTACAATTAAAACCAATTAAATATCTATTAAATAATAAATGTGCGGAGCTTGAGCCAAGTTCAAACTTGAAAATTATTAACTAGCCAAATATGATCTTTTGACATAAAGCATACCGATATCGAGTTTAAGCCCTTTTAAAATGAACTAGTGGGATACCCGCTCGATGCGGCGAAGAACACAACACTTAAAGGTTGAGTCGAGTCAGGGCTAGCTCGAGTTTGACTTGCACTTCATACCGAGATGGTTTGGGTTGACTCTAATTTAAAATAAAGATGGAATCTTAAACTCGAGCTCAGCTTGATCAAAAATCATGTTTGTTTGCTGAACTTGATTTGATTAAACTTTACAATTAATTTACCATGAGGGTCAAACATATAAATTATTCTTTTCAAAATTCTAAAAATAAAACATTCCTAATTAGCCAAAGGTCTAAGTATGCATATTACACAATTTATTAACTCTTGTACGGGCTTATATAAGCTAACGGACTCTTACATAGGTAATCTCTATTAATGTTTTGCTTCAAACATAAGTTGATAATTACGTCAAAAACAAATAATGAACTCCGACATTTGAATTTTTGTTTAACAAAGAAGAAGCCAAGCCAATTTGGTTGAATGCCTGTTTATGTTTGCGTGAGATCCAGGCAGATGTTCAAACTATCCCACACATGTCATATTTTGACCCAACATGGGCTCAGTTACATGTTGCGCCATCACCTGCAATGCAACCACTACCTATGCTTACCATAGTACATCTAACCAATTATTATAGTTTATAAGTTGTAAAAAAAGGATGAAGATTATAAAACAGTTATAAGTTGTAGGAGTTACCAATTTATAAAAAATTTAAGAGTAATGAGAGTTATAGTTGCTTTAAACTACGTTAATAAGATATAACAATATTAGATACAAGAAAACTTGTGGACATACTTAACATTTTTTATATAAATAAAATATGAATTTTATTTGGTAATCTAAACCTAGACAAGCAATGTATATAGCTTTACATACATTTAGTATTGTCGTGTATTTATTATTGTTGTTTTGTTAACCTCTTCCCTTCAATATCAGTATTTCTTTTCTTTTGTTCTTTGTACATGACATGATGAAGACAACGTATATTGAAAATTATAGTAACTTTTACTCGTAATAAATGTAACGAATACAAGGAAAGTTAATGTATCTGGTTTTGTAACAATAACATGGAAGCCATCCATGCTAGTACGTTCTAATTCGAATGCATGTGAATTAGATTAGAGATTCAAATAACATCAAACTACCACAAATCGTCCTAGATGCTAGAGTTCCATCATCACCAACATACATGTGAAATCAAACAAACAATGAGCTTAATCATATTACAAAACAGGAGTGTTTTTATTTGTGTTACATTACTAACATGTTTCATGATGCACAAATTTTCCAACATCGTCCACAATTTCCCTCGTAATACATTTCGTTTCACATCTTGCGTGTTTCTCTTTTCAGCTATACGTTAATCAGGAACATGATTTGTTAAAGTTTATCGTAAGATACTACCACTTTCCGTATTCTCAATGGTTATTCTTAGCAACCACTATATAACGTATGTAAACATAAGAACAAAGATTATAGAGAGAAAGATATGAGCGAAAATGAGAGAGCTCTTTATCAATGAGTTATACCAAGTACAATAAGTCTCTATTTATAGGGACATAACATTAATACAAACTTAATGGTATATGAGAGTTAGAATATGCATAGTCACCATAATATATATGTTTATAACAAAGAAAACATTAATACAAACTTAATGGTATATGGGAGTTAGAATATAAGAAATTTTAATTATATCACAACTCTTTTTTACCATCTTTTTATATTTTCAACATTTATACTTAATGCTAGATGAGTTTTAATTAATATAATTTAATAATATTATAGAAAGACTATTTTAACCTCTAACTAACTTTATTAAGATGTTGTATCATAAGCATAAAGTATAGTAATTATTTAAATTTGGTTGGTATCCTTGCCTCATACTTTACAATATAGTATAGAAGTATAGATGAGCAAAGCTCTAGCATAATGTGCATGGATTTGGCTCTACTTATTTACACATATTTTCTCTAAGCGATTATTCTTTGTTAAACACACCTCTTCAGTTTATTTTATTTTATTTTTTTATTTTGTAGATATGCGTACATTTTCAAACATATGTACGATATTTATTTTTCAATTTTAAACATTTATGTACATATATACACAATTTTAGAAAAACTGGAAAAGAGCGATTAACAAAAAAAAATAAAATAAAAAAAAAAACCCTTAAGAAAAGATGAGTGATCCACATTGGTCCTCACGATTCTCAATTACCCAACTAGTTTTCAATTACTCTATGGGAATCTTTTTTTTAACGGCAACGAAATTCACCAAGAATTCTCTTTGAAGTCCCTACTCAGTCAAATCAAGCCCCCTTCCACCTGGCATAGCCAAACATGTATGGAAATCTTTTCTCCCATGCTATTTTTTTAACCATTTTCCCAAAACATAACTAACTAAAAGATATGTAAAAATTTTGGTCGTCCATTTAAATATGTGTAAGTAACCGGACACAAATTCAACTTCTGTCACATTCTATACGAACATAACCCTTTACAATTATCTATACATTTAAACATTTAAGCACAATGAAATGAATAGCGGGTTTATGCTAACATGCGCCCATCTCTTTTTCTCTTTTAAGCCATTATCCTTATCCCTCTCATCTCATTTAATTTTCATATTCTTCTTATAACTCTTCCTCCCCTAAACCTTTGATCTTCCTCAACGCCGTTTCATCTTCAAATCGTCTTCACCACAATCCGACGTTGTAACCATCCACCATTCTCGACAACGATAAGATGGCGACGGTCATGATTATGGTTGTACCTGATGTCTGTGACTCCGGCTGTGGACGACGGAGTGGTGGTGGTGCGTCTGGGTTTCACAATGATCGATGACAGGTATGTATAAGTGTATAACCTCTTTCACTGTGCATTACATGGATTCTTCACTATTTTGTTGTATATTTTACTTTCATTCCGATCATCTTTTGTGACTGTTTTCTTCTTCGGTTAAAGTAATTTGTTGTTAATGTTGTGCCTAGGTTGTTGGTCTCTTATTTCTGGGTGGTGTTATTGTTTTTTGATGCACGCCAGTTGTTCGGTGTTATGTTCGGTTGATTTGTTTGCTTTTTTATAGTGTTTAATGTTTTTTTGCTGCTTTGTTTTATTATAATTGTTGGTTGTATGGGCAGTACGTTGTTTCAAGTGTTTACGGAACCATTCTTCCCTTGAAAGTTAGTAACATATGTTGAAACATGGGAACTGATGGGATCGTCCAAAAAATAAAAGAAAATTAAGATGTGAAAGACAATAGTGGCAAAAGTAAGTCATATTTTTATTGATTTCGATACATAGTTTATAATCGACCAATGTTTCGTTTGTGGTTTCTGAATTAGAATGTACGCTCAAACTATGTTGTGGATTGTGGCGATGTCACTAATGTGTGGCTGTCTTCGATGCCGGTAAGGGTTACTAACTTATCATGTACACATCATTTGGTAATATGTATTGGGGCAGAGCATATGGTACAGTTGTGATTGAGGTTGGTTCCTTTGTTAATGATGCATTGCTATGACTAAACAAATGAGAAGACAATCTGATTTATTACATCGTATAATAACGACTTTAGTCGATGATTACGAAAGTAAAATAGAGGCGTTGTTAAGCGTGGAGACATTACGGTAAAACTACTATTTGCAGCCGCAACGCCTTTAGTATTTTGAGCATTGTTTAGATAATTGGTCCCCACAACATGAAGGGGTGATTGGAATGAACCAACAAAGTTGAAGAATACTTTGACGTCGTTATTAACGTCATTAGAAAATGTGGTTATAATCGAGAACTTTCATCTATGAGTCATCTATGATTCATGTTGGTTCCTTTGCTATGATGCATCGTTATGCCTCAAACAAACGAGGAGACCATGATGTACGATTTATTGAATCGTATAGGCGATGATGAGAAAAGTAAAACAAAGGCGTTGTTTGGGCGTGGCAGGCATTACTTTAAAACTAATATTTGCAGCCGTAGCGCCTTTACTATTCTTAGCCTCATTTAAATATTTGGTTTGCACAAAGCATTGCAACAAATGCTAACAAGCAAAATGGTGTTTAGGCCTACTGGTTTGTGTATTTATAGTAGCAGGACTTGCTTGTCCAAATTACCTCACCCGAGGTACTATTTTCATTACTTGCCAACAAGTTTGTTGTTATAATTTACTTTATGTTTGGGTATAAACTTTTGCTTTTCTTATTTATTGTAAGCAGTTCGTTTTAAAAGCGGAGCAATTGACTGAGGGGATTGAGATCTTTAAAAATGATGAGAATCAATGTGTGGCCAAGGTTTTGTTTGTTTCACAGAAATATATTGATTTGGAATTCATTCAATAGAACACATGTCTGGGTGCCTCGGAATTTTTTTTTGTGAAATTTTGTTGTATATGCATATGTCTTGAGCATGTTTAATATATTATCCTGTGAATGTCTCTTCTATATATACACTTTGTTAACGTTGATAAGTTTTCTTGATATTTATACGAGATGTTTGTTGGGTAATTTAGAGCTACATAAATAACCTATGACAAGCGAAATAGCAAATCGCGCAACGCGCGATAGTCAAAACACCTAGTTTTATTTACACCGGTGTAATTTTCATACACGCTTTTTCATAACATTAAGATAATTTTAAGATATTGTATTAATTTTTTTTCAAAAAAAATATTTAATGGAGTTCTCAGGATTCTTGTAACTCAATAACAAACTAACAAAATAATTAATTGACGTCTTTTCCGTTGAGATGTAGCAATGACACCAACACCCAAAAGCAATGCCCCATTTGGTTTTGATTTTATTAATAAATTTAAAATTGTTTGATATAATATGTTGCTTTGAAATGGATTGCCCCGAACAATTTTATTTTGTTGGTTATCACAAAAATAACTTTTAACTAGGATTTCTATCCGCACGTTGCGGCGCGCCGGGTGATTCCTGCTTCATCTTGAACCTTTTCTTTACTCTGTTAAGCTGCGCAAAACTTATTAAGAGTTGTATCTTGTACATCCGATAAGATTTTCGATATCATGGTTTCTGTTGCATGAGTTGTGGTACATGTAAGAAAAAATCAAAGAGACGACAAAAATAATTCAATAAAATGAAAAAAAAAAAAAAAAGCTCCAGTTGGTCTCGTATCCGTGATCTCATGTATGGGGGAAACACCTAAAACCACTCCACCACCAAGCTAGCTTTAGTTTTGATATGAAACTAATTATATTTAATATTAAATAACGTTGTAAAAAAATATATAAAATTGTCATTCTATATATTATTAAATAAAGCTGGCAAACACAATATATATATATATATATATATATATATATATATATATATATATATATATATTAGATAATAGCCACCGCCCCTCTCAACCAGTGAGAGAGGGACTGGCACTATTCACTCAATTCTTAATTAATACACGGTAAATACCTTTGTATATTTTAAATGATGAATTTTGTATAATTTATGAGCTCGAATACATTTTCCTTGTATGACAACAAGTGTAAAAGACCTGTACCAAATACCATAAATGTATAGTACTCTAATATACAATACAAATTAACAATCCATTTGGCATAAAAATTAGGCAACAAATCACTGCTTTCTTAAATTATTGATACGTAAGCTTTGTATTAAAACAAGTTGATATTAATTACATTTTTTGAAAGGTAAACTTTATTAAAAAAAGGGCGCGTCCTCAAAACGAGGACCGGCCATACCAACCATCACAACATGTACAATGGGTAAATAGCCCAATCTTTCCAACTAATATCCTTAAAACGAGATCTATGCTTAAGTCATAAAAAAGAAACTGCTTTAATGGTCGCCACAACATTCGCCACAACATTCGCCACTTTCGACTCTTTCCTACCGAAAAGCTTCTCATTTCTAGCTTTCCATATCTACCACATGGAAATCATAATAATACCACCAATAACCTTCTTAGTCCATTTGTTGCCACCATTGTATCTAGAAACTTGCAGAACGTCAGAAGTGTGGAATGCGACAATTGGATCCATTCTGCACCAGTTGCTTATAGCCGTCCAAACTCCAAGAGCGAATCCGCAACCGGTGAAGAGGTGTTCTGCAGATTCGTCGTCCACCTCGCACAACGCACAAGTAAGAATTGGGATATTTATATTTCTTCTAGATAACGACAACCTAGTAGGAAGTCGGTCCAACTCGGATCTCCATATAAAGATCTTCACTTTTAGTGGAACCCACAAAATCCATTGCATATGCGAACATCTCTTGTCTGCAGCGTTTTTTGATAGATTTTTCTTGCAATCAGCAACAACATACAACCCATCAGAGCTAGCTTGCCACTTCCACCCATCGGATCTATCACTGAACTGAATAATCCGCAGAAACTCTTCCATTGATCAATCTGTAGCTGCAGATCCTCTGTAACAGCTTCAAACGTACTGTTCCAGCTCCGAAACAGGCCTGCACGGGTCTCCCAAACTTCGTGCAGGCTGCACAGCTTGTTAGTTGTGATACCCCGTAATTTCAGGTTCTCACTTTAACTAAACTCTAATTACATTCTTTGCATTCTACTTAACTAGGGTTAGCTAGATAGGTCACACGTTGCACAGATATTGGTTAATAACTGCATGAAGTGGTAATTCTGGGAATTACCAGACTATATACATGAGTAGTAAACCTCGGACGTTGGTGAACGATGAAATTAGATAATTGTGAATTAATTGATTGAGATTGATTGCAATTACGTGCTTCTATGAAACTCTGTGAAACTATGTGCAAACTATATGTGATTACGTGAACTTAAATCGAAAACGTTAATAAAAATCGTAATGAGTGGACCATTAGGATGGTTGGGGTCTTAACACATGGGGTTACACTTGTTATGGTCCAAAATAGCGAAAACATCAAAGAAAACACGTTGTACAACGAAACAGGCCACCCAGAGCAGGCCGGGGAGGAGTGAACGGCCGCTCACTCTCTCCGAGTGGCCGCTCGTGGGAGACTGACCCAACCTAACCGACTTAAATCACTATTTAAACGATCTTAAGCCTCTTGTATCCCCTAAACTCAACCCTAATCGCCCCCTACTGCCTAGTTACGAAAATATTAACCCCAAACACCTGCTAAGGCTCAAGAACATCGATCGGGAAGCTTGGAGAGCAATCGGTTGATAGTTTTGAAGTGCTTGCGGTATAATATTCAATCTCTTGTGTTTTAATCTTCTTTAATATGTTTTTAAAACATCATAACCGAGTTTGTCCAGGTCTGAAACGTTTTCATAAAGATTAAAACTTGATGTTTGTAAAGATTGAATGGGTTAAACATAATCTTATGTGATTAGTATTTGATAGGTTGCATGATATGCATGTTTATGATGTTTTAGACCTTTAGGGTTTATGGTTTTGCACATATTTTGTAAGGTTCTAATCATGTTAGGTCCTATGAATGTTTTATGATGGTTTTTGAGTATCGTTGATCGATTATATGCATACATGAGTAGTTTTAATAAAAGTTTATGCATGATTAAAATCTGGACATAATGTTTTGGTCGACTTGTAGGGTCTGTTACGTGACTTAAACATGTTATTTTTGATGATTCCTTTGCATGGTTGTATTATACATGGTCTTAGCTTTTCATAATGGGAAAAATCATCTGATTTGGACGTCGTTTGATAAGTTTTTGGAATTTTCTTTGATTAAAGGTCATATCAGATTTTCGGATTAGTAAACTGGGTCAACTTTAAACAATCATAACTCAAGTTTTACAAAGAATTAAATTTTGAAATTTGGACAGTAGGTCAAAATTGGAAAACTTGGCTTTTACAAGTGGATTCATCCCGTTTGGATGAATAAACGATTTTTGGGAATTTTTCTACTAATCTGATCTGTTGTGTCTATTTTCTGGACATAGCTGTGTTGTGTGATTTTTCATAATTTTTGTGCAAGGTTTTATCACAAAATAAAAATATTGACTTGTCCGGTAGAAGCTCTGGAATATTTAGTAAAAGTTTGGGAGTATAATTCACTGGATAAGTATTTTTATTAAATTAGTTTTCACGGCGCATAATCTGTCCTAAAAACGCAGATTGTGTAATGTACGTTTATGTGACTATTTGGAGTCTTATATGGTACGTATTTAACATGAACTTGAATGGACACTTGTATGAGATGTATATGAAGTGTAAAACTGATGATAATCAACATATTCACCAACGGGTCCGTAGGGTTTACTTGTGCATGTAGAATTATTAGGTGTCACTTACACGGTTTTTGAACTTTTAAACGTCTTGGACAAACGAGTTACATGCTTTTGCTATCATGTTTAGAACTTGATTTGTTCGCGCGCGTCAGAGACCTGTTAACCTGTTAGGGACACGATTTGCCAGCCCTAGGAGAACGAGTAGGGCATGCATCATGTAGTGTCATTGGGATATGAACACTTAACTGATTTTCGAATATTTATTTATTTACTTTTGGGTTTTGGGCGCGGTGTTTTGCGCGTACTATTACTTAACTGTTTTCTATTTCGCTTCCGCTATTACTTAATTGGTCTAGTTAACTTTTAAACTTGGTTTTTCAATAACAAACTAAATGGATTGGGCATTTATAGTCGTTCATGTGACTTATGGCTATGGGATCCTGGTTTGTCATGCGCCTCGCGGTATAAACCCCGTAGTGGAAATTTGAGGGTGTGACAGATTGGTATCAGAGCCATTGGTTATAGTGAACAAGGATTGTATTCTAGTCTATAATCATCATAGCATAAGTATTAGTAGAGTCACTACTTTAAGTGCACCACTTATTATTTTCTTGGATACGTGTACTGATCTAACGTATTGCAGGAAAACATGACTAACCCTACTCACAGAAACTACTCTTCTTATCGTGCTATCGAGGGGTCACAAGCCCCATCTCTAGATCCATATGAGCGTCCAGCTTCGACACGGGATTCATTTGAGGATGCCAGTCGATGGTTGTGGTTCACTGACATGCTGCACTCATGGGTTATTGGATACGGAGTGCCAGCTCAGGTACCTCCCATTGTTGATTTGTGGGAGAGGCACTTGTAGGGATGGTTAGGCATGTGCATACTGAGTTGGAAAATGCGTACAATGTTGTCAAGCAATTTCAGTATTGGAGGAGAAATGCTGATGAGACCCTTAAACACATGGAAGGGCAAATTGATCACTTGTTTAGTGAACTAGGAAGGGTTAAGAAGGAAGCAGATGAAGCTAGGCACGAAATGTCAGCTGCTAAGTAGGATCTAGCATCTACTAGAGAGGAGTTAACTTTGGTTCGCAACAGGCTTATAGAATCTCTGGGTCAAAATGGAGAGGAACCAGAGGAGGATCCTGAGGAGGATCCCGAGGAGGAACCAATGGTAGGAGGATTCGATGCTCTTGGAGCAGCACTTGATTCAGCACTCGAGGAGGAGTTCGTGCCAGAGGAGGAGGAAGAACCATTAGAGATCGAGATTCAGGATGAGAGCGAGGATAAGGGCTCGTGCATCTCCATGGATCGCGAGGACGATTGATTTTTTTATATTATTATTATTATCCTAGTATCGCATATACATTCCTATTATGACTTCTATTTTATCGTGTGAGACTTGAGAACCGTTTGGCTTATGTTTGGATTTTTATTACTACTCTTAATCGACTACTTTATTTTATTCTCGTGCATGCTATCTATATTTTATTCTAGTTTACTTGTACTATGTGAACGATTGTATGTGGGACATATATTTGTTTTCTCATGAGTGTATTGTAAATGTAGAATTGCTAATGCGCGAAGAGGACACAGAAGAGAAAACATTAACATGACCCAAGCAGAGCTGAACACGCTCATCAACGACAGGGTGATCCTAGTAGCTTTTCAAGCTGGTAACGCCATTTCGCTTTAATCTCTTTCCTTAGACTCCAACGTTACGCTCTTTTTCTCATTTTGACTCTCGCTCTTTGTACTTAGGCCAACCTGCTCATCACCCTCCAGTTTGTACCTACAAGTCATTCATGGGCTGCAAGCCGCAGAACATTGGAGGATCTGAAGGGGCTGTTAGGCTACTAAGGTGGTTCGAAAAAAATGGAATCTTGCTTCGCTATGTGTAACTGTCCACCGGCTGACAAGGTTAAATATGCCACTGCTACTCTTTAGAATGCGGCATTATCCTGGTGGAACACTCAGGTGTAGATGCTAGGTGTTGATGTGGCTAATGCTACACCTTGGGGGGATTTTAAGGAGCTGATGAAAGAGGAGTACTGTCCTCGGGATGAGATTCAGAAGTTAGAGACTGAGTATCTCAACTTAAAGATGGTGGGGTCAGAGATTGAGAACTATACCACTAGGTCTCATGAGTTGGCGGCAATGTGCCCAAATTATTCCAACCCGCCCTACAAAAGGATCGAGTTATACATCAAGGGTTTGGTGCCCCAAATCAAGAGTATGCTTACTGTTGCTAACCTTAATAACATTTAGCAGGTTATTCGTATGGCACACCAGCTGACTGATCAGAAGGTGGAGGAGGGACTGTTACCCCCTCGTGGTGCTTCATCTTCTGGTACTAATGATAACAAGAGGAAGTGGGAGAATGCATCTGGCAAACCCCCAGTTAATGGTAATCAGCAGCAGCAGCAGAATAAGAGGCATGACAATCATGGCGGTAGTAGCAACCGTAATCACTCTCAGGGAGGTTATTTGGTAAACCGTCCCAACTGCAACAAGTGCAATATGCATCACACTGGGTCATGCAACAATGTTAAGTGTGATCGCTGTGGCAGGATGGGGCATAAACAAAGGGATTGTAGGGTGTATATCCTGGGAAATCAGCAAGCAGCACAGCAGGGGCAGCAACAGAAAAGTGGTAAAGGTTGCTATCAGTGTGGGAGTGAGAATCATTTCAAGAGGGACTGTCCATAGCTGAATGGTAATGGTAACAATAATAATGGGGGTAACAATAACAATGGTGGTGGTAACAAGACTGGGAACAACAACACTTCCAACACTGGCAACAACAACAACAACAATGGGGCTCGTGGAAGAGCATTTGTGATTGGATCTGGGGAAGCTAGGACTGATAGCAATGTCGTGACAGGTACGTGTTCCTTAAATGACACTCTCGCTTCTGTTGTATATGATTCTGGTGCGGACTATAGTTTTGTGTCATCGAAACTTAGCAAACAACTAGGGATGGTTCCTACTCTTCTTGATACCCTGCACACTATAGATTTAGCTGATGGGAAGCCTGTTGAGGTAACCCACATTCAGCGTGACTGTAAGCTCGAGGTATATGGGCAATTATTTGCCACCGACCTTCTACCTATCACCCTAGGAAGCTTTGATCTTGTGGTTGGCATGGACTGGTTGTCCAAGCAATACGTTGAAATTCTCTGTCAGGAGAAGATTGTTCGTATCCCCCTCCCTAGTGGAGAACTTTTATCTATTCAGGGTGACCGTGGTGGTGCCATGATGGGCATCATCTCCTTCTTGAAAGCCCAGAAGTGTATTCGAAAGGGCTATCCAGCCATTCTGGCTAACATTTCTGATACTCGAGCTGAAATTGAAACAAAAATTGAGGACATCCCAGTAGTTCGAGATTTCCCAGATGTATTCCCATAGGAACTACATGGACTTCCACCTGTTCTTCAAGTGGAGTTTCAAATTGATCTTGCACCTGGAGCAGCCCCAGTTGCACGCGCACCATACCGCCTAGCACCAGGCGAACTTCAAGAACTAGCTACCCAACTCCAAGAGCTATTGGATAGGGGTTTCATTAGGCCTAGTTCTTCACCATGGGGAGCCCCAATCCTGTTTGTTAAGAAGAAGGATGGGAGTTTCCGCATGTGTATTGATTATCGGGAGTTGAACAAGGTGACGGTTAAGAACCGCTACCCTTTGCCTCGTATTGATGACTTGTTCAACCAGCTTCAAGGGTCGAGTTTCTATTCTAAGATTGAATTGAGGTCAGGATATCATCAGTTGAGAGTCCGAGGGGAGGACGTGGCGAAGACAGCCTTTCGAACTCGTTATGGACATTATGAGTTTTTGGTAATGCCATTTGGGCTAACCAATGCACCGGCTGTGTTCATGGATCTTATGAACCATGTGTGTAAGCCTTATTTGGACAAATTCGTCATAGTGTTCATAGATGACATATTGATTTATTCTAAGAGCAGGGAAGAGCACGAGCAACACCTGCAGCTGATCTTAGAACTTTTGAGAAATGAGCAGCTGTATGCAAAATTCTCCAAGTGTGACTTCTAGATTCCAGAAGTCCAATTTCTAGGACATGTGGTTAACGAGGCAGGAATACATGTCGATCCCGCCAAGATTGATGCTATTAAAAAGTAGGAGGCTCCTAAGACTCCTACAGAGGTGCGCCAGTTTCTTGGTCTTGCGGGATATTACCGCAGATTCATTGAGGGATTCTCTAAGATCGCTCAACCCCTCATTGCTTTGACACAGAAGGGTATTACTTACAAGTGGGGAGATGCCCAAGAATCTGGTTTTCAATTATTGAAGATGAAGATTTTCAGTGCACCTATACTATCACAACCTGAGGGTATAGAGGACTTTGTGGTGTATTGTGATGCGTCTATCCAAGGGTTAGGGTGTGTGCTGATGCAGCGTGATAAGGTGACCGCGTATGCTTCACATCAATTGAAGGTTCATGAGAAGAGTTACACCACCCATGACCTGGAACTAGGAGCGGTGCTTTTTGCTCTAAAGATTTGGAGGCATTATCTCTATGGGACGAAGTGTACGATCTTCACTGATCACAAGAGTCTCCAACACTTATTTGATCAGAAGAAGCTGAACATGTGACATTGTCGATGGGTCGAGCTTCTGAATGATTATGACTGTGCCATCAAATATCATCCAGGGAAAGCTAACGTAGTAGCGGATGCCCTTAGTCGTAAAGAAACGAAATCCAAACGCGTGCGAGCTTTACTGTAAGACCCTAACCCGTAATCACGTGATTAACGTCTAATCTTACGGGTTTTGACCTTACTTAAACCACTCCCGATTTAAAACTTAGATATTTAAGAAAATTTAAATTATCGTGATAAATACTATTTGATTTCTACACTTCAACTATTACAACATATGATGAGATTTCGCAATTTCACGGGAGACTCTTGAATTCTATTGCGGAAGCTTGATGAGTGTTCGGGCGTGTTCGGTTCTTCTCGTGACTTGATCCTTGCTCCGGGACGTCCATAAAATGTTTACCTAGCACCACCACACAAAGAATGGTTAGTGGGTTGTCAATAATACAATTAAACTAGTATGAGAGTCGTTACACGTCGAAACGGAACGAACCAGGCCAACCGGCCCTTATTCAGGAGAACAAACTGCTGCGACTTTTGCGTAGCAGCTGTTCGGATCGCTTTTATCCCTTCTAAAACCCAAAGTACAACTTCGACTTTCAAATAATAAATGTTCTATGCTCCGAGAGCTTTCCAGGCATATAAAGAACATCTCCTAATGATTTTTCTACGATTTTATATGAAATTTTGAAAATCAGGTTGTCAGGCTGTCAATCCGCGCGGCCGGTCGCTCCAACCGAGCGGCCGGTCGCTTAGACGCTGACATTTCTGAGCCCTCTGTGAAGGCCGAGCGGCCGGTCACTCAGCCCAACCAGCTGGCCACTGCTTCTGTTGCTTGTTTGGTAATTTTTAAGCATGAGAATCATATCGCAACTGCATTTGATGATTCCCTAAGCCTAAGTAATGACTTGCCGACTAAATAAACCTTTGTTTGACTGAAATTATGGTCCGGTTTATGTCGCCATGATCCGGTTCTTAGTTTTGAATGTTTATGGCGACTTTTACCCAATTTGACCCCTTTTATACATTTAACTTATCCAAAACACCATTTGACCATGCGCAATGCATCTAGTTTATGTTGTCAAGTCATTATACACTTGATCAACAAAAGCGTTTTTCCGATTTGTTTCATTATGACTTAGTTTCTTAGAATCAACCTTTTTTTAATCCTTTAAATCCCCAAAATGCCCCTCATGGTCAAATCTTTCGATTTAGCCATTCGTGGCGAAACTTCTTGTTTCAAATCTAATGTTTTTGACTCAATGACTTGTTTAAAAACCTCTAAGTCCTTCCGGACTTAGAGTTTCATCCCATCTCAAGTTTTCACTTGTTTAGTAGATTCTAAGCGCGTTTGCGCGCATTAGACATAGTTAGGGAGATAACTTACTTGATTTGCACCCCACGCTTCATGTGGGTAGTTTTAATACTCTTGTTTCCTTGCCCAAAGGCGTTTAATTAGCTACAGTCTTACCGGGTGGACTTGACCATATCCATAACTTGTACTTAGCATCCATGATTCTTAGCATCAAGCGTGTGTGCGCAAGTGCATCTACCTGCGTGCTTTCTAACTAGACACATTATGTTCTCAGAACTCAAATGGTAAAACCTTGCCATTTGATCCGTTTAACCTCATAAATCTTAACGCTTGAAATACAAGCATCAAGTGTTGGACTCAAATGGTGAGGTCTTCACCATTTGACCCGTTTAGACCCATAGTTCAAGATACTATATTACTTACGTTTTTACATATGGTTCAAGTGATACAACTTGACCCATTTAACATCATGCTTAACAATTTCATTCAACTGATTCCATTTGGATTAAAACATCATTTTCCACATCTCATTATTGATTGACCCGTTTGATGAATTTCACCATTCGGTCACAACTCATTGTTTTAAATATATGTCATAAACCTTGTTTGTTAAGAGTTCATGTGAGGCAACTCATTTAATACATTTCACCCCTCGGGGGTTTACCTTTAATACATACATGAGATTTATAACCAATATATACGACACTTAAGCCATGTTATAGACTAGTAGTGTAAGTAAAACTTACTTGTATTCATTCCCATTTACTTGCACTTTAGGCTCATATCCGCTTGACCCGTTTAGTTCGTTGATCCATTCCATCCAAGCTTGCACCTAGCTTGACAAGATCAACCTTTACTATACTCATAAGATTAGTTAAGTTAGTCATCATAACCACACTACTAGAAAAAACACCTTTCTTGACGCGCATTGCGCGTCATAAAAGGGGGTTTATGACACGCAAAAGAAAGTCATTATAGGCATGGTCATAAAATTAATATGACATGCTTTTGCGTGTCATCCTTTTATGACACGCATTAATGACACCCTTTCATGACACGCGTTTATGACACACCTTAATGACACATGCTTATGACACGCTATGCGTGTCATCTTTTTTCACCAAAAAAATAAAAAAAATCTATAAATTACTAATTTACCTGGATTCATATATATACACACTAACAAGATCATTATAGCAAAACAAATTCATTTAATAATATATATATATATATATATATATATATATATATATACCAAAATAATCTATTTCATAATCACAAGTCAAATATACTAACAAAATTTTAAAGTTAACAAAAAATATTGCGTCGCTACAAAATATAACCTATAAATAAAGGTTGCCCGAAACTCAACCATCTTTCGCGAATTACCCGAGTATTCGTCTTTGTCTTTCCCCAACCTGAGAAAAAAATATAAATAACACATTAAAATAATCAAAAGCATCCTCAAATAGAAACATCGAAACATGCTACCAAATCTTGTTTATTTTGCAAGGCACTAGACAAGCAACCAACTGCTACCACTTTACATCTCAAAGTAAACAAGGTAAGGAACTGTACCTAGTTATAAAACCGAAAAACTTTACACCTCAAACAGATTATTATGTAACAAATAAATTTACTTATTAAAACATAACTAGGGTGTTGACCCGCGCGTTGCGGCGTGAACACTAACGTGTATTTAAGTGATTTGATATTTTACCATCTAAGTACAATTCGAAATGGAATACAAGCAATTTAAGTATGTAAACAAAGTTCATGTATTAACCATCCTAGGTTATAAGTTTAAACATAACTTTTCAAGTGCTGGTGTGCTGCAGAACATAAGTTTACTGTTCGTGCTTTATTTGATAACAATACTAAGTGCGGAAACAAAATATCGACTTACATTGGTGGAAGACTATGACGACATTAGTTTTTTCCAGCCATCCTTGAGTTGGCCAATGTGACACAAATGGTTTTAAGGTCTCTTCAATCTTCATCAATTCTGCCATCCAATAACAGTTATAATAATTAGCTATATTTGAAAGGTAATCCATTTTTTTCCAGCCATGACGGCATTAGTTTTTTCCAGTCATCCTTAACTGCATTTTCCGCCGACATCTGTGCATCAATAAGTGTTTGAAACCTGAATACATCAAAGGTAATCCATTTTTTTCATCTCACCAGTTATTCTTTTTTTTCTTAACAACACCAGATAATCACAAATCACTATATATATATATATATATAGGGAAATGATTAAATAAAAACCCTCCTATTTTGAAGAAACTTGGTAAACTTAATCTAGACCATTGATCTAAAGTGATCAATGGCTTAGATTGATTCTACATTATTTTAATAAAATAATTAAGGTAGATGACAAAAAAAGGGCACAATGGTCAAATGCCATTTTCTGAAAAGCAGATATGACAGTGTGGACCGCACACATGTCACATCATCTCTCTCTTACTTTTTTCACATTCTTATATAAGCTGTCAGACGCCCGTGTTACATATGTAACATATGCAGTGTTGCGTACGTTAAAATTGCACAGATTGTATATAATCAATTAAAAACTTTATAGATCAAAAAACATTCAAATGTACACAAAAATTGTTTCTTACAAAGTGCTAAAACAAACAAAACGGTCATTACAAATCGACAAAATGCTAAAAAAAAGTATCATAAATAAAAAAAATTGTCTACACTTCATTCTTGATAATCATCTTCATCTTTAATGCAAAAAAATATGCTCACCTGCAAAAAAAAACAAAATTCATCAATTTACATGAAAAAATCAAAACTTTGTATATAGTAAAAAAACAGAAACTAATGTATACCAACTTAGTGGTGCTGTTACATACGAAACATACGCAAACATAGATTTCATCCCATGATCAATGACATTCCATTCAAGAATTTTTTTCCAAATTCTTCCTCTATAATATGCAATATTACATTCCTGATAAGGTGCAAAAAACACGAGTGTTACATGTGTAACAGGATTTTTTTTCTGGAAACACAGACAAACTTTTGTAGTCTGCACCCAGCATACATTTTTTACTGAATTACAGGCAACCTTTGACTGCAAAACAGATACGCTACACACGTAACATCCTACCTTAACACAGAAAAAAACACCCTAAGTAAATTCACAAAGATGATACGACCATATAGACGATAAAAACACCCTAACTAAACACAAAGAAAACACAAATAACAAACATTCTGAAAAGTCATTCTTAAAACAAATAACAACACATTTTCTGTCTTTAGTTATAGATAAGACTATATGAGAAAACACAAAAACAGACATTTTCTGTAAAAAAGACATAGGTAACATTAAAAAAAACTCATACATGAGAAAACAAAAAAAACTAGACAGACATGGTGCAAAAACACACGAGTGTTACACGTGTAACAGGAAAACACAGCAAAAACTTTTGTAGTCTGCAGTAAACATAGAGCAGAATCTGATATGCTAGAAAACATAGAAAACAGAATTTGACTGCAAAAAACAGATATGCTACACACGTAACAGCCTAACTAAACACAAAGATTATACGAACATAAAACACAAAACGAAAAATCATTTTCGATGTTTAACATAATAAATCACCCAAAAAAAAGAGACGCTAGTGTAACTCATGAAAGTCAAAAAATCAAACCTTTGTATCTGGTAAAAAAAATCAGAAACTAATTTATACCAACTTAGTTCTGCTGTTACATACGAAACAGACGCAACATATATATCATGTAACAGCAGAATTCACTACTTAACAAAATGTGTACCATTCATTGCACACACTCCACATAAATTTACTTTTTAAAATTCACTACTTTTTTATTCAAAAGATTCAAAATCAAATTTCAAACTTTACCCTTTTGAAAATCATATAATACATACAGTTATCATCAATCTTAGATACAAGGCATGCTAGAGTTGACCTCAAAAGTCAAAGTGTGTAACTTTCTACATAATAAAGGTTCAAGATCAAATTTCAAACTTCACTCTTTTGAAAAAGCATTATATTTCATAACATGAACAAAATACAGACCATTTATTCTTGGTGAAACAATCTAGATCAACAAGAAACACTCTTCACAACAGTATTTATCAATTGTTTAATTTTTTTATACCTCAAAACTCACCAACATAGAAACAATTATAAGTCAAAATTAGCTCATAAATATAAGTCAAAATTAGAAACACTACAGTCAAAAGAACCCAAATACATGTACACTTTTGACCAAATATAAGTCAAAATTAACTCATAAAAATCAATTAAAAAAAAAAAACCTAAATTTGTCTAAAAGATCAAAATCCCAGATACCAAATTGAACAATTCATGAAAAAAACATAAATTTCCTTAAAAAATCAAAACTTTAAGACACCCACAAGAAAAAAAAAAGAAAAAAAAAAGAGGGAAATTAATGAATAGTTACAGAGTATTAGCGTGTTGAATATCTGCTTCAAGCTACGACTTCGAACACCACCAAGCTACGACGTCGAACCATCAAAACCAAACCCACAAAACTACGACTTCGAAGCTTCGTTTTGATTACAGATCTGGTCTTTTAGATGGGGGTTTTTATTGCAGGTGTAGTTTTGAAAGATATGAGAGGAGAGATGTATAACAACTTATTCACAGATCTCGTATGAATGCTGATTAAGATGGTGGTGGTGGTAATCTTGATGAAGATGATGGAAGATAGATGAAGAGAGAGAGAGAGAGAGTGTGAGTTATTTATATAGGAGGGAGAAGGAAAGATTCAAATTATAAAAAAGGGGGAATTGTAAAAATACTATTATACCCTTATTGATTAAAATATTTGGGGGTGTTGTGGATTAATCTAGGCCACTAGTTGGGTTTGCAATAGTTTCTTCATTTTAGAGGGTTTTTCCCCAATACTTAGCCTATATATATATATATATACACACACACAATGTTACTCAAAGACACTACGCAATATATCAAGTTATGTAAGTAATGATATGCTATAATAATAATAATAATTTATTCAAATATTCAATCATATATATGTAAAGCTGGAGCAATCAAACTTTGAATTTTTCAAACCATAACCAGATGTCAATACCTTCAATTAGAATAAGAACAGTCAACTGAACTAAATCATTTAAAAAATAAAAATAAAAACTCTAAAGTTCTTAAACCAGTCAACTCATGATGTTTGAGAGAATTTGGATCTTCAAAGATCGAGTGAGCTTCAAGATGACTGTAATTAAAAAAGATATCAAGATTAGAGATAATTAAACAAGCAACTTATAAAAGGGAATAATAAAAAGAAATAATAATATAAAATACTGGTGAGAAGATGACTTTAGGTTCGGCTCCGGTTAAGAACCTTAGAATAATAACAGCAGCTACTAAAACTGATACAAAAACTAAAGTTATGGTTACGAAGATGAAGATTTGGGAGGCGCTACACCTTCTTCTTTCTCTGTACTATTTTCTCCGGCTCCAGATCTGCATCTCCGGCTCCGGATCTGAATCCCCAGCTTAGGGTTGAAGAATGAGAGGGTTTCCTTCTGATCCTAATATTGGTGTTTGTTATGAGAGAGAGAGAGAGAGAGAGAGAGATGAGCATATGTGTTTTGTTATGGAAGAGAGAGGGTTTATGGGGAGGCGTGTGGGAATTGAGAGTTTAGTGACACAAAACCATGACGCGCAGATTACTTAACCGTTATGTTTTTTTAATGTATGACGCAAAACTATTGACACGCAGTAAAAAACGTCAAGAATTTATCAGGTTTTATCAACGATGACATTTTTTTTATGACATACATTTTTGCATGTCATTAAATAGGTGCGTGTCATAAAATGAATGTCAAGAAATGGTCTTTTTCTAGTAGTGCCAATAACTAACACATCTCATGAGTTTATTCACACCATTATTTTGTTTTTCCCAATTATCATTTGGCTAAACTTTTCATGTATGGTGTGATTCATCTTTTAAACATGTGTTTCACGTTTTATATGCGGGTAATTCCATGATTACCCAAATCAAGTTATCACCTCAATTTGCAAACAAGACTATTGAGGCATTTCATCAAACACTTGGTGTGCACCCACCAAATTCACTTGATTTTCATGAGTTTAAGTTTATCCAAAATATAGCCATGTATCTAATTATTATCATAACAAGATATTTAGGCATTTTAACTAAATTTGATCATTATAACAACTCCTAAGAGTCACCAAAACTACTAACCATGTGTGGTTTCAACCTAGAGGTTAAAACCCCAATTTCATAAGTTAACATATTCATATGAACATAATCAAACACACATATTAAATGTGATTTGTAATCAAATTATACATGTTTAAGGCTCCCCAAGGCTAGGGCAACCTATATTAATCATCAATTCCACGTTTTTATAAAACCCTAGAACCATCATCTTCAATATACCATGGATTTGGATGATTTAAAAGGATATAGAGTTACCTTATGACGTTTAGAACACTAGATGATCATGAATTCCATCATGCATTTAGAAAAGCCATCGATTTTGGCATGATTTGGGGCTGAATTGGTGGAGGTTCTTGTGTGTGTGTTTTGATGGTATGAAGAACAATTTGATTGTGTGTTATCACACATTTTCACTTTTAACCCCCATTTTATTCCAACTTTGCCTAGTTGTCAAGTTCAGCCCATTCGGTTTAGTACAAGTATGTAATCTTTACTAATTAAGTTCTCATAATGTTCCCACGTGTGTTTGCAATTCACGGGACTTGTCAATGTCTCGTTTTATTATCCGCAAAATATTCCTTTTTGATAATGGGTTCAATATTGTATATATATTGATCCCACCTATTAACGTAATTAAACGAAACTGGTTTTCGGGTGTTACATTTACAACTTACCATACATTCTAATCTTCCTGATAAGATACGTGAAGCCCAGGGCGAGGCTTTGAAAGAAGAAAACATTAGGCTTGAAACGTTACATGGTGCTGATACGCACCTGGAACTAAAGACAAATGGTCTTTAATACTTCATGAATCGAGTCTGGATAAAACGTTTTGGGGATCTCAGAAAACTGGTGCTCGATGAAGCTCACACCTCTCGATATTCGGTACATCCTGGTTCGGACAAAATGTACCAAGATCTCAAAACTCTTTACTGGTGGCCAAACATGAAAGCTGAGATAGCCACTTATGTTAGTAAGTGCTTGACTTGTGCAAAGGTTAAGATTGAATATTAGAAACCTTCAGGCTTACTCCAGCAACCAGAAATCCCTATGTGGAAATGGGACGGAATTTCTATGGACTTTATCACAAAGCTCCCTAGAACGCCAACTGGCCATAACATGATTTGGGCTATCGTAGATCGCTTAACCAAATTGGCATATTTTCTGCCAATAACGGAAACTGCCTCGCTGGAGAAACTGGCCAATCATTTATCTTTCAAGGTCTGATCTACACGCCAAAAATCTAACCAAAATCTGATCTGCTTTCCATCACCTACACTTGCTTTGAAAAATAGAGCTAATTTATGGTCTTGTATACAAAAACAGTTAAGAAAAGAGGCAATCGATTTCCAACATCCGGAAATATGTTTATTAACCGGAAGGAAGTCCCAATATCCTCTACGCCCATGACACTCCTCCACAACATTACACCATAAACCTTGACACTTATTTTTAAACCTCCACGCCCATTTCACCAATAACGCAATATTGACATGTTTTAATTTGGACACGCCCAAGTCGCCATCTTTCTTTGAAGTAGTGACGTGTTGGGTCTGTTGACCTGGAAAAGAACAGATGATTGGAAAGCCAAAATATACTACATATTGATCCTTAATAAAAACAACATTTACAAGTTACTTCTCCCAAAAGACTGTTGACTCTAACATCTGCTGTACCCTAACAACTGGTGAAACAACTGCTGCTTGCAAAGGTCTGATAGAGAACAACTGCTGATCAAAGGTCTGATGAAGAACAACTACTGATCTAAGTACTGAAGACTAAAGGTATGTTGGAGCCAACAGCACTTAGGCTCCAACAGATGTTACAAAACCATCAGAGGTTACCTATCAGCTGTTTACCTATCAGAGGTTTCTATATAACAGTGTTTTTCTCATCAGATGTTTTATGTTGTTATTCTATTAGAGGTCACTGTATTAGGTGACGTCAGCCTAGGTCATTAGTAGTTTAGATTGTCTATAAATAGAACAGTGCATGTACTGTTCTATTTAACACTCAAAACATTATCTTAGACAAACTTACACGCATGATCAGGCTGAGGGCGAGTAATTGTAAATCGTTTGGAATCATTCAATCATATATGAAAGCTTTCGTTTCTAAAACAATTATTCTCTTGTTTTGATTTATAGTTTATCATTCCACCGCACTTTCCATTTATAGTTTACATCTTTCATCATTCATTTACTTAAACAATCAAAACAATCAAACTCAGATCCTAACAATTGGTATCAGAGCTTGGTCAGTTAAATTCGATCTAACCAATCAATTTAATATAAACAGATCAGCTCACAATTATTGATATCGTTTGTTTGTCGGATTGAAAACAGAGTATTTGTTTTCGATTCAACCGTTTATAAACAGACTTTGTTTTAGAAACAATTAGAGAATGGCTTCAATCAATCACGATCCACATTACACTGGCACAAACACCAAGCCACCGATGCTTGTCAGATCTGAATACAATATCTGACAACGTCGGATGAGCCATGTTTTGGCTGAAAAGAACACAGGGTGCTGGAAGTCGGTTATCTTCGGACGACATGTTCCGATGGTGCCGAGTACCGAAGATCCCAAGGTTCAAGAGCCTAAGAAACTTGAAAACTTCTCCGAGCAGGATTTTCAGAAAATTGAGTTAGATGCTAAGGCCTTCAGTATTGTGGCCATGGCTCTACCCAATGATATCTATGCTGGGCTGTTACATTGTAACAGTGCAAAGGAGTTGTGGGATGCACTGAAAGAACAATTTGGTGGGACTGAAGAGGTTATTGAAAACAACCATGAAATACTTAACCAACAATATGAAACATTCAGTCATGTAAAGGGAGAGTCATTAACTCAACAATTTAAGAGGTTTAACTGTCTCATTAGTGAACTAAAACTGGCTGGTCTAACTTATCCTAATTCAACTTTGAACCATAGGTTTTTAAAATCATTACCAGACAAATGGGACACTATTGCTATAGTTATGAGAAACTCAATTGGATTTAAGGACCTATCACTGACCCGACTTCATGGTAAGCTCTTGACCTATGAGAGAGAGCTTAACCGAAAAAGAAACTTCAGGACTCTGGAAAAGTGTCTGATGATTATGTATTTGGTAATACAACACTTTTGGGTCATGATGAGGTGCCTGGTAACAATAAGGAACAGATTTATGATCATTTCATTGACATAACTTCAGGTTTTAACTCAGGTTTTAACTCTGATTCTTATTCACCCAACTTTGCTTTTACAGCAAGTGGTGGTGATATCCAGGCATCTGATAACATATCCTTAGATTATGATGACTTAAAATACTTTGACCCTGATGATTTAGAAGAAATGGACATTATGCACCAATTGGCTCTGCTCAGTGTAAGAACTAACAATTTTTACAAGAAAACTAGCAGAAGATTTTCAGGGTTGACTGGCAGGTCAAGAGTAGGGTTAGATAAATCAAAGATTAAGTGTTATAAATGTCATAGACTTGGTCATTTTGCTAGGGAATGTAGGAGTCAACATGTGTTGGATCAGTATTGCTCTTTGTATGAACTTGCTAGTGAACACTTAAGTGTTTAGCAAGTTCTTTATATGTAATAGCACAGCGGAATGATATGAGTTAAAGTTACACTTATCAACATGAGTTATTACTCCCCGTGGATGTTTGATAAAACTAAAGACAAGTATTTAATGAGAATCAAAGCATTGAATGAGAATGAATACTTAAACAGATTCTCAGTAAATGAAATGGAAATAACAATGATAAGCTTTGAAGGATTTCTGTATTAAAAATCAATGTCTAAAACAGAGGGATGAACCCATCTATTTATAGACTTTACAAATACATGAACCTTGCCAAAAAGCAAGTTCAGAGACAAGTTGCAATCTTGGAACTTGTACAAAAAGTTAAAGTAATACTAAACTAATAAACTACTGAAACATAAGGCGGTGGAAAGATTCTTGAACAAGTGCTGATGAATGACAAACTACTGATGAGTAGTTTGTCTTCAGTAGTTCTTCAGAGAACTGTCTGGTTTGGACTTCAGAACTTCTGATGCATTTCTTCTTCAGTACTTGTAGAATCCTTCTTCAGCAGTTTAGTCTTCTTTCTTCAGTAGTCTTATACTTAGAATAATTTGACAGAAGTGAATTAGACTAAGGTTTGCAAAAGTGGTTTCACTAATCCTTTTTGTCCTAACAATCTCCCCCTGGATTGATGAAGCCAAAACCTTTCTAATTCCTTATTGATTTCTTCTATCATTCACAATCTTCCATATCCCTTTGAACATGGAATTCTTCAACTGGTTCAGCTGTTCATCAGTGAGAGATCCTCTTTGTGGTTCTAGATGCTAGATTGTAAGCAGGTCTTAAGTTGATAGCTTCTTCAGATCATTCATTGACTTATAGGCTCTGCTTGTGAGGTCTCTTCTTGTCACTTGTACTGAGTTGCCATCAGTAAAGGACCATCTGATGATAGGCACTTTAGACTTGTCAAAGTCTAAAGTATAGGGAACCATGCTGGTACCCTGGGATGCTCCTGAGTGTTGGATGTCTTTGACTTCAGTGAATCTCAGGTGGGATTCCCTTCCTTGTTCTTGTTGCATCACATTATGTAGTTGAAAGGTTGGCAGGTGATGCTCAGTAACTACCTTAGTGTGCAGTTTGTCTTTAATGGTCTTTTGAATTTGATAGGCAAAGGTGGAAGGATCCCTGAATTGGGTTAGCAGAGGTTTCTCTTCAATGTCGAAGTCAGAATGGACTACTGTACTTCCTTCTAGTAGTACCATCCTAAAATCACTCTTCACATTCTCCTCTGTCTTTTTCTTTGTAGCAGGTTTTCTTGAAACACCAGAAGTTCTAACTACTAAAGTTGACACTTCAGCAGTTTCAAACTTCTCTGGATTTGCAGCCCTTGCAGCCTTGTATTTTCTATAAGTGTCCACCATTCTTTCTTCTTTCCATTTGGACACAGAGGCTTTTGAACCATAACCATTTGCTACTAATTCTTCAATCATCTGGGCTCTCTTGGCTTTTCCATCTTTACTTGTTGCAAGTTTGTCTGCAACAAGTTGAGCTCTTCTTGTTAGCTCTTCCATGGAGAGTCCCTTCAATGTATAGGCTTTGGTCTTGCTGTTCTTGGTGATGTAAGACATCAGTTGTTGTCTTTTGTCTTCCTCAGCAATTCTTTCCAGGTTAGCCTGCCTTTGAAGTTCTACTTCATAAGCCTGTAACTTTTCATTGAGGCTTAAGTCATCACTTGTTTCCAAAGCATTCCAGATCTCATCTTCCTTAGCCTTTCTTTCGGCTGCAATTAAACTCTTCTCAAGTAGTTCTTTGGACATTGATAGAGGAGAAGGGTTCAGCATAGTCATTGTTGTAGTAGGCTTTGGAATAGGAGTTGGTTGAGTAGGTTCAGTTGATCTGGAAGGCTGTTCAGCAGTTTCAGTGTTGGAAGTGTTGACTTCTGATGGGTTAACAACTACTGAAGGTCTGTCAACTACTAAAGGATTGTCTTCAGTATTTTCTGAGTCTTCATCAGAACTTTCACCATCAGAAGTTTCTTCATTGTGGCCTTGGGATTCATCAGGCTTTTCAGCATCTTCTATTTCTTGTACAGAGACACCAAACTGTTGGGCCAGTTTTTCTTTTCTGGCGTGGTCTCTCTGTTCTCTTTCTTGGATAGCCACTCTTGCCTTTATCCTGGCTTCGAATGACTTCCTAGGTTCCTTAGTTTTCTCCCCCTTTTTGGATTCATCAAGCTTTTTCTTTGAGGGTTCAGAGAAATGACCTGTAAGAGTAGCAATCTGTTTGGAGTTGAAGTCGATCTTGTTTGACAGATCGTTCATCTTAGTCTGTATCACTCCAAATTGGTTTTTGATGGACAGCTCCAAGTCAGCTGTGTAGGTTTGGAAGTGATTTTTGATGAGGGTGTTCATCATGTGATATAAGGGACCATCTGGGCTGCATAGCTGGTTCATGTCTATGCTGGATGGCCCAGGGAATTGGGTAGGCATTTGTAGTGAGGGGTGTGTTTTTGGGAGATCTTCTTGTTGTACAAAAGATGCCACTATTGGGGAATCAGGGATTAAGTGGACTTTAACCTGATCTGGTGTGACTAGCTTCTTGAGCATAGATACACCAGGTGCAGGACCTTCACTTGTAGCCGTCAATTCAGTAGTTTTGTGTTGTGAATCATCATCCAAGTCAATGGAATCATTTGAATCCCTGATTACATCCTCAATGAGGACTGTATCAGTTACATCATGAGTTGAGCCCAACTCAGTTTTCTCATGTACCTCTTTTTCTTGGTTCAGAGGATTTCCTACCTCAGGCATTAAGCCTTCATCAGTAGTTGCCACAGTTGAGGTCTTAGCTATGTTGCTTCTTTCCTCAGATCCACCACTAGGTGGTAAATGAGTAGTAGCAGCCTCAAAAGTACCAAGAGTTTCTAAGTTTGGGCTTAGAGACCCTAGTTCATCCTCATCTCTTTGGTCAGGGCTTTGAGTGTCCACATCCATGTCAAGTTCTGAGGCTATGTCCCCTGTTTGATGTGGTTGTTGGGGAGTGACATGTTTAGATGGGACTCTCTCTTTTAGCCCAGAGAGAAGTTTGGCTATTTCTATATCAGGTTCAGAAATTTGGGGTGCTGGTTGAGTAGTTTGGTCAATGGGTTCAGCAGTTTCAAAAGAGGAGTCAATAGGAATAGTTTTCTTTAGTCTTTTTCTTTTGAAAAGTATGGTGATTGGTGCTCTTGGTGGGGTTTGAGATGGACGAGACTGAGAGGATGTTTCAGTCACATCTTTATCACGTGCAGATTGCACATTAGCTAGTTCAGGCATCTCAACCTCCTGAACTGCTTTTCTTTTTGGGTTGGTGGGTTTTTGTTTTTGTTGCTTGGGTTTCTTGGCCTTTGTGGGTGTAGGTTTGGAAGATGAGGGTTCCATGGGGACTGTTTCTGGTTCCCCTTGGTCATCTTCTGGCCAGGCAGCCGGTTTGTTGTGACTTGAGTATGCTTATGATGACAAAGGGTTTAAAATTGTAGTTTTACCCACAAGCACCTCTTCTCCAAGTTCTTTTATTATGCAATGCATAATAAATCTTGGGTACAACAAAAACTTCTTTTTAGTATTGAGATAATGTAACACCAACTCATTAAAGAAAAGTGATGATGACCTGAATTTTGTTTCATTCACTATGGAATGAAAAATAGGTTGAAAAGTTGAGGGCATCTGATCATAAGATCCAGTTTTTGGACTCAAACACATAATAATATAATGAAAAAGCAGTTTATACTTTGGTTCAAAATATTTCTTATTGATTGTAGCATGTGAGAGAGTACCTTGGTAACCACACTCTGTCATGGTTAAATGAATCTGAGAGTTTGGAAATTGGTCTGAGGCATTTACATCATTCAAACCCAGCCTAATTTCCAAAATAGCCGGTATGATTGCCATTCTTCTCCCTTTGATGGTTGAATTGAGGGAGATTACTTTGTTGTTCACCGTCACCGTCTCTGCGTTTGCCCAAAACTCATTTAAAGTTTCAGTGTGGATTGGAGGGTCGATGGTGAGGGCGTGAAGTATTGGGATTTGACGACCAAATCAATGATTTCGTCATATTGGGACCAGGCTTCTTGTTTTTCGAAGTAGCCTCTTTGATTGTGTCCCTGTTTCAGTACTAGAGCCATGTGGTTTGTGTGTGTGTGGATCGAACAATGTTTTTGCAGGTTTAGGTCTTGAGACTGTTTTGTGAGAGAGAAGGAGGGAATTTTTTCTTTTTGAAAGGATAAGTGTTGGAAAAGGTATTTTATCAGAAGTTTTTAACCGCCTAGGTCAAACTTCTGATGTGGGAAAAGTCTGATTTACCCTTTTTGACCAAACTGCTGATGAAGAACAGATATCATCAGTAGTTCCCACTTTCTCTTCAGTAGTTTTGAACAACTGATGAGAATGCTTTATAAATACTTTATTCATAACTTCTGAAGGTTGTTTTATCAGAAGTTAATCATTTTTCAGAAAATATTCCCATACTGATGTTTTGTTCATCAGTAGTTTCTCTCTTGTTTGTTTTTCAAAAGTTTTCAGAATTGAAAACAGATGTAAGTGAAAAATGAAAATATGTGCAGAAAAATAAAAAGAAACACTTACAAATTTAGCATCCCAAGCATGGATACTAACTTCTGAAATGTTGATGTGTCAAGGGGTTTAGTGAATATGTCAGCTATTTGATTAGCTGTTGCTACATGTTTCACTTCAATCTTGCCTTTTTCATAGCAATCTCTTATGAAATGATACCTGATTTCAATATGTTTGGTTTTTGAAAACTGAACAGGATTTTGAATGATGCTAATGGCAGATTTGCTGTCTACAAGCAATGGTGTCTTGGTCTCTTTGATTCCATAATCAAGAAGTTGATACTGGAGCCATTGTATTTGTGATGTACAACTTGCAGCTGCAATATATTCAGCTTCAGCAGTTGAAGTTGCAACAGATGTTTGTTTCTTTGATTGCTAGGACACTAGACAATTTCCCAAAAATTGACAACCACCAGATGTTGATTTTCTTGACATTTTACACCCTGCATAGTCACTATCTGAAAAAGCTGATAACTTTGTATTGCTTGAAGCAGGATACCAAATTCCAAGTGTTGGAGTTCCTTTCAAATATCTGAAGATTCTTTTGACTGCAATGAGGTGTGATTCCCTAGGAGCTGATTGATATCTAGCACAGACACATGTTGAAAACATAATATCTGGTCTAGAAGCAGTTAGATATAAAAGGGAACCTATCATACATCTATACATGGTTTGATCAACCTGTTTTCCTTGATCATCTGGTTCAACTTGTGTGGTTGGTGCCATGGGAGTGGAACATGATTTACAGTCTTGTAAAGAAAATTTGTTTAATAATTCTTTAACATATTTTGATTGATGTATAAAAGTTCCATTTGTTTGTTGTTTAATCTGCAGTCCCAGAAAGTACTGCAGTTCTTCCATTGTACTAATCTCAAATTTTGATTGCATGAGTTTCTTAAATTCATCACACAGTTTTGTGTTTGTTGAACCAAATATGATATCATCAACATATATTTGAACAAGTAAGATATGATTTCCAACATGTTTTATGAAAAGAGTTTTATCAATGGGGCCTCTTGTGAAGTTATTTTTGAGTAGAAAGTTAGAAAGTGGTTCATACTAGGCTCTTGGAGCCTGTTAGAGCCCATAAAGAGCTTTGTCTAGCTTGTACACCCACTCAGGATGAGAAGGATCCTCAAACCCAGGTGGCTGACAGACATACACTTCCTCTTTTATTTTTCCATACAAAAATGCACTTTTAACATCCATTTGAAAAACTTTGATTTTGTTGGAAATGACATAGGCCAGAAATAACCTGATGGCTTCAAGCCTTGCAACTGGAGTAAAGGTTTCATCATAATCAATTCCTTCTTCTTGAGAGTAACCTTGTACTACCAGTCTTGCCTTGTTCTTTATAATCATACCAGCTTCATCTTGTTTGTTCCTAAAAACCCATCTTGTGCCAATGGGTTGCTTGTTTGGTGGTAAGGGATAGATTTCCCAAACCTGTTGCTTTTTGAATTGAAGCAACTCATCTTGCATGGCTTGTACCCAGTTGTTAGGGCTTCTTGGTACTTTTTAGGTTCCAACTGAGAAATAAATGCTGAGAAGAAGCAAAAGTTGGAATGCTAGTTTCTTGTAAGAACACCTGATGCAATATCACCCATGATTTGTTCAAGTGGATGATCTTTGTGTTCAATCAGTTGTTGTAAACCACTGATAGGTGTAGGAGGCTCTTGTACTTCATCAAACAAACCACTGAGGTTTATAATGTCTGGTTCAGCAGTTTCAGTGTCTTCAGTAGTTTTAGATGCTGAAGCAGATGTTTGAGTTTGTACATCAGCAGTTCTTGAATCAGAAGTTTGTGAAACTTCTGATGGTTTGGAAGTTGACTTAATGACTGTTTGAGGAGTCCATGGTGCTGGATCCTCATCATCAAACCTTTGATCACCATAATAAGTAGGTTTAGATGAAGTAACAGTCTTTTCAGGTCCAAAATGGAAGCTGTCAAGGTCAAAAAGTTCAGCAGGATGTGCTGGAATAAGAGTGTGTTTTGACTCATTGAACTTGATATTCAGTGTTTCTTCTACTATCCTGGTTCTTGAGTTAAAAACCTTGTAGGCTTTTCTAGTGGAAGAGTAACCAGGAAAGTAACCTGAATCAACTTTGGCAGCAAACTTTGAAATAGAGTCTTTGATGTTTAGAATGAAACATTGACATCCAAAAGCCTTGAAAAAGAAGATAAGGGGCTTTATGCCATGAAGAACTTCATAGGCAGTCTTGGAGTGTCTCTTGTTGACAAGGACTCTATTTTGAACATAGCATGCAGTGTTAACTGCTTCAGCCCAGAAATACAATGGTAGGCCTGAATCAGCTAACATTGTTCTTGCTCCTTCAATTAAGGTTCTGTTTTTCCTTTCTACTACACCATTTTGTTCAGGAGTTTTGGGAACACTGTATTGTCTAACAATCCCTTTAGACAAGCAGAATTCATCCAGAGTTTTGTTCCTGAACTCTGTCCCATTGTCACTTCTAATGGCTTTGACAGATAGAGAATATTGTGTCTCTACTTGTAGAATGAAGAACTTGATGATTTCAGCAGCCTCATCCTTGGAAAATAAGAAGAATACCCATGTAAATCTTGAATAGTCATCAATGATGACCAAGCAGTACTTCTTCTTACCAAGGCTCATGATTTTTACATGCCCAAATAAGTCCATATGGAGTAGTTGAAGACATGCAGTAGTTTTTGATTCTTCAATAGACTTATAGGAGAACTTATGCTGTTTTCCCTTTAAACAGGATACACAATGTTCTTGACACTGGTATACCTTTAAAGGTAGACCTCTGACCAAACCCATTTTAGTGACTTTATTTATGGTTTTAAAGTTCACATGGCCAAGTCTCCTGTGCCAGAGATCAGTCTCTGAAGTTGATGCCTTTGAGAAGAAACAGGCAGTGTTGTTCAGTACTTTGTCCTTTTCAATGTCCACTGCATAGACATTGCCACATCTTTTGGCTATCAACAAAGTATGATCTTCAATGATCTTCTCTATCAACTTCTGGCCTTCTGGTGATATGATCTTGCATGCTGTCTTTGTGAAAAAGGAAGAATATCTTTTATCACACATTTGTGACACACTCAGCAAGTTGTACTCAAGGTTTTCAACTAGATTGACCTTGTCAAACTGTATTTTGCCAGAGGAGACATTGCCATGTCCTAGCACATATCCCTTAGCATTGTTCCCAAAAGGATACAGATCCTTCTCTTCGACTGATAAAATTGTTTATCAGGTATCTGCATCCTGTCATGTGCATTGAGCCTCCACTGTCTACATACCAAATTCTATTTAAGCCTCTGGAAACTCTCTGCACAAGATAGCAAATTAGTTAGATTTGGGAACCCAAGCCAGTTTGGCTTTGGGTTTGCTCTTGAGAACATTTACAGTTTGTTCTTGACCAAGTTGAGGAATCCATGTCTTTTTGGCAATGGATTTTTCATTAAGAGCAATGGTGGTATCCTTTTGAGGACCAACATCAACTTTGGTCATCAGTAGTTGTACCATGTTCATGAGATCTTTAATCTCAGCAGTTTGTGAAACTGCTGATGATTTAGGTCTAACTACTGAAAGAGAATTTTGAGAAAAAGATTTTTGTTGAGATTTTGTCTTTTTCTGAGAAAAGGTGTTTACTGGTTGTTTACTGGGAGAAAAAGTTTCTACAAAATCATTTCTGATTTGTTTTCCCACAACCAGTTGTTGAATTTTCTTGTTGTACTGAATACATTTTCTGTATCTGCAAAATTCTGTCTTGTGGTTGAACAGACCACAGATTTCACATTCTTTTGTCTTTTCTTTTAAAGACAAGTTTCTGACTGTATTGATTGGTTTTAGGTCATCAGTAGTTTTCAGGTTCTCAACTCCTGATGTAGTTGAAACTACTGATGGCTTAATGTCAGACTTAATCAGTACTTCTGAAGAACTTTCTTTGTGAGTTTTTAGAAAGTTTTCATGAAAAGATGTGCATTCTTTCTCTTCAGAAGTTTCACCTGAAACAATTTTTCTCCCATCTTCAGTTGTTTTGGGGGAAAAATCTGTTGGTGTTTCAGTGTGATTGTACCCTATGCCAAACCTAACATTTGAAGCACTTTGTTTGTTTAGCAATAGTTGGTACCCTTTACAAGATTCAACCCATTTTTCACATGTGACCTTGGTGTCAGCAAGCTCTTGTCTGACATTTCCTAGGTCATTTATCATGATTTTAATTTGTGCTTGGGTTTCAATAGCAGTGTTAGTTAATTTAGAAACTTCTTTTGTTTTTGCAGAAAGTTTTCTTTCTAAATCACATTTCATCTGAGTGAATTTTCTTTCAGAGTCATTTGCTTTACCTTGTAAGTGCACATTAGTCTCTCTTATGAGAGCAAAAGATTCTTTGCAAGAAGTTGAACAAAGTTTTGTCAAAGATTCTTTTGATACCTGTGACAAGGCAGATTTTGAGGTGCATCCCTCAAATGCCATTAAGGCAAAGTTCTTTCTGCCATTGTCAGGCTCTCCCCAGTTGATGTCAAACATCTTGTTGTCTGCATCAGGGTTACACTCAGTAGTGTCAAAAGGAAGACTGCTCCAGTCAACATACCCTGAAGTAAATAAACTTTGTTGTGAGGGTTGCTGAGTCTGTGGAGGTGGTTGAGCAGCTAGAAAGGGAGGGATTGATTGTTGGCTCTGCATCTGTTGAGCAGGCATCTGTACATATTGTACTTGTGGCACATATTGGTGTTGTGGAGCTTGTGCCTGTACAAAATGTGCACTCCCTTGTGTTCCATTATTCCTGTTATAACTGGGGTTAAAATTATTTCCAGACTGAGATTGGTTGAAGCTAGAGCTTCTACACTCTCTAGCAAAGTGTCCCAAGTTTTGACACTTGTGACATCTAAGTTTAGATTTGTCAAAACCAATTTTTGTTGAGCTGTTGAGTCCTGGAAACTTCCTTCCTGACCTTTTGTAAAATTTGTTTGTTTTTAAACTTAACATGGCCAGTTGGTGTAAAATATCAATTTCTTCCAAGTCATCACTGCTGAAAATTTTTAAATCATCCATGATAAAACACATGTTGCCAGCAGTTTGACAAAAATCATTATTGTCATAACCTGGGAATGATCTTTCAGATGAGATCCCAGCAGTTATGTCAATATAGTCAAAAGATCCAAAACTATTTGAACAAGTTGGTGAGTCTTGTCCCAATAGTGTTGTACTACCTGGTAGATAGTCATCAGCAGTTTTACCAGAACTTTGTAACTTTTTCTTTTGATCAATTTCTCTTTCAAAAGTAAGTAATCTCCCATGAAGTTTTGTAAGAGTGAGGGAGCTAAAGTCTGGTGAAGATCTTAAGACTATAGAGTATGTTTCCCATTTTTCAGGTAACGACCTTAAAAATCTATGAAGCATAGATACAGTTGTGTAGGTCTGACCATTTAATTTTAGCTCAGATATTAATGAGGAGAATCTTTCAAATTGTTGTGTTAAAGTTTCCCCATTAATGTGAGCAAAAGTTTCATATTGTTGAGCCAGGATTTCTCTGGTGTTGGCAATCACCTCTTCAGTTCCTCCAAACTGTTCTTTGAGGCAGTCCCAAAGCTCTTTGGCACTATCACAATGTAATAGGCCAGAGTAGATTTCATTTGGGAGTGCCATTGCCAACATAGAGAAAGCTTTAGCGTCAAGCTCAAGTTTTAGGAAATCATCATCTGTATAGTCTTTTGGGTCTTTTGGAATTTCTTCTTTAGTTTCAAGATTGATATTTACTGGTTTATGAGGACCATATATCACAGATTTCCAGCAACCTGTGTTGGTCTGTGATAAGGTATGTGCCATTCTCCTTTGCCAGATATTATATACATTTCTTACTAGCATAGCAGGTTTATTGGCAGAACCAGTATTATGAGGATCCATTTTAAAGAGTATTGATTTGTCAAATATCTTTTAAAGTGATCGATGTTGATAAAAGTGAACTTTTAATCCTTTATTGAATATCAATAAGAGCCTGTGTCTGATTCTCAATGTGTTAGATTGATATGTGATCAGATTAACCAGCGCTCTGATACCAATTGTTGGATCAGTATTGCTCTTTGTGTGAACTTGCTAGTGAGCACTTAAGTGTTTAGCAAGTTCTTTATCAGTAATAGCACAGCGAAATGATATGAGTTAAAGCTACACTTATCAACAGGAGTTATCACTCCCCCTGGATGTTTGATAAAACTAAAGACAAGTATTTAATGAGAATCTAAGCATTGAATGAGAATGAACACTTAAACAGATTCTTAGTAAATGAAATGAAAATAACAATGATAAGCTTTGAAGGATTTCTGTATTAAAAATCAATGTCTAAAACAGAGGGATGAACCCATCTATTTATAGACTTTACAAATACATGAACCTTGCCAAAAAGCAAGTTCAGAGACAAGTTGCAACAAGTTGCAATCTTGGAACTTGTACAAAAAGTTAAAGTAATACTAAACTAATAAACTACTGAAACATAAGGCGGTGGAAAGATTCTTGAACAAGTGCTGATGAATGACAAACTATTGATGAGTAGTTTGTCTTCAGTAGTTCTTCAGAGAATTGTCTGGTTTGGACTTCAGAACTTCTGATGCATTTCTTCTTCAATACTTGTAGAATCCTTCTTCAGCAGTTTAGTCTTCTTTCTTCAGTAGTTCTATACTTAAAAAAATTTGACAGAAGTGAATTAGACTAAGGTTTGCAAAAGTGGTTTCACCAATCCTTTTTGTCCTAACAACATGGTACACCTATAATTACCTATCCAAATCAAAGACCACAGACCAACACTTATCAGGATTCCCATAATACCCCTGGACCAAATGTGCAAAACACTGCTCATTTTGCACAGTCCTCAAACACTGTTCCTGTCCAGTATGTCCAAACCACTGTTCCTCATATTCACTATGTGCAACCCCCTGTTGCTCAGGCATATGTGCCAATGACTGCTGCTCCACCCTCTGCTCCTGCAGAGACCAGTCAACAGAGTTTCTTCACACAAGGCTTTGTTGATTGGAGCCGTCTACCAGATGAGCTAAAAGATGAAAATTTTGCTCTTGTAGCCAAAGCTGAAAATGAACCAGAAAATTTTTGTTTCATGGCTATGGTTGAAGAGGTAGAATCTGAGGATGTGGTAACTGAATCTGATAATATGACTGATGATATTGTTGATGAAGTAATTTCAGATGAAAAATCTGAAGAAGAGGTTGTGAATCTCTCAGACCCCTGGGGTGCATCTGATGATTTTGAGTGCAAGTGTGATTGTGCATTGATGGCTGCTGCTAAGGTATCTCCTCAAATCCTAAAAGATTTGTGTTCAAACAAATGTGTAATAGCATTTGTTAACATTAAAGAGGTGAATGAAAACCTTAGGAAGAAAATTTTAGATGATGAACTTCAATTTGAAAAACTTTCAAAAGAGTTAAAATTAAAATTGACTGAAAAAGAATCTGAAATCAGCAGTTTAAAACATGAAGCAACTATAATCAAAGACCAACTCCAAACTATGATAACTAAATATCATAGTTGTAAAAAGGAGCTTGAGGCCACCCAAGTTGAATGTGAAAAATGGGTGAAACCATGTAAAGGTTTTGAGATGCTCCTCAACAAACAAACCAAAAGTCATGTGAAGTTTGGTTTTGGTTTTGGAACCACTGCCCCAGCTTTTGAAAACACTGACAAAAAGGAACAAAAGTTAGTTGAGGTAGTACCAACTAATTTCGACGGTCAAGAGATTAAAATCACTGAACCTAATGGAAAGAAATTATTCTTGAAAAGCCTGAAGGTTCCTCATCATTCACTGAACTTGAAAAATATGAATTTAAACCTACTTGGTCTGATGAGTGTGATACTCTTGAGAACTTCAAACCAGTTGATTTCAAAATCCCTGATGGTAAGAAAGCACCACAGGCAAAGGTCATTCCCTTGAAAGACCTTCTAGCAGATGCTCAAACATCTGTTGAAAAGAAGGTTGAAAAAGGGAAAAAGAAAGAAAAGTCTGTCCACTTGGTTTGTGATTTCTGTGAAAAGAAGAATCATGTTACTAAAAACTGTTTTCTTCTAAAAGCATATGATATCAACAAAGGAACAAGTATATGTGATTCTAAGACCACATGCTCAATATGTGGTAAAAAGAATCACAAAACCAAAGAGTGTCTGTATCTCAAAAATTTTGATGTGAAAATACAAGAGTACAAGGCTAAAACTCTTGCAAGTCAAGTGGTGAGTACTCCAAAAGGAATACCAAACAGACTTATGTTCCAGCCCAAACATCTGTTGCCAAAAGTCTTGAAACATCTGCTCCCAGGGATGTCCAAGTAACAAATGATCCACCCACAAACAAGTACCCAAGAGGATATGGACAACCACCTTGTCATAGTCTGTCACATGTTTATGAAGAACCCAAGAGGCCTTCAAAACCAAGAGTGAACAGAAACCCCTATGGTTACTATCATCTGACTGGAAATGATCAACCATCTGTTGCACCAAGTGTTGACATCCAAGCACTGGCAAATGGTCAACAACAGTTGTTAAACTTGGTTCAAAAACTAGTTCAAACCACGAATCATCTTCCTAAGCTTGAGGCTGAAAAGTCTGTGGACCCATCCAAAGCCAACTTGGCTTTGGACACTCACCAAAACTAATCCATTACTGATGTGCAGGGAGCATCTGCTTGCTTAGACAGTCTATGGTATGTAGACAGTGGAGGCTCCAGGCACATGACAGGATGTAGAGCCCTTCTTTTGGACTTCTTAGCTCATGGAGGGGGTGATATATCCTTTGGTAATGATTCAAAAGGTAAGGTGTTGGGTTCAGGGACTGTTCAGGCTGGGAAACTCAAGTTTGAAAATGTCAATCTTATTGATAATCTTAAATTTAATCTTCTTAGTGTATCACAAATGAGTGACAAAGGGTATGGCTCATTCTTCACTAGGAAAACTTGTAAGATTACTGGGCCAGAAGTGGTGGAAAAGATTGACACCATCATTGCTAAGAGCAAAGCACAATTTGTTGCTCATAGGAGTGGCAATGTGTATGTAGTTGATATGTTGAAGGACAATCCTATGGCAAATGTCTGTCTGTTCTCTGCTGCCTCCACTAAAGAGACAAAATTGTGGCATAAGAGACTGGGTCACACCAACCTTCAAACTATCAACTCACTCTCCAAATAAAGCCTTGTAAGAGGTCTATCATCAAAAGAATTCAAGTGTAATCAGCATTGTGTTTCCTGTTTAAAAGGGAAACAACATAAAAGCTCTTACAAATCCATTGATGAGTCCAAAACAAGTCAATGTCTACAATTGTTGTACATGGACTTGTTTGGCCCAGTTAAAATCATGAGTCTAAGAAGAAAAAGATTTTGTCTTGTCATAGTTGATGATTTTTCTAGGTTTACATGGATTTACTTTTTACACTCTAAGGATGAGACTGCAGGTATCTTGAAGGACTTTGTCACCAAAGTTGAAAAACAATATGACATGCCAGTAAAAGTCTTTAGAAGTGACAATGGAACAGAGTTTAAAAATAAGGAGACGGATGATTTCTGTGTGTCAAAAGGAATTGTGAGGCAGTACAGCATTCCAAGAACACCAGAACAAAATGGGGTGGTTGAAAGGAAAAATAGAACTCTCATTGAGGCTGCAAGAACAATGTTAGCAGATTCTGGTTTGCCACTGTCCTTCTAGGCAGAAGCTGTAAACACTGCTTGCTATGTTCAAAACAGAGTTCTAATCAACCCAAGACATCATAAGACTGCTTATGAAATTTTGTTCAAAATCAAACCATTAATCTCATTTTTCAAAATCTTTGGCTGCCCATGTTTCATTTTAAATCTCAAAGATTCCATTTCAAAATTTGCAGCCAAAGTAGATTGTGGGTATTTTCTGGGATATTCTTCTATTGCCAAGGCCTATAAAGTGTTTTACACAAGGACTAGGACAATAGAAGAAACTCTGAATGTAAAGTTCAATGAACATTCATCCATAAAAATCCCAGCAAATCCTGCTGAACTGTTTGATTTAGACAAATTCAAATTTGAAGATATTACTGCTAAAGCTGACAGTGCAGGTATTCCACAGTCTCCACAACAAGACTACAGAATGGATGTTGTGACTCCAAGTCACTACAAAGTCTATACTGTATCAGGGGAAGCAGATGTTCAAAACACCTGTCAAAACTCTGCCACAGCGGTGTCAACCACTGTTGGCCAGTCTTACCCTCAAACCACTGACTCACCAACCTCATCCACTGTTCAATCATCTGTTGACAAAATTCCAACCTGTCAAGTACCAAGAGGCACTAAAAAGACAACAGTTGGGTAGAAGCTATGCAGGAAGAGCTCCTTCAGTTTAAAAGACAACAAGTATGGGAACTTGTACCACTGCCAAAGGATGTCTGTCCAATTGGCACAAAGTGGGTCTTCAAAAACAAAACTGATGAAAGGGGTATAGTTGTCAAGAATAAAGCCAGGCTTGTGGTTCAAAGCTTCAGACAAGAAGATGGGATAGACTATGTATGTCAACCACCTGTTTTTGAAGACACATTCCATCCTGATTATGTCTACAAGCTCAACAACGCTTTGTATGGACTCAAACAAGCACCAAGGGCCTGGTATGAAACTTTTTCCACCTTTCTCTTATCCATTGGTTTCACAAGAGGTAAAATTGATAAAACATTATTTCTAAAATGGAGAGGGAAAGATTTAATGATTGTTCAAATATATGTGGATGACATCATTTTTGGATCCACATGTAACAAAATGTGTGAAGAGTTTACGGAACTCATGACAGCAGAGTTTGAGATGAGTGGTATGGGTGAACTCCAGTGCTTCCTTGGTCTCCAAGTGAAGCAGCTGCAAAATGGCACATTCATTCATCAAAACAAGTATGTTAAAAACTTACTAACCAGGTTTAAGACGAATGTTTGTAAGCCATGTAGTACACCCATGAGCACAGCCAAGCTACTCACTATTGATGACAAAGATGAACTGGTTGACCAGACACATTACAGATGCATGATTACGTCTTTATTATACTTAACTGCATCTAGGCTAGACATTATGTTTGCCACTTGTGTCTGTGCAAGATCCCAGGCTTCACCTAGAAAGTCAAACCTTATTGCTGTGAAAAGGATATTCAAATACCTAAAAGGTGCTCCCACACTTGGTATCTGGTATCCTGCTAATGGAAACATTGAGCTTTCAGGCTACTCAGATAGTGATTTTGCTGGCTGCCACACCACAAGGAAGTCTACATCAGGAGGGTGCCAATTTCTAGGGAATGCCTTAGTCTCATGGCAAAGCAAAAAGCAAGCAGCTATTTCAACTTCAACAGCAGAGGCTGAATACATTGCTGCAGCAAGCTGTACAACCCAACTAATGTGGCTTCAAAATCAACTGCTGGATTTTGGTATAACAGCACTAAAGAATCCACTTATGCTAGACACTCAAGTTGCTGAAAATATCATCAAAAATCCAGTCTCTCATTCAACCACAATGCACATAGACATCAGACATCACTTTGTCAGAGATAGTTATGAAAAAGGTTTGATTTCTCTGCACCATGTTCCAACAGAGGATCAGTTAGCAGATGTGTTGACAAAAGCTTTAGACACATCTACTTTTGAAAAACTGATTTCTAGGATTGGTATGCTAAACATGGATTAAACAACAAAAATGTTTTAAATAAAAACATTAAAATGTATCAGAAAATCAAAATTCATCCTTAAAAATAGCAATTTGGTTGAAAAATCTGCTAAGGATAAAACAACCACTGTTTCATCCATTCTATCCACTGTTAGTTGAAAAATCTGTTTCAAACATCTGTTCAGATAAAACAACCACTGTTTGGTTGTAAAATCTGTTTTCAAACGTCTGATCAGATAAAACAACTGTTTCCATTCTCTCTCTCTCTCTCTCTCTATATATATATATATATATATATATATATATATATATATATATATATATATATAGGGGAAGGATAAATTGAAAACCCTTTTGAGTTGAGAAAACCTTGGAAACCCATGTAAAAAAATCATTTTTTTTTGAAAAAAATAACCAATGTAAAATATATGTTTTTAAGCATTTTGGGGCAAAAAAATATAAAAAGCGCCGAAGGGATTTTTTTTAAAAAATAAACAAAGTTGCGCTTTTTACATATGTTTTCAGCTATTTGCTGTTGTAAACATGTGTTTTCGCAGCTTTGTTTATTTTTTTTAAAAAAATCCCTTCGGCGCTTTTTTTATTTTTTTGGCCCAAAACACTTAAAAACATGTATTTTACATTGGTTATTTTTTTCAAAAAAAAAAAATAATGATTTTTTACATGGGTTTCCAAGGTTTTCTCAACTCAAGAGGGTTTTCATTTTATAATTGGCATATATATATATATATATATATTAAAAAAACAAGTGCTGTTAACATCAGCAATTTGGTAGAACAACAGCTGTTTGTATCAGTCCTTTGGCAACAACTGTAAGCCACCAGATGTTTTCCACGTCTGCTCTCAAAAGCAGAGTTTTGGCCACATCAACGGTTTCACCAGAGGCTATAAAAACCCTATTTTACCACAACAGATGTTACACTGTCTCATTGTATTCAAAATACTGAAACCGCCTTTTTCAACCTCTAACCCCCATTCTAATTCCTTTCATCCTCACACTCGAAATCCATTACAATGGATCTTTAAGCTAAAGCCACCCACAATTACCTTCCCTATCAGGTTAAAACAGATGAAAACATCCCGTTCCATACCACCATGATATCATTCTCAAATCCAAATACCTTACAATACTAACCGCTGATGCACCCATCTACATCGATACTCTCCAAGAATTTTGGTTACATGCTGATGTCTTTCTACATGCCAAGAAGCCTACTACCATTATCTCAAAAATTAGAGATACAAATATCACCATTACCCCCCAACTGATATCCACAACCTTCTCATTGAATGACTTGTCAGGTAACGACTCTTTCCCTAAGGCTGAACTTCACACTGAGTTTCAGGAAAGGGGTTATGATTCACAAATGACTGGCTCAACTCTTTTCAAAAAGTTTTTCCCACCAGTCATGAAATTTTTCTTTCATACACTCCTTCTTTGTATCTCTGCTAAATCCACTTATTTTAATGAAATCCCATCAAAAGTTCAGTACTTGGGATATGCTATGTTGTCAGAATCTGACTACAATTTATCCCACACCCTGTTCTTGGATTTGGTAGCAAATGTGAAGGGAATAAAGTCTGGGTCAAACAATGCTTTTCTTATATACCCAAGACTTCTAAGTGTAATCCTACAAAAGGTTTTACCTGAAAAAGATTATAAAAAGGGTAAATCATTTCAAATGAAGAATCTAACTGATGAAACTTTTACAAGAATGTTGGGTCCAAACACCCAAGAAAAAGTGTCAAAAGTTAAAGTTTCTAAAACAAAAGCAAAGAGTGTTAAGACAATAACTGTTGTTCAAACCTCTGTTGTTGAGCCCACTGCTCCTGGTGATCATGGCACTACATCCAGTGCCATGAAACCCACACCAGCCACCTCTAAAAGAAAACATACATCCACAAAAACCACCAAGAAAACCAAAAAGGGACCTCTGGAAGATGAGATACGAGAGGAAAACCCTGTTGTAGCACAAAAGCAACACGAAACCACTGTTTGTACTTCCTCACAACAGTTGGAGATATCTCAACCTGACCAAACTCCTCATGAATCCTCACAAAAGGATCATGTTGTAAGCCAAGGGGACACACATCATGAGCCATATGAGTCACTTGACCATATGCTCATAAGCTCTTCTCCCAGGGCTACTTCTCTTTTCACTCTTCCATCCTCACCATCACATGTCCTTCCAACAATGAAACCATTGTTCAAAGCTATTGATAAAAATCAGGACATTCCCAGTTCCTCTCCATCACCTATCAATGAGAGTACACACCAACAAGTGACTGGAACTGAGAAAAATCAATTAGCTAACCCACGAACAGAGGAGGTTACACCCCTGGAGTTCAATGTAGCTCTAGGTGAGTTTTCAAGTGAAGCAGCCACTACTGATGTAGAGACCATTCTCTCACAACAGGAAAGTGGTTACATAACTAAGACTTCCATGAAGGCAACAACTGATGAGGCCACTATAGTGACCCCAAAATCAGTTGGAAGTCCCCAGAACCAAGACAAAGGGGCATTTAGTTCTTTTTCCATGGACTCACCTCCTAGGACTAAACAAGTTACAACTACCACTGGTAGGAATCCAGATGATCCTATTAACTTAGGTGATGGGTTAAAATACCAAGAATTGACGGATAGAGTTCACTCCATTGAAACGTCTGTTGCTGATATCAACACAGATCTCAAGACAATCTTTGTATCTTTGGGTGCTCTAACTAAAAGTCAACCATCCAAAGAAGAAATTGCTAGTGAGCTATGGAAATCAGTTTCCCCCATCATCATAGCTCATAGAAAACTAGCAGACCAAACTCATGAAACTTATATGGCTTAGATCAGGACAATGGTAGATGCTAGGTACACAGATACCCAAGCAGATATTAAAGCCATAAAAGACCATCTGCTGAAGACCACTGGCTCTGCCCCTACCACCATTAGAAGAGATGAAGATGATGATGAGTTCACTGCTGATGATGCCAAAAAAGGGGAGAGTGGCAGAGATAGATTGCCAAAGCTAGATCCCTTTGGTTGTCCACCCTCATAAAAGGGTAAATCAAAAGCTGCCAATAAACCAGGGTCTACCCAAACAGCACCACAATAACAACCCAATGTTCAAACCTTCGCTGATGCTGAAACTGTCAAAACTGGAAAGGCAAAAGAAGTTGACAACTCTGCTAATGTCATTGCTGAAAAGGCTGCTGAAGATAAGCAAAAGAGGCTTGACACATTGGAAGTCAAAGCAAAGGCTCTAGTGCAAAGGAAGATAGAGCAGCAACTTGAAGTTGAGGATGTTGGCACCTCTAAAAGGAAGAAAATGTCTGCAAAACACACAAGGCAACCACCATCTAAAACTGCTGATAAAACTGCTGCTGCTAAAACATCTGCTGCCAGAACCACTGTTGCCACCAAAACCACTGCTACCACCAAAACAACTGAACCTACAACCACAACCACCAAACCAACCATTGAACCTACCACCACAACTACCAATACACCAACCATAACCATACCAATCATCTCACCATCCCAAACATCTGCTGGTCCTGCACAAGTGCCAACAGATGTTAACACAACCACTGCTGCCCAAACACCACCATCACCACTTATCATGTACAAAAGGAAGAGAAAATCAACCTTTGTGTTACATGATGAGAATAGCCAAACCTCACCACCTTCCACTTCAACATCCAAATCAGCACCCATTCCAGCCATTCCAATTTCATCCTTTTCACCACACACTTCTCATATAACATCCCACAAACCACCACCATCCATGACACCATTGGCTACTCAATATCCTCTTGAGCTTGATCTACTCACGGGGGAAATGCAATCCTTCTACAATACTGAGGATCCATCTAAAAGATCTTTCCCATCTCTTCCAAATTTCCCTGTTCCTAGAAACATAGATCAATTTAAAAAATTCAAAACTGAACAGGCTGATTTGATCATCAAGAAGAGATGCAAAGGGAAAGATGATAGGACTGCTCAGGGCATCCATTCAGTAGAGCTTAGTAAACTGAGAAGGATTGAAGATTTTGCTAATACCCTGAGCAACTCCATGTCCACCATGCCTCTCATTAGTGATTTGGAAAGGGTGGTAAGGAAATCTATTCTTGACCAGATCTTGGCAACCATGCCCTACAAAGCAAACAAGAAACAGTTTGCAGGCTGGACCACTCATGCTCTTCAAGAAGAACTCCTAAGAATTAAAGAAATGGCCAAGAATCCTCTAGTGAAAATCTCTGCCCCTGATTTTAGGAAAGGCAGAGATCCAGCCAGAACCTTAAAGTTTAGAAGGATGAGAGAAGAGACTGTGGCTGCTAAATATAGGGAGATGAGGTCAGTTGCAAGATGGGCTGAGTTAAGGCTGGTTGAAACATACAAGAAGTTGGAAGAGAATAGAAAGATTGATCCTACACTGCCCAGAAAACCAATTTACTCAGATGCTCCCATGGTTGAGAGACCTCAACAGGCCTTTACACTTGACAGCTTGCTTGATACTTCTGACCTATCTGCTGCTGCCAAGAGACAGTTCAAAAGACAGAAGGAAATGTCTGAAGAAGACCAGAAGAAGTTTGCTGAAACATTTGTAAAATAGGATATCTACAACCAAGTCCATTATTTCTCTGATCCCATATCTAAAGAACTCAGACAACTAATTGGGAGACCTCCATCACCAAACTCATCTAGAATAAACTTGCATCTCAACAAATTCTCTGGTTCAAAAATTCTAAAATGGAAGGTCAACAAAGACACCCATGAATTGACGTTGCTCAGATCAGATGGAGAAGCTCAGAAGTTGAGTATGGATGATGCACATGGCCTATGTGCAGATGATCTCCAAACATTGCTGAACTTAGAGCTTGAAAGAGATGCAGAATACCTCTTCTCATTGAGCTTTGAATTACAATTCAAAGGACAAATCAGAGAAATTCTGATGAGGAATAAAGATCAACAATAAAGCTTAGTTTTGGCATCATCTGTTCTAGGGGGAGATTGTTGGGTCTGCTGACCTGGAGAAGAACAGATGATTGGAAAGCCAAAATATACTACATATTGATCCTTAATAAAAACAGCATTTACATGTTACTTCTCCCAAAAGACTGTTGACTCGAACATCTGTTGTACCCTAACAACTGCTGCTTGCAAAGGTCTGATAGAGAACAACTGCTGATCAAAGGTCTGATGAAGAACAACTGTTGATCTAAGTACTGAAGACTAAAGGTCTGTTGGAGCTAACAGCACTTAGGCTCCAACATATGTTACAAGACCATCAGAGGTTACCTATCAGCTGTTTACCTATCAGAGGTTTCTATGTAACAGTGTTTGTCTCATCATATGTTTTATGTTGTTATTCTGTTAGAGGTCACTGTCTTAGGTGACGTCAGCCTAGGTCATCAGTAGTTTAGATTGTCTATAAATAGAACAGTGCATGTACTGTTCTATTTATCACTCAAACCATTCTCTTAGATAAACTTACACGAGTGATCAGGCAGAGGGGGAGTAATTGTAAATCGTTTATAATCATTCAATCATATATGAAAGCTTTCGATTCTAAAACAATTATTCTCTTGTTTTGATTTATAGTTTATCATTCCGCTGCACTTTCCATTTATAGTTTACTTCTTTCATCATTCATTTACTTAAACAATCAAAACAATCAAACTCAGATCCTAACATGACGACATCCCACGAAACCCAATGTATTTTTCTAATCGAATCATCACCGGCCCAAAGAATCCTCTTCATAATACCGTCCATAGAATCAATCACCTTCAATGGCGCTTTGAATATCGCGAGATAATATATAGGTAAGTTCGCCAAAACCGACTTAATAAGGATAGGGTTCACTAAAGCCTTGGCCCACATGGCCTAATCCAAGCCCATTAACTAAACTAAGCCCAATTAACACAAACATGCTGGATAAAGACAAGCGTAAACCTATATACGCATATGTAGTATATATTGCACATGTGTAATATATCATATTTTACACATGTGTAATATATCATATTTTACACATGTGCAATATATATTACGCATATGCAATATATATACTCAATATATCATATGTGCAACACACAATATTTTGTGTATATTACATACGTGTAGTATATATTGCACATGCGTAACATATGTACATTACATATATGCAATAGTTATATATTACACATGTGTAATATACAATTGATATATTACATAATTATATATATATATATATAATATAAAGTTCTCAAGTTCTCTCTCTAATAATGAGTTTTTAATTGAACCCTCTCCTATATTGTTATTCTTTTATTTACATTTACGACATCTCAAATATATCAAAAAATTAACCATTTTAAAAGGATGTACACACTAGGTAGTGGTTAGTACGATTATAAAAATTGACAAATCAGACACGTTGATTAGATGCGTCACTTAGACCACTAAAACTGTTTTTGGATGGTTTGTTTCCACTGATTTAACGATTTAGCCTGTTATTTTTAGACTTTATGATACAAGTTAGAAATAAGTTTGGCACGCTATAAAGTTGTAAGCATCCACCCCACCCTGTCATAAGAACATACCGCTATATATCGGATGGAGTCCGCATTCACCGGATACCGGATAGACTATTAAGGATGTGTGTCGCATTGGAGGATATGACAAGGTCGGGTCCTGTCCGTTCCACCGGATGCGTCCGGTATGAGTTGATGGACCCTTGGATTTTAAAACATTTTTTTTATAAAAAAACCTAAATAGCTACAATAAATCTAGTTAAAACATTACATAAATTAAAAAAAAAGTTATATAAACTACATAATTAACCCCGGATAAAACATTACGTAAATGTAATTAATACATTATATAAACAACATAAAAGATTGCATAATAATCAAAGAAGGAATAAGGCAATGAGCAGTCAAAATTCAGGTTAACGTCCGTCCAAGCTCCTATATTCATAAGAGGGGTAGTCGGATGGATAAATCATTTCTTCATTCGAACTTCATATGTATTCTGCCTCTTCGTTGGTTTCGTACCCTTCGACCTAACTTGGGACTTCTTGTGTTGAAAGGGGGTTTATCATTATAGGAGTATTAATCATTGGAGGATGATGCCACTCCCCACTTCTTATTTAAGCTAATCGTAGTTGACTAAAGGTATAGCCATATACATAGTTCAATTCTACCATAGTTAAATTGGTAGGGTCACGATAGATTTCTAAAGATGGAGGGTTTGAAGGTTGAGGGTTTGAGCGTAGGCGAGACGAGACGATCGTTCATTGTTTAAAAGTTGAGGGTTTGAGCGTTGATGGGATGATCGTCAAAGATTTCAAGGTTTTACTGGTTCGATCGGACTTAGATAAGTGCCATCCATATCTCTAAATCTCTAAATGTAGGTTGAAAGAAGAACTAATAGAGCATTCGAGATACTCCAAGTAATTAAGTCACCGCCATACGTGTAATTAAAAAAGTAGCCAACAACCAAGAGTTGATCAGGAAATGGATGTTTTTGCTTTACATGTCCAAAATGGTGTCTATGTTCTACAACACTTAATTTTTAAATATTTTATTTATTAATATTAATATAAACCAAATCATATATGAACCGATAACTAGTAAGGATAAAGGGTATCCATCAAAGTTTCACTAAGTTTTCCAGATGCCACATTAACTTTTTCCCACACTTCTCGAATTGGATGGTACCCACAATATATTCCCCAAACTCACCACACGACATAATACACACATGGGTGTGTAAATGAATTCGGGGAATAGCCCTCAATTATTGAACTTGAAACTGAGACTGTGAGGAGGGGGGTTTCCGTTCGGGGCCACACATCCCGAATCCTTTCCCGAATTTATTACAACTCGACATGAACTTGTTTTGATTTGAATGTTTTAATCGGCTATTAACAATATGTACTTTTAAATGAAAAGTATGTTAAGTTGGCTTCAAACTCTTAGTTGTATGTAACTAGTAAAATAATTATTTCATGAATCTCCAAGAACATGCATCTACAATTATTTTAGGTTTAACTTAGAGAAGTTGCCTCATATTAATAAATAATATTTTTTTTCAAATGAAAAGCATTACACTGAAAATTGATGCTTGAATTAATCTAGCTTCTCCTGTTAATAATCTTATTCAACATTTTATCCTATTAACCTTTTTATTTGAACCATTAAGTGGTTCAAGGGACACTATAAAATGAGTGTACAAAGCAGCAGCAGTAGCAACATCATAATAATAATAATAATAATAATAATAATAATAATAATAATAATAATAATAATAATAATAATAATAATAATAATAATAATAATAATAAAAATAAAGTCAACCCAAGGAATAGTAGGCGATTAGAGGAAATATATTCCGGCCAACATTTAGAAAAGACTAACGAAGTTTTTTGTGTCAAATCTCTCAAATCGATGTAGTGGGAATGATTTAGCAGGGTTTGTTCTAGTGCATCCAGAGATTTACGACATTTATATCGCCAGAAAAGAGACAAGATGGGCAATATGTTTGGCTTTGTATCGTTGTTGGACGTTAAGAATTCAGGAGAGATGGAGCGGTTGTTGTTAGACATTAGAATGGGTGATTTCAAGTTACGTTTTAACGTGACAAGATTCAATTTGGAAGAAGGAGAGATTTATTCTAAAAAAGAAGAGGGACGTATTCCGAAGAAGGTTGTGCATGAACCTGTTAAATCGTCTAAGGGGGAAATAAATCAAGTTCGACACTTTTGTTGGGTCCAATACTTTTAAAGATGCTTTCCTAGGTAGATCGAGTGGTTCTAAGGAGGAGAAAGTGATTATGCTTCCTGAGGAATTCAAAGCACATGACCATGTTCATGGAAAAGCCGTTATCGTGAGTATGGTCAACTACAATCAATTGAAGGCTGCTAGAGAAACTATCAAAGGGTTAACTAATGGAAGGGGAGTGGTTCAATATTTGGGAGGAATGTTCGTTATTGTTTCCTTTTCAAATACCGACGATCTGGATCGTTTTTCTACTGTCTCTAAAAACATGAAGGATTGTTTTCAATCGGTGGAGACATTGATTGGTCAATCTCTTCCGTTTGAAAGAGTGGCTTAGTTACGAGTGTAAGGCATTCCACTTCACCTTCTCGACAATATGGTTATCAATCGTATTGGGGAGTACTTTGGCAAAGTGGTTCAGGATGGTCAACACGATGTATGGGATTCAGATTTGTCTTTCAACTACGTGGGAGTGCTTGTGGCTGAAGGTAGGCGGATACAAGAAGAGATTGTCGTTTTATGGAAGGGCCGCAAGTATAGAGTATGGGTGCCAGAAGAGGTAGGAGATTGGGAGCCAGATTTCCTTGTTAAAGAAAAGTTGCAAGAGCCAATAATTGGCAGCCGGAATACACAGTCGTCAATGGACAGTCCGGCGATTTCGACTGCAGTTCGAATTATGGAAGGACTGGAAAATCAGGAAGTCGTTGCGGATTTTACGAAAATTATTCAAATGGAGAATAATGAGGAGTTAATGGCTAATTATGATGATATTGGAGCTTCCAAAAATGAAGGAGATATTATTGGAAATTTGAATGAGGTTGTTGATTTTGGTGCGGAAGTTAATCTAGTCAAAGGTGATAACTTGGAAGACAAAAACACATGCAAAAAAAAAAAAAAAAAAAAAAAAGGAAGGAAGGAAAGTATTTAAAAGATGTGAAAGAAATAAAGATGGGTTTTTACAGGATAGGTTGGTCTCTGTGGACTTTAGGCCTAGTGCTAAAAAGAGGCCCTAGCTTGATTATGACCTAAATGGGTCAGACCCTTTTGGACTGGATGTTTTTTTGGTATAATAAATGATAAGAGTGAGCCCAATAAAGAAAAAGATAGCTCCAAGTTTAATTCAGTAGAGGACTGTTCTAAGACAGTAAACATACACAGCTCAAAAACAGATTTTGAGATGGAGAAGGGGGATCTTTTTGTGGAACATAATATGTCCAACTCATCGGCTTTTGTCGCCGAATTTGAGGTTCAGAAGAAGGTAGACTGCACTATAGCTCTTGGGTCGATGGTGGGAGCTGAATTTGGTAATTTTCATTAGTTAGTCATAGAAACTGTGGAAGAAGAAGTAGTCCAAGCAGGTACCAAATGAATATGATGTCAATTAATGTTAGGGGATTGGGTATTCATGGAAAACAGGGCTGGGTTAAAGAGTTGAAGACCACGAATGGGGTAGATTTTCTGTCTTTATAGGAATCTAAGATTACTAACATATAGAGGTTTGATGGGAGTCATTGTTGGGGGCAGGGGGACTTCGGTTTGTATGTGGTTGAGGCTTCGGGCCGTTCGGGTGGTTTGATTAATTTGTGGAATAATAAGGTTTTCAGAAAAAACTCTTCTATTTCGGACTCTAATTTTTTACTCACGTTCGGTTTGCTTGTTGAAGATGGTACTTTGATTCATGTGCTAAATGTTTACGCACCTCAGAACGTGGTAGCTAAGCCTTTACTGTGGGATAAGCTTAAGGGTATTATTGGTAGTGTGCAAAGGCTATGGGTTATTTTGGGAGATTTTAATGTGGTACAGTGGGCTGAAGAAAGAAATAACTCCAATTTTAATAGTACAAGTGCTTTGGACTTTAATAATTTCATTGATGTAGTTGGGTTGCAAGAATACGTTATGAGAGGAAACAGGTTCACATTCTTGGAAGGGGGTAATGGTAAATTTAAATTTAGTAAGATTGATAGAGTTCTTGTTTGTCAAAGTTTTTTCAACAGGTGGCCTCTCGCGTGTCTTTAAGCGCTTCCTAGAGAAAGGATGGACCACACGTCATTACTCTTGATAGTCGTTCATTCAAACTTTAGGTATAAACCATTTAGATGGTTCATTTCATGGTTAGAGAGAAAAGACTGTTATGATGTGGTGCTTAAAGCCTTGAATGAATGTTCTTATGAAGGTAGATCGGACATGATTATTATGAAGAAATTTAAGTATTTCAGGGGGGTTGTTAAAAAATGGTGGACTGAGGTTTTGATTAAAGAAGGCGAAGAGTTGGAAGCTCGTAAAAACGAGATTCAAAGGCAAGAGCTTATTATGGACTATGGAGGAAAGGAATCTGGAGGAGGAAGAGATGGGTTTGGAATGAATGCAAAAAAGAAGTCTTTCAAATCAATGAATGGAAGTGTCGCGATTTGCAATAGAAATCAAGGATTAGATGGGCTTCCAAGGGAGATGACAACTCTTCTTTCTTCCATAGGGTCGTCAATGGAAGAAAAGCTTCTAATGCTATCTCGGGTCTTATGGTGGAGGGGTAATGGGTTACTAAACCGACTGTTATTAAGAAAGACACTTTTTTTGTTTTTCAGGAATCACTTCTTGGAGAAGCACAGAGTCAGGCTATTTTTAAGATGTGACGGAATTGGTCATCTATCCTTAGAAGAGGTTCGGAGTTTGGTTCGGCCTTTTACTAAGGAGGAGATTAAAGAAGCGGTTTTTGATTGTGGGTCGGATAGAGCTCCGGGTCCAGACGGTTTTAATTTCAAATTCATTAAACATTTTTGGACCTCCTTCGATGGTGATTTTATTAATCTGTTCAATGATTTCTTTGATTCTGGTGATATTGATCGTGGTTGCAATACATCCTTCATTACTCTAATACCGAAGAGTAAAGCTCCAGTTAGCCTAAAAGATTACCGACCAATTACTTTAATTGGTGTGATAAGTAAAGTGATTTCGAAGGTGTTGGCTATGAGGACAAAGGATCATATTGGTAATGTTATTTCAGACACTCAAACAGCTTTTCTTAAAGATAGATTTATTCTAGATGGCCCCCTATAATTAATGAGTTGTATGGGTGGTTGAAGAAGAGTGGGAAACAAGCCTTTATGCTTAAAATGGATTTCAAGAAGGATTATGATAATGTGAATTGGGGCTTCCTTATTTCGGTAATAGAGGAAATGGGGTTTCCAAATAGATGGTGTATGTGGGAAAAGGGCATTCTTGAATCCGCGAGATCCTCTATCTTAGTTAATGGGTCTCCTACATTCGAATTCCAATGTCAAAAGGGTATTCAAAAAGGGGACTCATTATCGCCATTTCTTTTTCTTATTGTCATGGAGGTTTTTTCTTGTATGGTTTCTAAGGCTTGCGACTTGGGCGAAATCAAGGATCTTAGAGCTTTTGCGGGAGGTCCTTCCGACTCCCACTTTCTTTACGCCGATGAAGCGTTAATGGTTGGGGAATGGACAAAGAAGAATATAAAAAAAAAACCACGCGGTTGCTTCGTGTTTTTTACATATGCTCCGGATTAAAGATTAATATTCGCAAGTCTATCTTATTTGGTATTGGAGTTCAAGGGGATGATGTGAATGATGTGGCGTCTATTTTGGGGTGTAAAGTTGGCGACTTTCCTTTCGATTATTTGGGGATTAAGGTCGGTGCTAATATGAACAAGAGTCATCATTGGTTCTTGGTCATTGATACTATTCAGAGACGATTGACTTCTTGGAAGCTAGGCTAATTTATTATCGATGGGTGCGAGATTAACGCTAAAAAAACTGGTACTTGCTACTTTACCGGTTTTTTATTAATCCCTTTATAAAGCGCCGACTAAAATAACAAATCAAATTTTACGCTTAATGCGTAATTTTCTGTGGGGTGGTTCTATTGATGATAAAAAGATGAGTTGGGTTGGGTGGGACATTGTTACCATGTCAAAGAAAAACGATCACTTGGGAATCACAAAATTAAAGGATGTGAACATAACGTTATTGGCGAAATGGGCATGGAGGTTTAAAACGCAGAATAATGGCGTCTGGAAGAAAGTGGTAGAGTTAGTTCATCGAGGGAGCGGTCGATGGGAATTCTTACCGATTGATACTCGGGTCAAAGGTTGCTGGTCGGTCAGTGTTAAAGAGCTTAACCGAAGACCGTTGAACTGGAAAACTTTCAGATCCTTAATTAAGCCAAAATTGGGTAATGGTCAAGCGATTCATTGTTGGACAGACCTGTGGATTGGGGACACGATTTTGAAACAAATATGGCCGAATTTGTTCGCATTATGTGACACCCGGCAAACTCAGGTTAATACTTTTTACAAACATATAAGTCTACCTTAGCAAAACATTTACTTAACGGACCTAACTGGGTGAGTTGAGTCGGTTTGATGATTTGGGGAATCATCAGGAGTTGATTTACACTTACGTATTGTCCAGGGTTCAATGGTTCGTGGAATCATTGGGAAACACATAAACACACAAGTCTTGAGTCGCGTTATTGGTGAAATTACATAGTTGGATTGAGTTACCAAGAATTAGATGTCTTATGCATGATGTACAATTAACTTGTAAATGCATGTTTATGTGATAACATGTGTTAATAAATTTTAAAATGGCCAAACAAGGAGTATGGATTTTCATTCGACCCTATAGAAGGTGCGAATGAAAATCTGAAGGCACGAACCAAAATTTATAATTTTGGTTCGACCCTTTGAGGGTGCGAATGGAAACTGAGTATAAATATAACGCTTGTCTCATTTTCATCATTTCACAACCCTAACTCGCCTCCAAGTGCTCTCTCTCAACCCCAAACCTGTAGAAAGGAGTTTTTGCCCTGGTTTTTTGATTCCTAAAGCTAAAACATGTTCTATAATCAAAACAAGTGAAGATTCAAGGTGTGTTCATAATCTAAACCCTTTTAACCAAATTTCATACGTTTTTATCAAACCCTTAGTGTCCAAAACTGATTCAAATGAGTTTTCATGAATAAAAAACCTTTCTAACATCTTTCTAAACTAAATCCATACTTGGATAATGAGTTTTCTCATAAAAAAACCCAAATATTAATGATGTTGGATGATTTGTTTATATGTTATATGTTATGAAATGATGTATAGATGTTATATAGACGATTTAAGACTGATTAGGAACATGATTTATGGGTGTTTTGATGTCTAATTTATGTTTGATGGATTTTCACCCATTTTGGGGATTTTATGCTAGATATAGGGTTTGTCTGTGATGATGATATGGTTAGAGATTCCTAATAAGTGTAATCTGTGCATATTGATCTATACATAAGGTTATTTTGATAGTTTCCTTTTTAGGTAAAGTTTTCATTCAATTGGTGTGACATTTCCATAATTTGCTATTTTGGGTAACATGTAAATTGCTATGTGAAATGGATGGATTTATGAGTATAAATGGTAGGGTAACATGAGGATAGAATAGATAAAATTGACTGCTGTGATTTGTCGCATTTCATGAAGGTTTCGACCAGATTTGATGGGATTTTGTCCGTTTAATTGGTTCAGCAAGATTGGGTCGAACCAGAAATCTCATTCGACCCGTCGAAGGGTCGAACCAAATCAAAAGAATTCCATTCGACCCATAAAATGGCACGAACCAAGCTTAGTAATTTTCATTCGAACCTTCGACTGCAGAAATGAAACTTTGGTATAAACTAAGTGTTTTATGTGCATTTCTTGTATGTAAACTATGTATACTTGATCAACTGATGTGACGGGTCACCAACAGGATGTCGAGTCTGTCTTGTGTGTCGGGTCAACGTTCCAACACATTTTCAAACATACATAGTCATGATCTGGACAATCAGGGACTAGTTAACCTATCGGTTATTAGTCAAAACACTTATACAAACTTTATGATAGGTCGTCAGTATTAGGGACTATCAGTTCACTGTCGGTTATTCTATTTTAAGAATACGCAACCTAAGGTGAGTGTCACGGCCCCAACATTTTTCTGTTTACATATTTGGGGGAGAAACATGTGGTACGAACATTACAAACTTTTAGACCGACATATTACATTATATCACATGGGTACTAAGTGACATTCTATCATTAAAGTCCTCCTAACTTGTGAACCATTAATACGTGGATACATTGCGGGGAAAGTGTGAATAGATCTATTGGGCCCGGCAAGCCCCACTCGGGTCGACCGGAGGTTGGACGGATGCATATTAGTCCTATCTAACTTACGACGCCGGGTGATGTCCGGTGGCGGGTATTGAGGCATTCTAACGTTTAGCAGTGGTTCACGACACTTTAGTATCATGTAACGATGTCTAGCTAGCATCATGTATAGATGTAAGGATTGTTGGGTCTAGTTTTACAAACTATCTTACCGTTGAAAACTTAAAACTCACTGACTCACCGGCACTGTATGTGTTGACTAACATTGCATGTTTTCTTAGGTCGCTAAGGTAGCACCGAGACTAGGCGCACTGGAGTCGCATTGAGCCTCATGTGTCTTGCATGATCAAACTTTACTTTCATGTTTTTTGAACTACTTACTTTTGGATTATAGGTTGTAAACTTTAACTCGCTTCCGCTGTGGTTGTTTGGTTTGTGTAAACATTTAAACTGTTAGGGTTTGCTTTTATTACGTTATTTTCATATCTTATAGTTGTCGTTTATTATGACCGTTGACTTGGATCCTGGTATGTCACGCGCCTCGCAGTAAAACCCCGCAAGTGGAATTTGTGGGTGTGACACATTAGAAGCCCGAAAACAGACAACTGTTGCCGTGCGTCTGAAACAACATCATCTGGGTCTGTGTTTTCACCAAGATGGGAATCGAGGCCTCTCGACTGTTGAGGAGTTGTCTGAAATGCAAGATTTATGTTTTTTGTTAAAAAATATTGCATTTATAGGTACAGAAGATGAATGGTATTGGATCGATGATGATAAGAATAGATTTTCGGTGTCTGCTGTGAAGCATCTTATTCGTGAGGGATCTGAGGTGTGACGAGGTAAAAAAAAATGCAATGGGAGTCGTGGATTCCTATTAAAGTTAATATTTTCATGTGGAGAGCGGAAATGAATAGAATCCCTACTAGATTGGCGCTTCGTAGAAGACAAATTAACATCCAAGATGTTTCTTGTGGTCTTTGTGATGCTGTTGATAAGGATTTGACACATTTGTTCACATGTTGCAGATTCTCATATGGGGTTTGGGCGGCGATTGGTAGTTGGTGTAAATTTGGGCTGGTCCTCGCCTTCGACTTCAAGAATTTGCTGACAATACACCACTATATCCCTGGTAACAAATAGGTCAAAAGGATTGTAAAAGGTATTATCATGACTACTTGTTGGGCTTTGTGGAAGACACGTAACGCTAAAGTTTTTCAAGGGAAGAGTCCAAAGGTTGTGGAGGCCGTCACTATGATTAAGTCTTGGTCTTTTTTGTGGTTGAAAAACACGTATAGGTTTGACTCTATTGTTTGGAGGGATTGGGTCATCAACCTACAAGTTATAAGTATTTTTGTGGCGGTCCTCGTTTTGTAAACGCGTCTGTTTTTTTAATAAAGTTCACTGTTAAAAATAATAATCTATACTATATTATAAAGGGGGAGACATGAGCAAATATGTCCAAAATGTCAAAGTTAAGATGACATATGAAAAGGCACAGGTATAAATCACTAAATTTTACCCACTTTATTCCCTTTATACCCCTACTCACAAACTCTAAAGCCAATTGTATAAGTCATTAATGCACCTTAGAAAGATTAACCAAGCCATTATCTATATCTATATCCTACACTCACATGTATTTTTTATAAATACACATAAGGGTACACAATGATAGCTATGTATGTCGTCCACATAATTCGGTATGTATAAGGATATACAATGGACGGATAACATTTTGTAATATCCTCTTCTTTAGCTTTTGTATTGCTTTATGTATGTTTCATTCGGTGTTTACGAGAACAATTCTTGTATCATTTATTTTTGTGGTGTGCTTTAGACATGGGCAAATATGTTTAAAATGTCAAAGTTAAGATGACATTTGAAAATGCACAAGTATATCATAGTATTACTATATGCTTTTGTCATGTAAATGAACTTTATCATTTAGCAAGATGTCTTCCATGGCACGGTTATGTAGATATGCAATAACCGGACAGCTTACACAAGAGTGATGTTTATGTTCATATTGGTCTGTTATAGTAACATACATTTGGTTTATTAAGATTTGTTCAATAATGTGTACATGGTTTTTGTGGTGAACTGCAGTCAGTTGTAAGTGGCGGTGCACATTTCTTTTCTTTTCTTTCTATGAATACTTGTTAAAACATAGTGTGCACATTTCTATTCTTTTTACTTAACTTGCAGCAAAACACCTAAATATCATTACAACCCATTTATAAATCCCGATGCAACACGCGAGAAAACCCACTAGTAATAGTAAAGTGGTTTAAGGGACACAAGCTTTATAAAGAGAAATGGGTGTACATAAGGAAAAAAAAGGTAGTGTCCCATATTTCATGTCAAAATGTCACTTGTAAAAGTGACCATTTCCAACTCCACGTTGTTTTCTTCCACCTTGTCTTCTCTCTTGAAATGTGAGCATGCTACCCCACCCCTCTCATCGTTTTCACACACAAACCATCGATCACTGTGGAATTTGAGACCTTGCTAATTGTTTTGATTTTAAAATAGATTTATTTTTATTTAAAATGTATTTATTTTCAGTTTCTGTTATTATTTTATTTTTATAGGTAAGAAGAGACGTTTTTCTATTGTGTATAATGTGTTTTGAGTTATTTTTATCGAGAAAGTTTAGCGTAATCAGTAGTTTAACATAAAAAGTATAAAAAGCATTTAGGGCTCTTAATCAAAATAAATTAATAGATGAGATTAAATGGAGAAAAATATACGTTGAGTTTCTAAAAGAGGAGGAGAAGGGTAAAATAGGTATAACTCACAATGGTTGAGTTCCACCCTCATTTTTTTAACGTCCATAACTTTTTCATACGACATTATTTAAAAAAAAACACACCATAAAAACAAGTATTTTATTCTTTTTCATTTGCATACCATATTGCTATAATTTAAAAAAAAATAATTTTTTTTGCTGGGTTGATACTACTTACGTCTAAATGTAAAAACTTGATATTATTACGTGCGTCTAAACATTCCGAATGTAGCAATAGCTTTTTGTTTTTTTTAGTTTGTTTCTTTGTTAGGTGAAGAGTCACAAGGTTAGAAATCAATTTGAATAATGTAGAGCAGTAATAATTTTGGATAGTTTGTTTCTCATATCAAATGGATTAATTGACCCATTTGATTTTATCGCTAATTATTTTTGTTGCTTTCGAATCAAGGATGCTAAATTACCTTTGTCTCATAATTAGATCCACTTGTTGCCCTTTTTGAAAATAATTGCGGCATAAAATGCAATAGAATAAATAATAGGTTGCTCTGATGTTCGAGCAAGTAATAAACAAAATTTTTGACTGAATGGTTAACAAATAAGCATATTCAATATCTCGATCTTACAAAAGTATTTGAAGTTAGGTGTTTTCAGTCCAAAGTTTCTATGGCAAGCTCTAATAGTATGATAAAATTCCTATAGATAAGCTTTTTATTTTATTAATTTATAAAAAAAGAGAATCCTTATTACCCACTTATATGATCAATCTGTAAACCTGCTTAATTATGTGTATGTAAAAACTTGATATTATATACTTGCGTTTTAGCATGTATAACTTACGTTTTATCATTTATAACTTGTGTTTGATCAGGTTGTTTTACCATGTCGTCTTATCAGGTATAACTTGCGTTTCTAAATCGCAAGTATACCCTCAATAAAACGCAAGTTATCAACCTAGCAATTTTTTTTTTAAACTATAACAATATGGTATGAAAACGAAAGAGGATGAAAAACTTGTTTTTATGATATAGTTTTTATTTTAAAAATAATGTCATTTAAAAAAGTTATAGACATTTTAAAAATGGAGGTGAAACTTTAATGATGCTAAAAATTACCATCGTGCCACTGATTATCAAATTTAATCATACGCTTCATATTGTTTCTTACACTTTTTACAATAAGCTTTCTACGTTAGCCTCACCCATTTTATAAGGCTATACGGTACGCAGACGCAACTCCCCCCGTCCCACCCAATTTTGCCCCGTCCCCCTCGCGTACACCACCCCCCTTCCATGTCCTCCCCCGTCCCATGCACCCCCATCCTTCCCGTCTCGCCGAGGACATCTCGGACGATCCAATCACCTTTTTTCCTTTTTTTTTATTTTTTTTTTTATTTGAACCACTAGGTATTTTTGTTTTTATTGGATGGATTATAAATTTGAGACATAACATTGTGGTGTCTCCACACCTTTCCCATGTCTCAACCAAGAGAACATGAGAGCCATTCTAGGTGGCATCCTAGATGACATTGAGACATGAACATTATCATGTCTGCACACCCCATAGCCTAAAGTAATCTTTGATAGCAAATAGAATTATAGACGTAACTTATCGCTACATCAGAAAGAAATGGAGCCACATCACCGAACATTTTTCAAATACTTGGAAACTATGTTTAAAAAAGCAATGTTTTTGTTTTACATTTATGGTCACAACAATAGGGCTTCAAGGGATTAATTCGTTAACTTTCCATTAATCAATTTTCTTATATAAACATTATACCAAACGTCATAAAGTGTCACCAGAACATAAAGCGATCCTAAAAGAATTTCCTTCAAAAGTGGTGGAGTGGTAGAGTGGCTTTTGTTTCAACTATGGATGAAAGTTATTTCATGTTATGCCACTCATTGTATGTAACTTAAATTTGTCTAGCTACAATCTTACTTTTTTTTTAAGGTGATTTTCTAAGTTGTGGCAGAGATCATCACAACTTCTTAGAAAGAGATTCCTTAGCCAATCTACAATGGTCAGACTATGTTGTCTTAACCGGGCCCACGCTAACGCAAGAGTGGCCGGCCCACAAGCTAGTCGAGGCTGCGCATAATGGGCACTAAGGCTTCCACTCGGAAAATTTCCCGTCACCTGTCACTTGACAGATGCTGCACCCTCCACAAGAGGCAAGCCTCTCTGAAGTAAATGCAAGGTAGTAGAAAACCAGGGGGTCATCAGAATCGAACCTGACCTCTTCGAAGAAAGTAGGCGCAACCATCACTTGACAAATATCCAACCATATATGATGAAAATGAGGATCGAACCCTTGATCACATAAAATGAACAAATGCCACTCCACCACTATGGCTGGATAGCTACAATCTTACTAGTTCAGTGTTTATAAAATCCTAATTTTATTAAATAATTTTATCAATGCAACATATTACACCATTTGAATAAAAATACTTAAATTATGAAACGTTACTTTAAGATAAGATATGACTGAAGTTATGTATATAAGTATTTAAAACAAAAAAGATATGATTTAATTACGTATAAATAAGTATTTTAGTTATACTTTTTAATTTTAATTTAAGAAAATATAATAAGGATGAGGGAAAATAAAACGAGAAAAAGAAATTTGGGCAAGTTTGCTTATTAATTTTTTTTGAAAGTTTTAAATCAATGGAAATCCTTATACAACTCTAACTTACTGGTCCCAAGTTCGAATCCCTACCCACGCACCGGTGTCCTCTTTGCCTAAGCTCAAACCGTCACGAGGAATTTTTTTTGTGGTATGCATTGATCGAACCTGTGACCTCCCCCAAAATGGGAACCCCAAAGGAAAAAGCCATTAATTAGGTTTAGAAAGTTGTTATATGAACTATAAGTTAAGTAGTGAACTAGAAGTTACTATAAATATGCATGTAATTAAGGGTATGTTTGGCAAAATTAGCTGGAGGCTGGTAGCTGGAAGCTGGTAATTGTAAACTGGTAGCTGGAAGCTTTTTAAATATATTTTGGTGTTTGGCAGAGTAGCTGAAGCTTTTAATAAAATGTATAAAATGACCAAAATGGGCATAATTAAAAACTTGTAAAGAAGGTTTTTATTTTATTTTTAAAATAGAATGAGCATTTGTGTCATTTACTAATTAAAAGCTTGTAGCTAGTAGAGTTTTTTCTTAAAAGCTTGTACCAGTAGCAGTGGCGGATCCAGGATTTTTTATCTATGGGTTCCTTTTTTTGTTGGTCAAAATTCTCAAACCAAATTTTAGAATTTTCGGGTCGGGTCGGGTCAGAAAAAGTTGAATAACCTTTAACCGTTTTAACATGTACTTCATGTGAATGTTTAAAAAACAACAAAAGCTAACCAAAGATGTGAATAAGAACGAAAAGTGACTAACCAAAGATGGTGTTGGTGGGATTATAAGCAGCTTGGTATCACTGACCAAACATTCAGTTTCGTTGAAAGCAACATACGAGGGGGTGGTCCGCTTCCCTTGATTGTTTGCAATGATCTCGACTCGGTCGTGCTTCCAAACAGCCAGACACAAGTAAGTGGTACCAAGGTCAATACCAAAGGCTTGGAACTTTTCCTCTCGCTGACATTTTATAAAACGATATTCTAATCAAGATTGCAATGAAAAAATCTTAGTCATCAAAGACAGACGCTTTTATGCATACAGCATACCTATACTTAATAGCTTTTTTTTTTTTTTTTTTGAAGATTTAATACCTATACTTAATAGCTATGTATCAACTTTTTAAAAGCAAACTGTTAATCGGGCCGGCTCAACCAATTTAGTGGACTAAAGCGAAGCAAAAATTTGAGGCCTTGAAGAAAAAAAAATTGTTGCAAAGTTGCAGCCCCATACGCAAGATAAGTATCAATAATAGTATACAACAACAAGCAAATCTTGTTATCTTATTGCCTATTCACATTTGTCATTAGGACTAACAACAAAAAAGTATACTAGATCAGATCTAAGACTCAATTGCTGCATATTTTGAATTTAGTTGAAAACAATCACCTTTAAATAATGTTCTAACCCAAGTCTAATTCTTAACCTGATGACTTTTGTTGATAACTGACTAAAATAAAATAAGCATAAACAAATTATTCTTGGGTACAAGTAAAAAACGATTGTTAAATCTTTAGAATCATTCGACATTATTTCACAGCTCACCAAATCATAATGTATCAGAATAAAATCAATGACTGGATTCGTACCTTATTGTAAAACAACAAATGATTTCAGAATCAAACGAATTCAGACTAGCAAAGTCTATGCAAACCGCAATTCCGCAAATGATTTCAGTACTAGCCTCTACTAATCCAAATGATTAGTCTTTGTACCAAAGTAAATCAACAATACATTAACAAAATAAGTTATAAAAGAAGATACATAAAAATCACAAAAGGTAAAATTAATAGGGTACTAGTAGCAAAGTTAATTAACAGAAGTTGAAGACTACCCGAGGTGGAGTACGACGGTGGCGTGGTGGAGAGGGGGCAGGGGCGGCCGGAGGGGAGGAGAGGTGGGGTTTTGCAGCCGCAGGCTGAGGACGGCTGGAAAAAAGGGACGAGGGTGGCTGTGGCCTATGGCATGTGAGGAGGAGGGCAAGAGGCGAAGCAGACGCGGAGGAGGAGGAGGGCATGAAGCAGAGCAGAGGTCGGGGGAGGAGATTCGGGGCTGCTATCTGCTATATGTTTTTGTTTGGAGTTGGGTTTGATAAAACCCTAAGTTTGAAAAAAAAAAAAAAAAAGGAAAAAAGAAAAAAATTAAAAACCAAATAACGCGTGTAACAGGTATCGAACCCGAATCCTTGTGCACGTAATGAAGGATTCCTTCCAGTAGACCACCTCCAATTATTAGTAGTGGGTTCCTTTTGTTATTTTCTTATGGGTTCCTTTCCAATTTTGTATATACATTAACACTTAAAATTACAAACCGAGTGGGTTCCCGGGAACCCGTTCGGTAAAGCCTAGATCCGCCCCTGACTAGTAGCTTTTCACTATAGAGTTTTTTCTCTAACGCCTAAAAGTTTCCAGCTCTTTTAACCAAATAAGGCTTTTTATTGAGTAGAAGCTTTTTCTTAAAAGCTTGAAGTTTGAAGCTTCTAAAAGCTCTTAAAAGCTCCTTGCCAAAGATACCCTAAGTAGTGCACTAGTGCTTCAATTATATGTTATTAGGTCTGCCTCAAATTAAATTGATCTCTTGTAACATGCAATCACTCCACCATGCAGATTGTAATTCTCTAAATAAAAATTTAAAGTAATCAAATCTTGAATTCAAAATTTTAGAAAGAAATACTCTCTCCTTTTCTTCTTCCAATTTATACATTATTATCTCAAGTACTGAAAATAAGATTTTAAAGCTCAAGAACAATCTCACAATTAATTTAACTCAAGTACTGATAATATATATATATATATATATATATATATATATATATATATTTAAATAATTTCCATTCAGTTGAATTGTGGTTGCTGTTCTAACCACGGCCAAAATCCTGACTGATCTTCCATACCGACAAACATATTGCACAAGCTTTCGTCTTTATTATTAACCGGTTGATCAAGTTTCAGTGCATGGAGATGATTATGGTGATGCTCATATTCGGGTCTTGATGATGAGCTGTGGAAGATCTGATGAGATCCATCAACAATGGAGGATTGGGCGAGATTAGCGACCAGTGACTGCTGATGATGGTGGTGATGTTGTGATGATATCGCGCTATCTGTTGCTGGTGTTCTCGAAATGTCTAGTTTGATCTCAGAACTGTTTTCACTTTTGTTGCTTGAAGATCCTTCTGTTTCTTTGATGTTGAGGTTGATTGATTCGGTTGGCTCCTTGTTCTTGAGTGCCATTATCTGTAACTTTGCAATCATTTTGAGTAAGTTAACAAAATTAAGAAATTGTTATTGTTGTTACAAATCATTTTGTTTATTCTGTTGCTAAAACAATGTGTTAATTGATGTATAAAATACAAAGAGTGTTGCCAGTGTTGTTCAAGGTCTTTTTAGACCCCTTCATCATGGTGGATCGGACTGGTCAGAGGTTCAGAGCAATGAAGATAAGAACTAGAATCTTGTGGTTATAAGTTCGAATCCGAGCCAACACGAGTTTGATCCTTCAGTGTTACCGTACCTCAGAGAACATAGTTCTTGTGGGAGCACAACGGTTGTCATCCCGTCTAGTACGGTAGAACAAACGGGGTAATTGAGGTTCTCGTGGAACGCCAAGCCCCACGCCGATGCTAGCTAGCGTGAACCCAGATAAAACCAGTGGCGGATCTAGACCAAGATTTCAGGGGTAACGTTACATAATTTTCACGGGTAACGTAATATAAAACACGTAAAAAAAATTTAAAAATACACTAAAAATACACTACGCCAAAAAAGTTGAGGGGTAACGGACGTTACCCCTGCTCCTTCTCTAGATCCGTCCCTGGTTAAAACAACATAGTCAGGCCGGATGTGGGGTGCCAGGCCTGCCAAGAAGCGGGTGTGACCTACTTATCCCCATAAAAAAGACGAAAGAAGTTTTCGTTAAAAAAAAAAAAAAAAAAAAGTTTAGAAAACCCTAATTAAGATACACATCCTAAAAAGAAACTTTAGAGAATCTTCCCTATTTGGATCGTTCCTTAAAACGAATGTGGTCCGCTATCAGACTAAATTTAAAAATCAGATAACATCATAAATTGAACGATTTTTTTTAAACTGGTCCAACCACCAATCTGGTTCATGGCTTAGGTGGGCGTTGGCCCATATAAAGACAGTTCAAAAGTATACTAATCAGATACGTTTATCCAACTAGCTAGTTGGATTCTAGTTTTCTAGTACTCTATAATTCTACAATTTAAATGTGTATCACAAAAGTAGAATGGTCATTGAGCTAAGTGAGGAACATGTTGCCAAGAATTTCTGTGGAAGCACTCGATCTTTGTGTGTCTCATGGATAGAGGTAAAAATTGTCTATATTTTAGTCTCCTTAGACCCCACCAATAGCTTTGCTGTTTGTTACGTTTGATTGATGAACTCTAGTATGAGCTCAATCTTACAACTTCAAAATGTTCGTGGTCAGGTTCGATCCAACATATTAACAACAAGAATTGAATTAAATGATTACCTCAACATGAAGTTTGTGATTTTGAGACAGAAGGGAATCATTTTGAGCTTTGATAGCTTCAAACTGCTTCTTGAGCACATCATAATCCTTTTCCAATTGCTTTGTTTTCCATCTTGCCCTTCTATTTTGAAACCAAATAGCAACCTGTCTTGGTTGCAGCCCAAGTGCCTTTGCAAGCTGCATTTTTCTCTCTGGATCAAGTTTATTCCCCAATGCAAAGTTTCTTTCAAGTGTCTTCACTTGTTCCATGTTCAATCTCTTCTTTTTCTCACCTCCAAGCAATCCATCATCCGATCCTTCATCATCGCCAGTATTGTTCGTTTCTTGATCGCATACATCCGTAGCATACGCCATTGATCTTTTGTCTAAGAATGAGGCAACTGATCCTGTATATGTTGATCAAGATGGTTGTTTATATATAAAGTTTTGATGTTTGGGAAAATTTATGCCCTAAAACATAAAAAAAGCCATTTATATGGTGACAACTTAACAAATGCATGAGAATCAAGATTCTTAAGACTTTCTTATGGTATCATAGAAGGCAGTTATAAAATACTAGTGGGTTAGCCCGCGCGATGCGGCGGGTGTCACCAAGTCTTTTTTAAAAAGTGTATTCTAACCCGATCTGTCTTAAACATCGATTAGATTTGGGCACCACCACCACTACCACCACCACCACCACCACTACCACCACCACCACCGCCACTACCAAATTTAAGATAATACTAAATTTAAATTGTATTTGCTTATTGTGGTGTAATTAAAGACAAGTTTAAAAGACAAATTTAATATTGCTAATGAATTAATTGTACATGACTAGTGTAAACTTTTTGATAGTACTTTGGTTCATTAACTATAATGTGGTGTAATTAAAGACAAGTTTAAAAGACAAATTTGCCCCTAAAAAGTATTAAAATGTGCATTAATGTTTGTATGATAATCAAATATACTTGTACCTCTTAATTTTTAAGAAGTCCTTAGAAAATGCTTTATAATATAGTATAGTATAGATAGATATAGAATATAGAGATATTTTAGCTATTAGGGAGGATAAATTACCATGAAAGTCCTGAGTAGTGCTGCAAGATTGAAGAATTGGAGAAAGAAAATAAGGGGTGTGATGGTCATCTTCATGAGAAGCTTGTAGCATGAAATTAGTAGGGAAGAAGGCCATTCCAGTGAGTCATATATATCCTGCCAAGCTGCTATTGCTCTAGCTTGCTTTCATGACTTGACTCATCATTTTTGTTCACAACTGATTATTCCTTCTGGTTTTACAATTATGCTTTCTGAGAGATCTAAGAGGTGTGTGTGTGTGTGAGAGAGAGAGAGAGAGAGAGAGAGAGAGAGAGAGAGAGAGAGAGAGAGAGAGAGAGAGAGAGAGAGAGAGAGAGAGACTATATATGCAAATATATTCCAAGTAGTTGGCATTTAAAGAAACTATCATAATCGAGTGAGAAAGGAGACATTTTCATTTTTGTTGTGTTGCATAACTTGTGTACCTTATCACATGATCTAGGATTTTTTTTTTTTTTTTTTTGATCATTTGTACCATTATCTATATTAAATTGTTTAAGGCCTTCCAATGTTAAACCTATATTGTTAATTAAACACTATCCTATACTGTTTGTATCTATTTAATCCAAACCTTCAAATCCTATTTTGACCATTAGTTATGTGACAAAAAAATATTTTAAAATATGATGAGGTATTTTAGAATTATGTGACAAAAAAAGGATTAGGTAAGAGTCCGTTTAATTCACATAATTCTCAAAAATTGAAATTGAAAAATTATTCCATGCAAAAATCTGTCTACTTGACACATGATGGAATTCGAATTGGAATAAATTGCATCAATCATTTAAATTTAAATATAATATATTCAAAAGAACGACATACGCAACCCTTGTGAAGAAAGGCCCATATCTTAACATGCATCCAAATCTCGTCTATCACTTCAATCCACGGCAAGAATATTGTACAAGCTATAGACTCGAAGATCACTTCAATCCACCTCAAATATCTTGTACGTTTTAGCCTTACACCATATCTCGAAGATCCGGATTTAGAAGTCTTGCAGCTGTATAGAAACACTATACGAGATAAATGTTTTGAGTAGGCTTTTAAATCATAGTTACTACGTTGGAGAATTAACCACACAACTATTTTCACCCGCCACCACAAACGAATATGAAGAACAAAAACAAAAATTGCAAGCTCTTAACCAAAACTAAAAAATGTTAGGCATTTTTTCTATACATGTTTTGATGTTGCATATTAAATTTTAAAATTATCATTCTCTGATTTAATAGTTATTTTTTATGAGAAACATTTAGGTTATTCAAAGGAAGGCACGAAACAAGAGGCACAAATAATACGTTTACATATTACATTCGTCACATTTTTAATATAGATACACATTTAAGCATGTATAATTGTGTAAGTTTATTTTTGTTTTATTTACCATGCGATATAAAAATGAAGGCTTACATAGTTACATGTAAGAAACAAATAAAGAATGTGAATTTGCAGCTAATGGAAGAAACAAAATCAAGAAGTAGAAATAAGCAGAAAATAATTACTGAAAATTATTTTATATTTTCATCATGAATTAAGGAAATTTCATATGATATAGTTGGTGGGTGTATAGTTGCAACACCTTTTTTTATGTTTTCAAATATCATATAAAATAGTTTTTTTTTAACGGTGACTATCTTTCCCTTTTTTTATGGGGATAAGTAAGTTAAACCTGCCTTCGGGATGACAGTCGTTGTACCCCCACAAGAACTATGTTTTTTAAGGTAACACTGGAGGATAAAACTCGTGTTGGCTCGGACTCGATCTAGCGACCATAAGAATCTAATTCTTATCTTCGTTCCTCTGACCACTCCACCATGATGAAGGGTTTTGAAACACTTATATTTAATAATGTAAACTTGATTCAAGTCCTACAATTGTCTATTTATCTAAGGTTTTAAACCGGTTCATGTTCAAATCAGTTCGAAAGCATGTGTGTAGAGGTGCCAAAATCGGTTTGGAATCCCAAACCGGTTCGGTTTGGTCAACAAAAGGTCAAAACCGGTTTTGTTTTGCCTGTTTTTTTTACCGTTTCAGTTCAGATTTAAAGTTTAAACCAGGTTAAAACAAGAGATACAAATTACAAACTGATTAATTAGGAACCTGAACCAATTCAGGTTGAAACCACTTCGACAACGTGTGTATGCTTTTTCAGACCAGTTTTAGCTCTCAAACTGGTTTGAATGTGCACCTTTATTTGTTCACACACGTCGATCGATTTTAATTATGTTCACCTCGATTCCCTGTAAGACTCATAACAAATTAATGATCATATAATTGGATTTACTGCAGATGGATAAAGTTTTCAAAAAGTTGAAGCATACTCAGGGGCGGATGTGACACCCGGCATATTTAGGTTAATACTTTTCATATTTTACATACATACGTTTCGTACTTTACATACATGCGTATCATACTTTGCATGCATACAAGTCTATCTCAACGAAAACATTTTAAATAACTACTTAATATCATACTTAACTGGGGTCAGTCAAGTCGTACTGATGATTCGGGAATCATCGGGAGTCGTTACAATGGTCCGAAGGACCATTGGGTGTCGGTCCATAACTATGTGTACAAGGATCGGTGATTCGTGGAATCGCCGGGTTTAACGCACACACGCAAGTCTCGGGTCCCGGGAATTGGTGATCGGGCGGGAACGTGTCATTTATCATGTATTATATGTTTACAATCATTATGTGACTTGTCGGTATGTGAATATGTGCTAACATGTGTTAAAACGGGGTTTAACGCGCAAAACACACCAACACAGGGGTTGCAGGCGATTAGGCCCCAATCACGCTACTGTTCATGCGATTAGGAGGCTAATCGCACTACTGTTCATGCGATTAGGAGGCTAATCGCACTACTGTTCATGCGATTAGGTCCCAATCGCATGAATAGTCATGCGATTAGGCTCCCTAATCGCGTATAAGTCTGCATACTCGCGTGTAACGTGCTGGACGACCAAAAACGCCTATAAATACCACCCTTGACCTCCAACACATCATTTGTGCAACCCTAGCCGTCCCATAACATAACCCAACACCCAAACACCCTCTGGAACTCGTTTTTGCATCAAAACCACCATTTTCAAGCTTATTCCATCATCACCTCTCGATTACAAGGTGTGTTCTTCAAACCCAAACCTTTAAATGATTATGTTTTACTCCCTAAACGTCCAGACCTGACTTATAAATGTTTTTATCCTTGAAAATCCATTTAAAACCGTTTTTAAACAAACCCACACCTTTACATGTGTTATATGTGTTATATATGTTTAAAGATAGGATTTTTAGGATTGAATCATGGTTGTTCTTATGTTGTTTTGATGTTTATTGCTGAAATAAGTTAGTATGATGATGTCCTAGGAGTTTGGATGGTTTTGGTGGTGTATTGTTGATATTTGATATTTTGACCCATTTGAAGGATTTTAGATGATTAAGGATGATATGAGGAGTGTTGTTGATTGTGTGATGTTAGGGTTTGCTCTAGGATGATGCTAGAACAGTAGGATGCTATCGGACAACGTGATTATGCGGTTAAATCTGAATATTTGCTATTTAGGGTAAGTTCTTGCATGTTGATGTGATGTTTACATGCTAAGTTGCCATTTTGGGAAAACGCTCGCATTCGGGACTGTTAGAATGATGAAAACTTAGGGGTTTTGCTTGAAATATGTTTGTTAATATGTTAGGATGATTATTGGATGTTTTTACATGTTTCGGATCTGATTTGGAGTGTTCGGCGCGCGAAATTGCATTACACAGCTACTGCAGGCGAGTAGCACCCTAATCGCATGACTGTATAGGCGATTAGGGGTGTACTCGCCTGAATAGAGGGCCTACTCGTGTGTATAACAGGCGATTGGCCTTGTAATCGCCTGTTGACCAGCCCCAATCACATGTTGACTTTTCCTAATTGCTAGTTTGATTCCTAATCGCGCGTAATGCTGCTGTATGCATATTTTAACATCCCGAAACCCGATTTGACACCTAGGAACATGATAGGAACCCCGGGATACACCCAACGACTTAGTAACACGTGTTCGGACCTGTTTACGCGTTAATCGGATATTATGCTAGACTAGGTGAACTGTTGCGCGTATTAAGTGTTTAATTGCATATTTGGCATGATGTCTTGTATTTATCTAATACGTGGAATGTCGGGTCACCAATGGGATGTCGGACCTTGTCTGGTGTGGTCGGTTAAACGTTTAAACATCATTTCATATGTACACGGTTATGGTCTGGACTACTAGGGACTAATCAACCTACGGGTTGTTAGTCTAACACCTTATACGCTCGTCATGATAGGTCACCGGTATTTGGTGCCGTCTATTGAGCAGGTTTACTTATCTTAGTGCGAGGAGCAACATCAGGTGAGTTTCACGGCCCCACTTTACGTTTTACATTTCGGGGGAGACACATGCTCATACTTATTTCATAAATTATCATGTTATACTAGTGTTAATTCATTTACATACTATACGATACGTAAAGTCCCGGGGAAACCATGAATATGCTGAATAGCATAACGGGGGAAATGTGGATAGATCTATTGGGACTGACAGACCCCATCCGTCGGCTGGGAGCCGGGCGGGTGCATATTGTCTCGGTCATAACGCTACTGGAGGTAGTGCATAATCGTTTCGGGCAAAAATCATATATCGTTGTCTGTAATGGTTTCCGGTCGTAGTAGTATTATTCATGCGTCTAGCTAACGCTATCATTCCTAACATAGTGATAATATGATGGCTTTCATTACTTAAACATTTAATATAAAACCTGTGAACTCACCGGCATTATTTGCTGACGTTTTTAGCATGTTTGTCTCAGGTCGTTGAGGTAGCAGCTTATCATAGGCGCACGGAGTCGCACGGCGTCTAGGATTCATATGCATTGTCTTATCTTTTTCATGACTTACGTACTTATGCATTTTGAGATGTAATAAAAATTACGCTTCCGCAGCGATGGATTTATGAAAACTTGATGATTTGTTTATGTCATTTTACGTATCATATAGTGTCGTTTATTGTGACCGTTGACTTAGATCCTGGTTTGTCACGCGCCTCGCGGTAAAATCCCGCACGTGGAATTTGAGGGTGTGACAGATTGGTATCAGAGCCAATGGTTATAGTGAACTAGGACTGCATGTTGAGTCAAGTCTATAGCCGAGTCGCACACACTAGACGGTCACATTCATATAAGTCATGTCATATGGGAATTACCGGGGTGCTTGTATTACATTCGTTATTATCATTTATGCTTACATCATCTATCTATTACTCTTATTTCCTATCCTGTTCTTCATCTTCGTGCTGAAGACGAGGGGTCTTACTACCCTTGCACGGCAGTGGTGTACGTTGGAGTGGCTTCGGCATCCTTCGGAGATTTGTCCAAGATTCGGACATCTCCCCTTTCCATACTCCAATGGACACACTTGCTCGCACACATCATCTCACACTTGTACTTGTTGTTCCACATCTTAGGTGTTGTATCACCTAGGAGTTCTTATCTATTCTTGAATGTGGGTGCCTTGTGGTCTGAAAGTCAAGCTAGGAGCACGCCTCGGGGACCATGTAGAGCGACTTATCATTTCGGGTGCACACGAAATAATAAGTTGAGACGCATGGAAATCCTGGTGGACTCTGCGTTTGACCAAATGACTATGATGGAATCCAATCCGTTGATTCACCTTATTATTTACGATTTCTTCATGATTCTTTGTTATCTGTTCTGGAATCTGATGTCTTGTCTTTGATCTTGACAGAAGATGGCAGGACGTCGTGGTGGTCGCGTTGGTGGTCGAGTTGGTGGCCGGAATGGCGGGGGACGTAATGGGGGTCGTGGCAACATCAGCATGACCCAGGCGGAGCTGAATAATTTGATCCAGGAGCACGTGGCAGCTGCTATTGCTGCGCAGCAGGCCGCCCACCAGGGCCATGGTGGTAATTTAATTACCCTTACTCTCATTCCCTATCTTTTGTCGTGTGATGTTCGTTTTCTGACCTGTGTTGCTTGTTGTAACAGGGGGTGCTTTTCCACCTCCACCACCTCCACCTCCTCCAGTCCACTGTACTTATAAGATGTTTCAGGATTGCAAGCCCCATAACTTCAGTGGGACTGAGGGAGCTGTGGGACTACTTCGTTGGTTGGAGAAGGTCGAGTCTGCTTTCTCCATGTGTAACTGCCCAGAGGAGTATCGTGTGAAGTATGCTTCGGGGACGTTTGAGGGACGCGCTTTGACATGGTGGAATTCGACGGTGCAGACCATTGGTTTACTGGAGGCCCATGCGTTGCCATGGACCGAGTTTGTGTTTCGTTTGAAGAGGGAGTATTGCCCTAGGGATGAGATCAAGAGTTTGGAGCATGAGTTGTGGAACCATCAGATGGTGGGATCTGAGATAGAGGAGTATACCACTCGCTACCATGAGTTGGCACTTCTGTGCCCGGATTCTGTGACGCCTGAATATAAGGCTATTGAGTTCTACATTAGTGGGTTAGTGCCTGAGGTGCGCGGGTTGGTGACCGCGAATGATGCTACTACACTTCGGGATACCATTCGGTTGGCTCATAGGCTGACCAAGCAGAAGGTTCAGGAGGGTGTTTTGCCTCCTAAGGGTACTGTGGTGAAGACCTCTGATGGCAACAAGAGGAAATGGGAGAGTGCGGGGAAGGGGACAGTTCAGCCTCAGCAGCAGCCGAAGAAATTTGAGACTACGGGTGCATCTTCTGAGCAGAGGCAGAGTGGGTATATTGGGAGGCTGCCTAGGTGTGATCGTTGTGGGTACCATCATCTCGGGGATTGTAGTTATTGTACCCGATGTAAGAGGAATGGGCATCAGGCCCAGGGCTGCAGGGTGAATCTCCAGGCTCAACAACAGGTGGTCGCCCCTACTACTGCTACTGCTACCACTGCTGCACCCAGGGGAAATCAGGGATGTTATCACTGTGGCGACACGGGACACTTCAGGCGGGACTGTCCTAAGGTGAAGCAAGGCGAGGGTGGCGGTCGAACTGCTCCGGCTCGTGCGTATGTCATTGGTGCTAGGGAGGACCTGGAGGATCCTGATACTGTTACTGGTGAGTATTCTTTTATTGATTCTCGTTGTACTTGTATTCATTTTCATTCACATTGCTTGGCGATTCGTATTCATTGTGTGCATTTAGTGGTATTTGATCATCGCTTGCATTCATCGATCTGATGTGGGTCCTTTAGAGATGCTACTTGGACGGTACCGGTGTATCATTTATACCGATCACAGTAGTCTCTAGTAGGCCTTCGATCAGGATGATTCATTATTCTGTATTCCCCGGCATAGAGTAACTGTTGCTATCATTCTTCGTTCGTTGTTATCCTTTCGTTTACATTCTAGGAAACGTTACTTGGTTAGGTCGACACTCATCACTGTCGAAGTGTGAATCTCGGGGCGAGATTCCTTTCAACAGGGGGATGATGTGACGACCGGAAAATTTTTGGGGAAATTTTCTTTTTATCGCTTCATTCTCTTTGACTTCGGGAAATTTTCGGGACGAAAATTCTTTCAACTGGGGGATGATGTGACACCCGGCATATTTAGGTTAATACTTTTCATATTTTACATACATACGTTTCGTACTTTACATACATGCGTATCATACTTTGCATGCATACAAGTCTATCTCAACGAAAACATTTTAAATAACTACTTAATATCATACTTAACTGGGGTAAGTCAAGTCGTACTGATGATTCGGGAATCATCGGGAGTCGTTACAATGGTCCGAAGGACCATTGGGTGTCGGTCCATAACTATGTGTACAAGGATCGGTGATTCGTGGAATCGCCGGGTTTAACGCACACACGCAAGTCTCGGGTCCCGGGAATTGGTGATCGGGCGGGAACGTGTCATTTATCATGTATTATATGTTTACAATCATTATGTGACTTGTCGGTATGTGAATATGTGCTAACATGTGTTAAAACGGGGTTTAACGCGCAAAACACACCAACACAGGGGTTGCAGGCGATTAGGCCCCAATCACGCTACTGTTCATGCGATTAGGAGGCTAATCGCACTACTGTTCATGCGATTAGGAGGCTAATCGCACTACTGTTCATGCGATTAGGTCCCAATCGCATGAATAGTCATGCGATTAGGCTCCCTAATCGCGTATAAGTCTGCATACTCGCGTGTAACGTGCTGGACGACCAAAAACGCCTATAAATACCACCCTTGACCTCCAACACATCATTTGTGCAACCCTAGCCGTCCCATAACATAACCCAACACCCAAACACCCTCTGGAACTCGTTTTTGCATCAAAACCACCATTTTCAAGCTTATTCCATCATCACCTCTCGATTACAAGGTGTGTTCTTCAAACCCAAACCTTTAAATGATTATGTTTTACTCCCTAAACGTCCAGACCTGACTTATAAATGTTTTTATCCTTGAAAATCCATTTAAAACCGTTTTTAAACAAACCCACACCTTTACATGTGTTATATGTGTTATATATGTTTAAAGATAGGATTTTTAGGATTGAATCATGGTTGTTCTTATGTTGTTTTGATGTTTATTGCTGAGATAAGTTAGTATGATGATGTCCTAGGAGTTTGGATGGTTTTGGTGGTGTATTGTTGATATTTGATATTTTGACCCATTTGAAGGATTTTAGATGATTAAGGATGATATGAGGAGTGTTGTTGATTGTGTGATGTTAGGGTTTGCTCTAGGATGATGCTAGAACAGTAGGATGCTATCGGACAACGTGATTATGTGGTTAAATCTGAATATTTGCTATTTAGGGTAAGTTCTTGCATGTTGATGTGATGTTTACATGCTAAGTTGCCATTTTGGGAAAACGCTCGCATTCGGGACTGTTAGAATGATGAAAACTTAGGGGTTTTGCTTGAAATATGTTTGTTAATATGTTAGGATGATTATTGGATGTTTTTACATGTTTCGGATCTGATTTGGAGTGTTCGGCGCGCGAAATTGCATTACACAGCTACTGCAGGCGAGTAGCACCCTAATCGCATGACTGTATAGGCGATTAGGGGTGTACTCGCCTGAATAGAGGGCCTACTCGTGTGTATAACAGGCGATTGGCCTTGTAATCGCCTGTTGACCAGCCCCAATCACATGTTGACTTTTCCTAATTGCTAGTTTGATTCCTAATCGCGCGTAATGCTGCTGTATGCATATTTTAACATCCCGAAACCCGATTTGACACCTAGGAACATGATAGGAACCCCGGGATACACCCAACGACTTAGTAACACGTGTTCGGACCTGTTTACGCGTTAATCGGATATTATGCTAGACTAGGTGAACTGTTGCGCGTATTAAGTGTTTAATTGCATATTTGGCATGATGTCTTGTATTTATCTAATACGTGGAATGTCGGGTCACCAATGGGATGTCGGACCTTGTCTGGTGTGGTCGGTTAAACGTTTAAACATCATTTCATATGTACACGGTTATGGTCTGGACTACTAGGGACTAATCAACCTACGGGTTGTTAGTCTAACACCTTATACGCTCGTCATGATAGGTCACCGGTATTTGGTGCCGTCTATTGAGCAGGTTTACTTATCTTAGTGCGAGGAGCAACATCAGGTGAGTTTCACGGCCCCACTTTACGTTTTACATTTCGGGGGAGACACATGCTCATACTTATTTCATAAATTATCATGTTATACTAGTGTTAATTCATTTACATACTATACGATACGTAAAGTCCCGGGGAAACCATGAATATGCTGAATAGCATAACGGGGGAAATGTGGATAGATCTATTGGGACTGACAGACCCCATCCGTCGGCTGGGAGCCGGGCGGGTGCATATTGTCTCGGTCATAACGCTACTGGAGGTAGTGCATAATCGTTTCGGGCAAAAATCATATATCGTTGTCTGTAATGGTTTCCGGTCGTACTAGTATTATTCATGTGTCTAGCTAACGCTATCATTCCTAACATAGTGATAATATGATGGCTTTCATTACTTAAACATTTAATATAAAACCTGTGAACTCACCGGCATTATTTGCTGACGTTTTTAGCATGTTTGTCTCAGGTCGTTGAGGTAGCAGCTTATCATAGGCGCACGGAGTCGCACGGCGTCTAGGATTCATATGCATTGTCTTATCTTTTTCATGACTTACGTACTTATGCATTTTGAGATGTAATAAAAATTACGCTTCCGCAGCGATGGATTTATGAAAACTTGATGATTTGTTTATGTCATTTTACGTATCATATAGTGTCGTTTATTGTGACCGTTGACTTAGATCCTGGTTTGTCACGCGCCTCGCGGTAAAATCCCGCACGTGGAATTTGAGGGTGTGACAGCGGATGTATCACATAATTTAGGTTTTTTGTATTATGTTACCCCTAAAAATTATGTAACGTTACCTCTCAATTTTTTTAGGGTCTGGTTATTTGCACAACCCCTCCACGGGTCGTCGAGGCCTGGACAACCCGTGGAGGGCCAAAAAGGCAAAAGGACGGGCTGTCGAGTCCCAGACGGCCCGTCTAAAGGCAAAAGGACGGGCTGTCCAGGCCCAGACGGCCCGTCTAATGGTTTAAATCCAATCCAATCATTGGTAATCATTGGCAATGATTAGGTGATGATTATTTGGTTTTTTTATAAGTGTAAGTGTAGTGTGGATGTTTAAAATGGGTTTGAATGTTTGGTTTTTATAGATGTTTGGTTTTTTATAAATGTTTGGTTTTTTATAAATGTTTTTTTTTTTATTTGTATAATATGAGCTTTTTAATATAATTGTGTATATGAATATGAACGAATGTCGTTTATGTTGCCGAACTAAACGAAACCAAAATACGAACAATAAACCATAAATAAGCATAAATATTCACAAAATTTACATAAACTATGAGTTCAATAAACATTCAAAACGAACAATAAAGCATAAATAAACATAAATATTCCAAAAATTTACATAAACTATGAGTTCAAAATGTACGATTCCCAAGAAATATAACCCACCCGTCTAAACCCGACCCACCCGGCTGATCCGACCCACCCGGCTGATCCGACCCACCCGGCTGACTGGTGGACGCCCCACCATGCTGACTGCTAGACGCCCCAATCTGGAAGTGGACGCGGCTCCAAACCAGCTGCTCGTCGTCTCTCATTCTCGCTCTCTAACAGCCACCGCATGTCACCCCGCATCGACGCCATGTCACCCCGCATCGACCCCAACTGATCCAGGATCTGCTGAAGTACCTGGGTCGTGCTATCATGCAACCTGACAGCATGATAAACGCGGGCAGGACGCTGTAGCTCATCAACGGGGGGGTCTGGCATCTCTACATCCACCGGTGGGTCGCCGTCGGCAACGTGTGGCATCTGGACCTCAGGGGCAATCGGCCCATCGAGATGTATGAGCGGCTCTGGCACAAAATACTCGCCACGGTCGCCAGGAGGGTCCGAAGGCACGCTGGTAATAAGCGTGTGGGGTTGCTGCGAGGGACCCGTGCTGCCACCCTTCATCTGCGTCATAGTCTTAATATTTAACGGCCTGAAATGCAAAACAACAATAATAATATTAAATAATAATAATAATAATAATAATAATATAATAATAAATAATAATAATAATAATAATAATATTAAATTATAATATATAATAATTTAATATTATTATTATTATTATTATTATTATTTATTATTAAATTATAATATTAAATTATAATAAATAAATAATAATAATAATAATAATAAATAATAATAATAATAATAATAATAAATAATAATAATAATAATATTAAATTATAATATATATAATTTAATATTATTATTATTATTATTATTATTATTATTTATTATTATTATTATTATTTATTATTATTAAATTATAATATTAAATTATAATAAATAAATAAATAATAATAATAATAAATAATAATAATAATAATAATAATAATAATAATAATAATAATAATATTAAATTATAATATATAATAATTTAATATTATTATTATTATTATTATTTATTATTATTAAAATATAATATTAAATTATAATAAATAATAAATATAATAATAATAATAAATAATAATAATAATAATAATAATATTAAATTATAATATATAATAATTTAATATTATTATTATTATTATTTATTATTATTAAAATATAATATTAAATTATAATAAATAATAAATAATAATAATAATAATAATAATAATAATAATAATAATAAATATAATAATAATAATAATAATAATAATAATAATAATAATATTAAATTATAATATATAATAATAATAATATTACCTGGCCATCATCGGACGAGGTAAACGTGTTTCTCCTCAGCATGCGTCCACAATTCGCCCGGGCAAAGACGCAACGCGATGGCGGTGACTATCCCACCAATCGGAATCTCCCCCGCCGGGGTGCCTATGAGGGTAGGTCGCGATGTACTCGGCAAAGCACCTGTGTAGCGCAACCGGCCTACCCCTCAAGATGCAGTAGAGGTAGAAAAGGTCAATCTGCTGGACCCTCTCGTTACAGTTACACCGTCCGGCAATCGACCAGCTAACCAAACGGTGTATGTAACGGATCAGAGGGTCCCGGATGTTGCTGGACCTATCCATCCTGCACAGAATAATAATAACATTAAAAAAAATTTCGGCAGAGTTTCCTCTGTTTTTGTACGAACCAGACAACACAAGTCGTCTACAAAAATCCAAAAACAAACAACCTAAACTAACTAAATAACAATATTAATTAACTAAGCGAACTTAAATAACAATAATAATAACGAACTGAACTAAATTAAAAGAATAACAATAATATACCTCTCGCCGCCGTCCTCCCCATACTTTCGACCACCAATAGTGGGCCACCAGGCCATCAGCATGTCGTCTGGCAAGGTCGTCAAGGCCGTGGTGTACATATCCTGGGACAAGCTCCTCCTCTCTGTACCAGCAGCAAGTAGTAGCCCACTGGTCCATCGTATATGCGTAGAGCTGTCCGAATAATCGGAACTGTACCTCCGGCTCAGGCTCGCCGTCAGGACCTACTGGAGGCTCAACACCTGCTGGATGCGGCGTGTAGCGGAATGTCGAGATGAACTCGATCGTCAGTGGCCGATACGACTCATGGTCGAGGTCAGCTAACATCCGCCCCCAAGGGCTGTCGTCTGGGATCCACTCCTCAAACCTCTCCGATCCACCGATCGCGCGTAATGCGGACCAGTCAACACTGCGCGATCCGTGTATCAGACGCAGCTCCATCTGACCCCAGCGCGCGATCTCGTAGTCGTCGTTATCGTGCCTGTAGGGCCAATCTCTCAAGTCGCCACCTGCAAGAGGATTCCCGTCCGCAGGCTGGTTACGGCGTCTTCGGTTGTTTCTGTTTGCCATATCTGCAAAACAAAAACAAAACACTTTAGGCGCGCGTTTATATTAAAAAGGAACTAAACAAAACACAAGAACAATAACACTTTAGGCGCGCGTTTGTGTTTAGGCGCCTAAACCTAAACGCGCGCCTAAACCCAACCACCACCCAACCACCACCACCCTATCCCCTACCACCACTGCCCCACCACCCAACCTCCACCCAACCACCACAGCCCCTCCACCCAACAACCACTGCCCCACCACCCAACCTCCACCCAACCACCACAGCCCCACCACCCAACCTCCCTCACCCACCACTGCCCCAACACCACCACCTCCCAACCTCCACCACTGCCACATCACCACCACTGCCACATCACCACCCACCACAGCCCACCACCTCCCAACCACCACCACTGCCACACCACCACCACAACCAACCCACCACCCACCACAGCCCACCACCTCCCTCACCCACCACTGCCCCAACACCACCACCTCCCACCCTCACCACTGCCCACCACCACAACCCACCCTCACCATTGCCCACCACCACAACCAACCTACCCCAACCACAATAATAATAATAATAATAATAATAATAATAATAATAATAATAATAATAATAATAATAATAATAATAATACAAGAGAGGCTTACCTGAGAGAGAGTGCAGAGAGACGAGAGAGGCAGAGAGAGACTGCAGAGAGACGAGAGAGGCAGAGAGAGGGAGAAGAGGTGGGGGGTTGCAGACGGTGGTGATGTGGGTGTTAGAGAGAGAGAGGGAGAAGAGGTGGAGGGTGGTGGTTCGTGGAGGAGGCAGAGAGAGAGGGAGAAGACGAGTGAGAGAGAGGGAAATGAAAGATGGATGAAAAATTGAAACTGTCTGCTTGTTTTGGGGGTTTTTTGTCTTTCACAACGGGCCGTCCAGGCCTCGATGGTCCGTTGTTTTTTAATTTTTTTTTAATTAAATAATAAAGGAAGCTTCCCTTGGAAGCTTTGTGTTTTGGGACGGTCCGTCCAGGCCTCGACGGGCCGTTGTTTTTTATTTTTTTTTAATTAAATAATAGAGGAAGCTTCCCTTGGAAGCTTTGTGTTTGAGACGGGCCGTCTAGGCCTGGACGAACCGTCCTGATAGATTGAGGACGGGTCGTCCAGCCTCAACGAGACAATACCTTTGTGTTTGGGACGGGCCGTCTAGGCCTAGACGGTCCGTTGTGGTCCACTAGTGACGGCCCATCTAGGCCTAGACGGGCCGTCTAAAAACCAATTTTTTGCCATAGACGGCCCATCTAGGCCTGGACGACTATAATGTATTTTTTTTTTTAAATTTTTAGTGTTCTTTGTATATTTTAAGCTTGGTATTTGTAGTTTTTATAAAAAAAAAGGGAGTATATTTTTATAATAAGTATAAATGAACACATACAACAAATTTTTCCGTTCGTCCGGTCCGGTTACATACGATAAGCTAAGTTAAGTCGAAGTATTGAGGTGATCGAACATCAACCCTTTGTATACGGTCGTCATATACCGTCTCCCACTCACTTGCCTCTTCATATCGCCACTTACGCCATGCTGGATTCAGTTTTGGCATTGGGGCGCCTTCTGCCAACTCAATCTTGATGAAATGATTTTTGTTAACAAAAGCAAACGATACGAACGCATGTTCTTCAACGGTGTGTGGACCATCGAACATAGGGAAGTACATCTCACTTTGATCATACGGAGAGAGAAATTGAACAACCACCTTAAATTTCTGAGCAATCAGTAATCCTGAGGCGGGCATCTCCATCCATTGGTCGTGCGTGGCTGGTCCCACTCCAGTGTGATCGAATGAGTTGGAGACTCTGTCGTAAGTATCGTAATCCACTTCGTTTAAAATTAGCCTCCACCGGTCTTCATTCTCGACGATCTCCTCCTTAAGCTGTTTGCGGATGAAGTACCACATATCCTGTTGCCACCCTAAGCACACAGCTACGGATCGAAAGCCACAGTGACCGTCTCCATGGACATCCCGAATGTCTGTAATGTATCTATGATATGCAGGTGGAAGCCATTTCTTAAACCTTTCGATCTCCAGTTTGTACCTGTACCCATCAAAAAGTGAGATTTAATATGTGTATAAATATGTATGCATGTGTGAATTTATATATTAGTAGTTTGTACCTCTCCCTTTCCAACAGTGGAAAATCTTCATCGTAAACAATCGGTTTGTCCCTTGATTGTTTACCTCTTCTAGAAGGCTTTTTGCCCTACGTGCAAAAAATTATATAACAACAACAACAACAACAACAACAATAATAATAATAATAATAATAATAATAATAATAATAATAATAATAATAATACGAACCGCAGCCTTATCTTCCTTTTTTTCCTTTTCACTTGTTGTTGGCCGACCCCGAGTATCGGTTTGTACCTCAGGAGGTTTATGTTTAGTCATAATCGGATTCAACACCTCCTTCATCTTCTGCAACATGCTTTTTTTCACTTGCACCGGTTGCGACCTTAGCTGCTCAGCGAATGCATTCATTTGGTGCTGAAAGTCAAACTCGGGATTCTCAGCTACTTCTGGCATAAAGTCAAGTCGTGTCCAGAAGACGTCGATATCAGCCAGTGACACTCGTGTATCTGATATATATATTCAATCACAACAACAACAAATCAATAATTTTATAAAAATTTGGCAGAGTTTCCTCTGTTTTTGTACGAACCAGACAACACAAGTCGTCTACAAAAACGCTTCAAACATTTATAATAAGTCTAAAAAATGTTGTTACCTTTCGTATCAAACAATTGCAATTGACAGGAACAAGGCAATCCATAAGTCTTATTGAGTCGGTGTTCACAAGACCTCTTTTGTTCCATATAATAATTTATCTTGTTGACCCCTCCGAGCATCAAATTAAGCCCTAGATGGGAAACCCTACCGATTTCGTCTTGAAACAACGGTAGATCATGTTTCCACATTCTTGTTGATCGGCTTTGTTCGAAGGAGTGCTTTATCGCTACGCGCCGTGATTCCATAACTTTGTCTATTTGCATCACAAGCGCGTGGAGCGAGCTGTTCGGGCCTTTTATGTACCTTTTAATAAGAGCATGCTGACTCTCGACCCTGTTGGTCGTAGTCTGACCGAACGTAAGGTTTTCATTTGCCCATGCTTCCACAAACATTTCTTTATAATCTCGGAGCCAAACTGACTCCATGTAGTCATAAACCTCTGTAAAAAACAGAATAGTGATGTCAATACAGAAAATATGTACGCTTGTAAAGCAAAATAAAAAATAAAATATATACCCGTTCGATCCTGCCCCCAAAGTCGTCTGTAGAGCGCTTCAAGATTGAATTCGTAAGCCTCTTTGTCAGGAGATTTACACAGTCGACCAAAATACTGCAAAAATATTTCCCATTCTTCTTTTGGAAATCCTGCTTTATGATATTTTGCAATATTTCGTTGAATATGATACCTGCAAAACAACAACAATAATATTAATAATAATAATAATAATAATAATAATAATAATAATAATAATAATAATAATAATATTTCGTTGAATATGACACCTGCAAAGCAATTTCGTAGCATCCGGGAAAACTGAAGCACATGCACTCATCAGAGCCAGATCTCTATCTGTAACAATTACACGTGGCTCCATACTCCCCTCCAGCAAATCTTTGAGCCTCTCAAGCACCCATGTGTAGTTACTCGTTTTCTCTTTAACGATAAATGCATGGGCGATACAAAACGACTGGTTTGTCGACGTCATACCCACAATTTGAACAAACGGGATTCTGTACTCGTTCGTTTTGTAGGTGGTGTCGATCAGCATCACATGTGGAAAGGCACGCCAGAGATTGTACGAGACCCGGTGTGAAAAGAAAATATTCTCAACAGCATCTGTCTCTGGATTCTGCTTGGTGAAATAAGTAAATTTCTTTTCAACCAGGATACTCTCGAGTATCTGCATAACAATAATAATAACAATATTTAATATTTAACAACAACAAAATTAATAATAGTCTATGACAATAATAGTAATTAATAATAATACCTGCATTGGGGTTTTATCGCCGTAAATTCTATGTTTAATCTTGCTCACTGTATTGTGTATGTCTCTTAGAATACATTTATTATTCGGGTTTTGTGCTCTGATGGCCAAATGTATGTTTGCCGGTTCCAGGCCTTGAAAATAAAGTGTTTCCACCATTTCTTCTTCCTGTGGTGTCAGCCGCCTAGCAAAAGCGTGACCCTCAACATGTACAAAAGGGTCGTGGTTATGATTCGCGTGTTTAACCTCCAACTTCCAACCCTCTTTGCGTAGCCTCCCTATTAAAATAAATGGACAGTTAATCTTTTTGCTACCCGTAGACCTTACTGTGGCTGTAGTATGGTATTCGCCAGCACGGTCGCATCTCAGGTCTATCCTAATTTTTCTTGCATTATTTCCACTGCCTTTTGAAACAGAACGTCCTGTCACTAGGACGTAACCGCTAGCAAGGGCTCTATCGTAAGCCCATTGTTTCATCTCTTCAACAGACCCGAATACCTGAAAATTTACACAACAGTCTAGTCTAAATTCATACTACTCTAAATACCTGAAAATATATACTACTGTAAAGATATACTAGTCTAAATTCATACTAGTCTAAATACCTGAAAATATATACTACTGTAAAGATATACTAGTGTAAATAAATAAACGCACCTGCTCGGTTTCATACGAAACATCCGGGTTAGGTTCAACTTTTATGTTAGCATCTTCCTGGTTGTCATCATTAGCACGATTCCCGCGCGAATGGTAACTCCCGTACGTGTACTGCGGGTAGCTTGGTGGCACGAAAAAAGACTCCTGTTCCTCTACATATTCCTCGTTGAGATCGGGCAGCATGTTCCCGTCATTACCACGAACCCCGGATTTAACCTCATCTTCACCAACTTGAACCTCGGGTTCATACCCTACGCTTTCAGAGACGTAAGACTCGTTCTCAGACAGGTCAACGGTTGAAAAGCTATGTAAATATGTCATCGTGAGACCGGGAAGTCGAAATGGGTTGAGGGTTTTGGTGGTGGTGATGTTTTAAAGTTTGGTTCAAATGGGGAAGAAGCTGATCGTGTAATGGTTATATCAGGAAATGTCGACGGGCCGTCGAGGCCTCGATGGGCCGTCTAGGGATTAAATGCCCTAACCTAACACGTTTCAACGGGCCGTCGGGGCCTGGACGGCCCGTCCTTAAGCACCTTTTTCAGACTTTTCAGTCTGAACTGCCTGCTTTTGCAGGAGTTCAGACTGATCACCTCGTACCTCGTACTTTTACGGGCCGTCTGGGCCTCGACGGCCCGTCAGTTTTGTCTTTTCTGTAAACAAACGGCCCGTCAAGGCTGATGAGCCGGTCGTCACGGTTCATACAAAACCTAATTAACCTAGGTAGATAGGATAAGTAGGGTATCAATCCAAGGAGCGTGTGGTTAGTGGATATTATGTAGTTGATTAAACGGTGTTGCTTATGAAGTTTACTAGAGACTTATGAAGTTGGTAATTGGTTTATTTAAGAATGTGATTGAAAGGGGTTTTGTTGTTATATTAAAAACTTGAATTGAAATTATATGTGAAAAATAATAAAGTTTGTAAACAATTTAATTAAAAGGATCACACCTAGGTTTCAACAACTAAAGTCTAAGGTTTTCACAAATGGGTCAAACAAGTGTAGTGCAATTGGTGTTAACGGGGTGATTGTTCAATAGGCTTAGGTGTCAAGTTTCATCAACATCAAAGATGGACTAAACTACACTTCATTACCTAGAACATACAACCCTATGTTTGTATTAGAGCAAGAAAACATGTTCATGACACTAGAAATTGGCACAAGATCAATTAACTAAAATGAATTCAACATAAGATTAATCGCAATCTAATACAATTAATTCAAACACACAATTGCACAATTAAAAGTTTAAAGAAATACCCAAATGTTAAACCCTAAAACTTCAATTGTTTACTTCCTAGGTATGATACAAAGAGACTAGCCACTCATGGCCATGGAGCTTGAGTCTTCAATGATTTGGTCTTGAATCTTGAAATCTTGAATGATAGGAGGATTTGATGTTCTTCAATGATATGGAATGATATGGGTTTGACAAGATGGAGTGGTAATGATAGAGATCCCAAATCATGAGCCTTCAAGGTGTTTAAAAGCCAAAAAAATCGAAACTTCCGTTTTGATACGCATTAAAAAACATTAAACCCAAGTTTGACTGCAGGTGCTGTAGGCTACGCCACTTTTGGCATCGCCTACGCGAGTCCCGTAGCCTACGCCAAAAGTGGCATAGGCGACGCCATGTCTGTTTTGGCTACCCGGTCTTGCTCTGTCCTACGGCATTTTGGTCCCCTTCTCCTACGCGAGTGCTGTAGGCGACGCCAAAAGTGCTGTAGGCGACACCAGCTTGTCCCGGACACCCATTTCAGCTTTTCTTGTTCGGTTTATCACTCCTTGTGCTCCCGAGATGTTCCAAAAACTCCAGATTTGCACCCTTTTTGTGTTAATACCTAAAAATCATAAGACATGTCAAAGTAGTGCTATTCCATAATCATTTATGCATTAATCAATCAATTTAGCTTTGTTAATTCTCGAGTTTTTACCAACCTATCACATCCCCACACTTGAGCTTTGCTTGTCCTCAAGCAAATTTGTTTATTGCAAACCAACTAAGTGAATCAAAAGATCCCACATTTCTTGTCGATTCTCAAATGCGGTCCCTAGGCATACCCTAACTCACAAGACTTACGCCTCTCAGTAGATTTACATTCCAATGGTTTCCATGTTGCTCAATTTTGTAAAACAAAAAGATGCCAAACCAAATCCGACAAAGATCAAAGTTCACATTCTTGCACACCCCTCACAATGGTTCTCTCTGCTCGGTTTAATCAAGACTAGTCATGATGTACTAGTATTTTATATTAATCACTCAAAACCGATTATAATGCATAGTATAGGCTTGCAACTCAATCGCTCTTTACCAAATTACACAACAGTGAACACAAGTCAAAAGGTCTTTAAGGGGTTGTAATAGGGCTAGGCGAAGGGTATGGAATGGGATAGTTGAAGTGACTATGGTGATGAAAATTCGACTTTTATTACATCGACTAAATAACTACTCAACTATAAGGCAATGTTGCGCCTTTTTATTCAATCTCTAACTCAAGCATATTTTTGTGCTTTTCTATGAGAACTTTCATTTGTTTGAAACGTATTTGTTCTCATGCTTTTCAGTTTTTTTTTTTTTTTTTTTGAACTCACATTGCAAATTATATACAATACAAAGCAAAATCCTACAATCGAATTTTCATCACTCTGGGTTTAAAAATTGAAAAGGTTAAATGGGTCAAAAGGGTTGAAATGGGTGATCAAGTGAAAGGTTAAAGGCTCAAAGTTGTTTAACTAGGGGATATTGTTTTTGGGTCAAGGATATCATATTGGTGTAAAAATAAAAAGGCCAATCCTAATGCCTTAATCATTCTTATGTCACCATTGGTTTAAGGTGGTAAGCGTATCGAAAGTTGCAAGTTCTACTTCATACAATTATAATGGCACACTCAATTCAAAAGAACACAACATGCCAATAGATGTGGGATTTTTAGGGTGTTAGCATGTTGTGGTGGTTCAAAAATCTCACAAGAACATGAAAGAGGAATGGGTTGCCGATATGCAAAAATGTTATACCCTTCACTTGTCTTTTCCGACTCGGCATTTCATACTTTTTTTTAATAACCATTAGAAAAACACATCGAGGAACTTAAAGAGTTATGACCATGACTAAGGATCGTCACTCATGATTCAACAAATAAATTTGGGACTAAAATAAAAATTTTGTTGGCTTCACAAACTCAAGTAACACCTAAGGACAAACATTTTTTTCAGAATTGTATATTTTTCTCCCCCTCCCCACACTTAAAAATAAACATTGTCCTCAATATGTAGTGTTTAAATGGTGGATTTCAAAATGTTTAAATTTTTCTCCTCTCCCCACACTTAAAGTCCACATTGTCCTCAATGTGTAGGGAAAGTTTCAAATTGTTTACGGGAATGTGTTAAAGCCAAACCAAAAAAATTCACTCCAATCAACAATATACAGTTTACAATCCACTTATTAAATCTAAGTAAACGATCAAAATTAAAGAGATGGAAATAGATGCACCTGATTGTTCTTCATTCTTCAATTCCATGTGTTCTTCAACAAAATAGTTCCACTTCCATCATAAATAAACCTGCAACTCGCAAGTGTGTAGAAGCAAGCTTCTCACAAAAACACTAAGAGTTATCGGTTTTACTTTTTGTTGAAAAGCATTACCAAGTAATCTTTTAGTTAATTTTGATCAGTGGACAAAATATACACTAACTAAGATAGATCCTTTAAACCTCCCGGTAGCCCGGTTATGAGGACGAGTGAGGTCTCGTGAGGGTTATATAGGAAACACACCCACAACGTTTATACCTACCAAACAAAATTAAAAGAAAAAAAAACGAACAAAAAGAAAAAAAATACAAAAATATACAAAAACTAACAAGTACCTCTTACTCACGGGGGTCGAAGTGAACATTTTCCTACCGAGTTACCAAGATAAGCTCGGTAGTTTACTTTATGTTCCCCAATTTGTTCCTTCTCCTTCCACTTGTTCATCAAATATATGCATGAAAGTTTTATCCCACATTTTCCTACCGAGTTTCCAACATACACTCGGTAGTTCACATGCCAACTCCACAATTGCTTCCAAGTTATTGGCATGAGAATTGAGTCATTCTTGTTGCAGGGCCGTTTTACAATAAATTGCCCAATGTCCTCCCAACTCACCTTCCTCTTCTTCATCTTTGAACCTTCATCCTCCTCTTTATTGGGTGCCTTAATCAACACGGGATGCGATTCGTGATGAACTTTCACCTCAGCCACCAAATCTTCATGAGGTGCTAAGTCTTCAGTTGGGTTTAACCATTCAGAAAGACTTGCAGTATCTTCATCTATATCAGCATCTACCACTACACCACTAGCCAACTCATCACGCTCACGTTTAAGTTGGGCAAATTCCTCGGCTAGTTGATGAACCTGCATGACCAAAGCTTCATGAGCTCTGTCTCTCACTTCATTTCGCTGTTGCGACTCTTTCATCATATTTATGATAGCATCAAACTTGGAATCTAGTGAGTTTTGAGGTTCTTCATATGCCGGTTGAGGGCTATTAGTATAGTAGTCATCATATTCCTCATGGTTTCGATATTGTTGCGTCCTTTGGCTAAATGAACTCCCTTGATACCTGTTATTTAACTGATAATAGCCTTGGGAGTTTGAATAGCGTGACTGATGATGTGAAGAAGATAAATGTGAACCTCCAGGTTTTTCGAGCCCAAAAATAATACGATCTTGTCGTTTTTTGAATGCTTCCATTTTCTTACGGGCCACTGCACAATCTCGCCACAAATGATATGGGCTCCCACAACAAGGACAAGTATTATCATCATCTTCCCAATACATTGTGATGATGACGATCAAGTCTTGCTAAATTCCCAATCTTCAGATTTTACACAAGTGGCATGCATGCATTATCTGTCACCTGCACACTTCACACACCACGCGTAAAAACGAACAAAAAGAAGTAACAAAGACAAATTAAACAGTTAATCACAATAATCAACTAAAAACTAAACACTAAGCGCACTAGCTCCCCGGCAGCGGCGCCATTTGATGAGCCGGTCGTCACGGTTCATACAAAACCTAATTAACCTAGGTAGATAGGATAAGTAGGGTATCAATCCAAGGAGCGTGTGGTTAGTGGATATTATGTAGTTGATTAAACGGTGTTGCTTATGAAGTTTACTAGAGACTTATGAAGTTGGTAATTGGTTTATTTAAGAATGTGATTGAAAGGGGTTTTGTTGTTATATTAAAAACTTGAATTGAAATTATATGTGAAAAATAATAAAGTTTGTAAACAATTTAATTAAAAGGATCACACCTAGGTTTCAACAACTAAAGTCTAAGGTTTTCACAAATGGGTCAAACAAGTGTAGTGCAATTGGTGTTAACGGGGTGATTGTTCAATAGGCTTAGGTGTCAAGTTTCATCAACATCAAAGATGGACTAAACTACACTTCATTACCTAGAACATACAACCCTATGTTTGTATTAGAGCAAGAAAACATGTTCATGACACTAGAAATTGGCACAAGATCAATTAACTAAAATGAATTCAACATAAGATTAATCGCAATCTAATACAATTAATTCAAACACACAATTGCACAATTAAAAGTTTAAAGAAATACCCAAATGTTAAACCCTAAAACTTCAATTGTTTACTTCCTAGGTATGATACAAAGAGACTAGCCACTCATGGCCATGGAGCTTGAGTCTTCAATGATTTGGTCTTGAATCTTGAAATCTTGAATGATAGGAGGATTTGATGTTCTTCAATGATATGGAATGATATGGGTTTGACAAGATGGAGTGGTAATGATAGAGATCCCAAATCATGAGCCTTCAAGGTGTTTAAAAGCCAAAAAAATCGAAACTTCCGTTTTGATACGCATTAAAAAACATTAAACCCAAGTTTGACTGCAGGTGCTGTAGGCTACGCCACTTTTGGCATCGCCTACGCGAGTCCCGTAGCCTACGCCAAAAGTGGCATAGGCGACGCCATGTCTGTTTTGGCTACCCGGTCTTGCTCTGTCCTACGGCATTTTGGTCCCCTTCTCCTACGCGAGTGCTGTAGGCGACGCCAAAAGTGCTGTAGGCGACACCAGCTTGTCCCGGACACCCATTTCAGCTTTTCTTGTTCGGTTTATCACTCCTTGTGCTCCCGAGATGTTCCAAAAACTCCAGATTTGCACCCTTTTTGTGTTAATACCTAAAAATCATAAGACATGTCAAAGTAGTGCTATTCCATAATCATTTATGCATTAATCAATCAATTTAGCTTTGTTAATTCTCGAGTTTTTACCAACCTATCAAAGGCCTGGACGCCCCGTCCTGAAACCCTAATTTTTCTTAACGGCCCATCTAGGCCTCGACGACCCGTCCTAAGGTTGTTTAGGGTTTTTTGTTGGTTGTGTAGATAGTATCACCCTTTTTTTAAACCCAATACACCCTCAAAGTTTTTTTAATATAAGCCTAACATAAAAATAGATAGAAACTTCTAGGCCATTGTTATAACTTGAGTCACCCACCGGATCGGACCGCATGCACACTCCACACCACATTAGTATGATATTGTCCGCTTTGGGCCTAGCCCTCACGGATTTGTTTTTGGGCTCCTTCCCAAAAGGCCTCATACTAATTGGAGTGTGCACCCACTTATAAGGAAGTCATCCCTTCCTTATTTCTTCCATGTGGGACTTGGATTGCCAACCCCAACAATCCTCCCCTCAAGCCAAGGACCACATAACTCATGGCCTCCCCTTCAGCGAAACACCATCTTGTACCGCCGCTATCACCACGGGACACGCCGCCTGAACCATACTATCAGGAGGACTTTCGACACAAGGCTACAATCACCGTAGCAACCATCGCAAGGGGTCACATTCCAGCCGAACCAGGCTCTGATACCACTTGCGATAACTTGAGTCACCCACCGGATCGGACCGCATGCACACTCCACACCACATTAGTATGATATTGTCCGCTTTGGGCCTAGCCCTCACGGATTTGTTTTTGGGCTCCTTCCCAAAAGGCCTCATACTAATTGGAGTGTGCACCCACTTATAAGGAAGTCATCCCTTCCTTATTTCTTCCATGTGGGACTTGGATTGCCAACCCCAACAGCCATAACCCAGTCCATTTGTAATTTATTAATTAAAATATACAAGCCATTGACAATGGTTAACGTATTGAATAGGAGTGCAAACGACCCGAACAACTCGCAAGCTAGTCGAGATCGGCTTAATAAAAAGTTTGAAATGAGTCGAGCCTTATTAAGGTCGAGCCAAGCTTGAACTTAAAATAAAGCTCGTTTATTTTTCGAGCCCGAGCACGAGCCTAGCATGTGAAGCTCGTTAGGCTCATAATATTAGTTTTATTAATATTTTATATTATTTACCCTTAATTTAAAGTTGTTTAGTAAACGAGTCGAGCCGAGCCGAGCTTTTCACTTATTGAGCTCACGAGCCTATTATTTTTATTTAATATATTAACTAATAAAGATTAAACGAGTCGAGCTTTTCACGTATCGAGCCCACGAGCTTAAACGAGTCTATTGTTTATATTTTTTATTTTATATATTTAAACACTACCAATGTGCCAAGCTCGAGCTCGACTCGTTTGCACCCCTAGTTTTGAACGGGTAAAAATAAAAGAAAAGAATCAAGATGGTGGAAAAAAGAAGCAACGGAGAACTTGATCACCCATTAATAGTTATCACTCTTACGGATAGACGACATAAGAAGATTGTATCTTGTTAAAAATGCTTTTCAACCATGAGATCATCAATTTAAATGGACGGTGAAGTGTTGATGTAAAATGTTTTGATAAATCAATGGTTACAATATTGAGCTCACGAGCCTATTATTTTTATTTAATATATTAACTAATAAAGATTAAACGAGTCGAGCTTTTCACGTATCGAGCCCACGAGCTTAAACGAGTCTATTGTTTATATTTTTTATTTTATATATTTAAACACTACCAATGTGCCAAGCTCGAGCTCGACTCGTTTGCACCCCTAGTTTTGAACGGGTAAAAATAAAAGAAAAGAATCAAGATGGTGGAAAAAAGAAGCAACGGAGAACTTGATCACCCATTAATAGTTATCACTCTTACGGATAGACGACATAAGAAGATTGTATCTTGTTAAAAATGCTTTTCAACCATGAGATCATCAATTTAAATGGACGGTGAAGTGTTGATGTAAAATGTTTTGATAAATCAATGGTTACAATATAGTTTATGAAATTAAGTATGGTAATAAAATGAACATTATTTATTATCGTGTTTTTATTTTTGTTTCGTTCACATTGTATGAAAATACTTAGTACGGTAAAAAAATTAAAACGTTACCCCTAGAGTTTTAGTCTAGATGCGCCACTGAGCATACTAGTCAGATTTGAGTCAATCTGGAAAACTTATGAAAACTCTTTTTTGTTTATGTTTACAAAAAATCAATTATGTGCCCCTCCATCATATGAAAGGCTTTTTGTATGGTCACTCTCACACACAAATATGGTATATCTAGGATGTGTTGAAACGAGAATCTTATTTTAGATATCGGCAATGCATTGATTTTCTAGTGAATAGTTTATAGGTTAGAATAGTGGAAAAATAGGTTAACGCAAACATTGTAAGAGCACTCACATTTGGTCTCTATAACTAACTTTGTTGAAAGTGGTTGTGAGTAAAAGAGAGATAAACTGTAATAATTTTTAGCGTAATACTTGTTTGTGAGTGGATGGGGAATGGGGAACCCATTGTGAATGCTCTAAGAAAGTTATACACTTTAAATAGAGTCGTTGCATCTTTAAAATAAGAAACCTTTAAAAACTGATCTTCCATCAACAACCAGTTTTAATCAAGTTGACCGTAAGTGCATTTTGTATATTTCCCCAGCAAATCACTACAAGAATCTGAAGCAATAGCGACGACGACATTAGCGACGACGTCGTCGCTAATGCTAAAAAGTACATCTGCCAACAGCCAACTCCCAATGACCATTAGATCAAAACTGATCGAACGTTTGAGTTTTTAAAGTACAACTAGCAATTGCGACGACCCTTTAGCGACGACGGGTCGTCGCTAATGCTCAAAAAAATAGGCGGGATATACTTTCCTCTTTCCCGGTTCTTCTTCATTTCCCCCCAAACTAGTTTCCTGCTCTCACTTCTTCTATCAGTCGACTTGTAACACCCCAACCGATGGAGGAAACATTGGGATGTCACGTATTGATGATTGTTCAGTAGCTCATGGTAAATAATAAATTTCAATAAATGATTTAAATAAATTACATACAATTGTTCTAAGAATTTTATACATCAAAATGAAAAAATACTAGCTACGCATCTTCAAGCAATAACTCTAATCTTCAAGCAAGCTATAACCTGAAACATGTTAAGTTTGAAAATATTTTGGGTCAACAAAAGTTGGTGAGAATTACATAGGTTTTGATAATCGAATAAAACTTGTACAATTCAAGTGTCATGGCAAGTCTAGTCCATGTGTGAAAACATACTAGAAGTAAATCGAGTGCATAATCAACCCTTGACTGTTATAATGTGGTACATCCCATACGCTCATGGTTCACTCGAATATGTTATGCGATAACAATCACCCACGCTACCTTTGTAGGAGGCACGTATCCGGGTGGGATTGTCAGTCCAATAGATCTATCATTGTTTACCGTCGGCTGATCAATGTTAATGATTATGCTAGAATTGTGCTTACCCTAGTCATGTTCAAGACATAATGCAACATAGAAAAACACATAGACACTTTGATGATTGAATTGCATATAGAATGTTGTAACATGTTTCACCCCAAAAACGGTGATAAATAGAAAAGGGGCTATGTAAAACTCACCTTATCAAAATGTTATGTCTCGTGAAAAAAATAGAATAATGTGTTGTGAATGTATCGAGGCGAATCCCAAAGACCCAACAACGTAGCTAGTCCAAATTGAAGAAAACGGAAAAAGAAAGAATATCAAGCTTCCAATTCGCCAATTACAAGAGCTTATAATCAAAGCTTCAATTGTAGAAGTAATAGACTATAGAAGAAAGGTATGAGGGAAAGTTTAATCGGATTGAAACAATCGATTTAGAGGTGCAAAGTATAATGGGTCATAGGTGGGTTTTTATACTAGTTTTGGAGTCAATTAGCCATTAAAATTGGTCAACACCATAAAGTAAGGTTTTATGATGAATTGACTATTTGACTAAGACTTTGACTGTTTAACTAAGACTTTGACTGTTTGACTAAGACTTTGACTAATCAATTTAAGGAATGTGTTAAGTTTATTTTCTTCTGAAATACTACACAAGATGATAGTTGGCTCAGTTGGTTGTCACTGTGTGTTGGTTGGCTGTGGACGCGGGTTCGAGTCCCGGTCCACACAAATCTTTTTTTGGCAATTATTTCCCTAAAACTATATTATTCTAAATTCATAATATGATTATATAAGCCCGAAAGTGACTCGAAATATTTTTAAAACGTACAAAAGTGTCGAGATACAAATAATTATTATTATAAGGTATTTAAAACATATATTGTTTAAAACAATACATTCTTTTTATCAAAAAAAAATTAGGGGAAATTCGCGATGTTACAGTCTCCCCTACTTTTGGAAACTTCGACCCAAAGTTATTAAAAACACAGGTTTGAGGTTGATTAGGTAGAAATTAAGGCAGCTGTGGTTTGGGTTAAGGCACGACATGAATTTATAGGTAATAGAATAATTTGTTTCGAATAATTTGGATAAGAGGTTTGAGATGTGAGTTTTAAGGATTGGATTAGGTTCGTCTGAAGTAGCAAGAAGCATAAGAATCTAGCAAAATACTAAACTTATGTTTTAGGAATCTTATAAGAAATGCATGAATTGATTGGCTATATGAAAACCAAATGAACTACTAAAACCTTATTAGAATTTCACACTACCTTAACGTACCTGTAAATTCATGATTACGTTCCGGACCGCAATCACCAATTTACCTTACATTAGGGTTTTGTGTCTTTCTAGGACTCTAAACACACATGTAAGTAATGCAAAATAACCTTGTGATTGAATCGTTTACAATGTATCCAAAAATGAGTCCAACTGTTGAGTAGGAAAAAGACTTCTACCAGTCAGTGAGTAAGAACCTCTACCGATTGTTGAGCAGGTGCGATAGCCTCTACCAGTCGTTGAGCAGGTTGTAGGGCCTCTACCGACTGTTGAGCAGGCATGATGACCTCTACCAATCGTTGAGTAGGTTATTTGGTACTCAACTAACTGTTGAGCAAGTACTTCATCCTCTACCAGTTGTTTGATTAAGTGTACCAATTATTTCACACATAAATTGCAAATTGATAATATGTACATATAAACAATCAAGTATCAAGCATAGCATGCGAGTTGTAATAGTGTTGTCCTAGACAAGGTTAATGACTCTAGGTGTGTCTATAGCAAATAGTTTATATTCCATGATTTCTAGTATCAAATGTTTAAATATGGTAGATAATCGAATCCTCATGTATAACTAAGGATTAAGTTTGATGCAACACACAACCAAGTTTCAATAGTTTGGTTATCATGGGTAACTAGTTCATGTTTGAGAAGGTGAAGGATATGAATTTAGTTCTTGAGAGGATGATGAAAAATCTTGAAGCAGAATCAAGGTTGTGAGAGATAGTTAATGTGAAGATAGTTGATAAAGAGTTTATTTTATAGTAAGGAGATTATGTAGCAGTGTAAATTTTGGGGTTTGGATCAAAGGTTATAATCAAGTGTATAAGAAAACATGATTGTGATATATGCCAAATATTGTAAAAATTTGAACAAGTTGAAAATGAGTGAGTGTCGATGGAGAATTTAGAGACTAGATATTATTCCTATGGATAAAAAAAAAATCTTATTTTCAAAATTGGTTTTATACATAAAGCAAAAGTTGTTAAATAGTACAAGCTAAGTGGGCTTTTGATTAAAATATTCCCGTTATTTGGAGATTTCAAACATGACATTAGGTTTTGAAGATCAAGGTTCTATTAAGTGATTTTTAATAGTTTAAAGCATTATATAGAAAATTGTTTGTTACGTCAATAAATAAACAATTGAATTTAAGTTCGAGGACATCTTTTGACAAAAATATGTACTTTGTAAAGTTACTAGGTAATGAAAATACAACAGGATTTAGAAATCTTTAATTTGTGCTAAGGTATGAGGTTATAGTTTTTAAAAAAATAAGTAACATGTGGAGAAATGAAATAATATGATTTGGGTAGGGTGTTGAATATTTAAAAAGGGGCTAAGATGGTAATGTGAAGTGTGATTGTGAAATCCATAGATGGTTATGATATGAGATTGATTTAAGCTGTAAAATTTTGAGATTTTAGAGCTTAGTTTTAAGGGAAGTGAGTGTAATCATCTATTCATTAATTAAAACGAATAAATGAAAACGTTGACTTATCAAAGCTTCTAGATTCTAATAACATAGTGAAGACATGCTTTAGCCTATAAGTGAACACTCATCCCGAGAATTCCCAGGTAGGCATCCGGGTCCCTCGTCTGATTGGGATATACGCACAATGCCAGTCCTAGACAGAAAACTCAGAATACAGGCGTTCACCCTTCCAGATTGCACGTGTTCGTTATTAGAATATAGAGCTTCGACGAGATTTATAAGGTATTTCAGGTTAGGATCTGAGAATTTTGTTCCAGTTATGGAGAGCAAACATCTTGTAGGGACTAAAGTAGGGATAAGAAGTAGGATAGAGGTAGAGAATAGAAACAAATAAAGTTGCAAGTAAAAGGAGCAAGTACTTGTTATAATCCTATGGTTATAGACTAGATTATTTTTCTAATAACCTAATTCCCTATAACCATGGCTCTGATACCAATCTGTAACACCCCAACCGATGGCGGAAATATCGGGATGTCACGTATTGATGATTGTTCAGTAGCTCATGGTAAATAATAAATTTCAATAAATGATTTAAATAAATTACATACAATTGTTCTAAGAATTTTATACATCAAAATGAAAAAATACTAGCTACGCATCTTCAAGCAATAACTCTAATCTTCAAGCAAGCTATAACCTGAAACATGTTAAGTTTGAAAATATTTTGGGTCAACAAAAGTTGGTGAGAATTACATAGGTTTTGATAATCGAATAAAACTTGTACAATTCAAGTGTCATGGCAAGTCTAGTCCATATGTGAAAACATACTAGAAGTAAATCGAGTGCATAATCAACCCTTGTGACTGTTATAATGTGGTACATCCCATACGCTCATGGTTCACTCGAATATGTTATGCGATAACAATCACCCACGCTACCTTTGTAGGAGGCACGTATCCTGGTGGGATTGTCAGTCCAATAGATCTATCATTGTTTACCGTCGGCTTATCAATGTTAATGATTATGCTAGAATTGTGCTTACCCTAGTCATGTTCAAGACATAATGCAACATAGAAAAACACATAGACACTTTGATGATTGAATTGCATATAGAATGTTGTAACATGTTTCACCCCAAAAATGGTGATAAATAGAAAAGGGGCTATGTAAAACTCACCTTAGCAAAATGTTATGTCTCGTGAAAAAATAGAATAATGTGTTGTGAATGTATGCGAGGCGAATCCCAAAGACCCAACAACGTAGCTAGTCCAAATTGAAGAAAACGGAAAAAGAAAGAATATCAAGCTTCCAATTCGCCAATTACAAGAGCTTATAATCAAAGCTTCAATTGTAGAAGTAATAGACTATAGAAGAAAGGTATGAGGGAAAGTTTAATCGGATTGAAACAATCGATTTAGAGGTGCAAAGTATAATGGGTCATAGGTGGGTTTTTATACTAGTTTTGGAGTCAATTAGCCATTAAAATTGGTCAACACCATAAAGTAAGGTTTTATGATGAATTGACTATTTGACTAAGACTTTGACTGTTTGACTAAGACTTTGACTAATCAATTTAAGGAATGTGTTAAGTTTATTTTCTTTTGAAATACTACACAAGATGATAGTTGGCTCAGTTGGTTGTCACTGTGTGTTGGTTGGCTGTGGACGCGGGTTTGAGTCCCGGTCCACACAAATCTTTTTTTGGCAATTATTTCCCTAAAACTATATTATTCTAAATTCATAATATGATTATATAAGCCCGAAAGTGACTCGAAATATTTTTAAAACGTACAAAAGTGTCGAGATACAAATAATTATTAGTTTCAGGTATTTAAAACATATATTGTTTAAAACAATACATTCTTTTTATCAAAAAAAAATTAGGGGAAATTCGCGATGTTACACGACTCCCACCTTCAACCGAGCCACCACATTTTCCGGTAACACCACCAGCCAAACATCCCTCCTCCACCCACAACCAACAATCTGAAAACAAGGTAAGAACAGAGTTATTGTTGTACCGGAGCAGATCTATTGTTGTACAGGTCTAACCATTGTTTTTTTTTCTCATTTGTGTGTTTTACAGATCTATTGTCGTACCGGAGACCACAAAAAATAGGTTAGTTTTTTTTAAGATTATGTTTGTTTAAGTTTCAAGATTATAAAAGCTTTCAAGATTAGGGCTTTATTATGTGGTTAAGATCTGAACTAGTTGTTGTAGCTAAAAAAACAAGATTATTGTTAGATTAAGATGTTTGTAGTTAGTTTTATTAGGTGGGGTGGATTACGAAGATCTGTTTTGTTTGGATTTTGTTGAAAAGAAGAAAGAATTATTATTATTATTATTATTATTATTATTATTATAATTATTATTATAGGTTGAGATTCTTGGTTGTTTATAGTATACTTTGTTGTTTGGAGATTTGAAAATGAAGTTATCTTCTGTTGGATTTGATTAGCAATTGCCTGAAGTTTTGTTCTTTTTGCCTTTTTCGTTATGTAGTCAGGTTTTGTTAGCTTTGGTTTAAAGTTGGTTTTTGATCATATAGTTAAACTGCATCTGGTGAAGTGAGATTCGAATTTGGGGGTGTTTACGGTATGGGTATGGTTCGGCCAGTGCAGGGAAGGCGTCTGCGAGTGGCCCGTTTATTAACAGCAGCCGCGAACAGTGCAGGGAAGGCGTCTGTGAGCGTCCGCCTTGATTTCTTCTACTAACCTTGTCGTCGCAGTGATCTCGTTGTTGAAGATATTTTTATTCCGGCTGATCCATATCTTCCACACAGTTAATAAAACGATTGCACAAAAGGCGTTTTTCTTTAATCTTGTCATATCCAGCCCACTGCAGAATTCGAGTAGCTGTTTCAAAGTCGTTGCTGATTCCGAAATTCTGACTTTAGTCCACTCGCCCATACGCCACCATAAGGCTCTCGCCCAAATATATTCGATAAAGAGATGGTCTGCTGTTTCTGGATGCATTCCACCATAAAGTCTTTCGCCGTATTAGTCGTTGTCCACCTCCAAATGTCATCCGAGTTATTAATCTTAACCGATCTTAACATAGCCTTAAGCGAGTCCCATTCAAATATTTCAGCAGCCGAAGCTGGTTATTTCTTCCACATTACTTCCCAAATCGCCTCCCCATTTACAGGACATGTTTTTTCTACACAATTATTTTTTTTTATAAACTGAAAATTCTTTTTTTGAATTTTTTTTTCGAATAGAGCTGGGAACTTTTTTTCTGCACAATTCTTTTTTTTTTCTACACAATCCGAAAACAATTAAACCAAAAGCTGCAGCGATTTGCAGCAGAACGTGAATGTTGTAAATTTAGTTCATTATGTTTGTAGTTTGTGGATGAGATTAATGTTTGATGCTTTGGTAGTTTGGTAAATGTTGGTCGTATATGTTTAGTATATAAATGTTGAAAATTTAGTTTATTATGTTGGTCGTTTGCGGATTTGGTTAATGTTGATTATTTGGTAGTTTGGTAAATGTTGGTTGTATATGGTTTGCCATATAAATGTTATAAATTTAGTTTTATTATGTTGATAGTTGGCATTGGGCTTATGTTGGTATTATGTTAATTTGGTTTATTTTGATATTTTAATAGGGTTATTTTAAAAGTTTCTTTGAAAATGCGGAGTTTCGCGAGGAACTTGCTAGGTATTTGGCTTCGAACCCAAGTTTAGACTCCACCAAGGTTCCAAATGAAGATGCCGATGATGAAGACGCCAATGATGAAAGCGGTGATGATGCGGAGTTGATGTAAAACAACAATTTGTGGTTGAAACGATATGGATTGTGACTTATTAGGATAGTAACTATTTATGTTTATGTTCGTTTGGATTGTGACGTAAAAGATTTAAGTTTATGTTTGTTTCGTTGTGTCGTGAAACTAGAAATGAGCAGGTTTAAAACAGAAATGCGCAGGTGCGAAACTGCAAAAAACTGGGCAGAAAATAGCCGAAAAATCGAAAAAAAATAAATCAAGGCTTTAGCTACGACATGTCGTCGCTAAAGGTGACTTACACAAATACGAAAAGGTGGTCAATAGCGACAGAAAACATCGTCGCTAATAGTATTAGCGACGATACTGCTTTAGCGACGACAAAAGCATTGGCGACGAAAAAGTGGGCAATAGCGACTAACTAATAGCGACGACACATTAGCGACGACATGTCGTCGCTAATACTATTAGCGACGATTTTTGACGTTATTAGCGACAACAAATGTCGTCGCTAATGCTTCAAATTCTTGTAGTGAATGATAGGTCAATATAGATCGTTGCCTAGGTTAAAACAAATGTTTTAGATCAAAAGGCAAAACGGTGCGAGCTATAAATAGATAACCCCCATTCTCCCATTTAGGACTCTTGCCCATTTCACCTGATTAGCACTTTGTAAACTTTGTAACCATTTTCAGATCTAAATTAAATCCATGTGTGCTAGAAATCATTTGTTTTGTTATTCTTTAATGGAAAATTAGATTGTAATAATCCCACCTTTGTGTTGTTGGCCAATAATAATCTCATCTAAGTTTATTCTTCCCACCAGTCCCACCTTTTAATTTATTTTTTCTCATTGCACCTGCCTTTAAGTCATGCTAACGCCGTTAGCTGAAACTCACAATTCTAGGCGATTGTTCACCGGATCTGAAAGATGGAATCGAGACGATGATATTGGTATGTTCAATTGCAGAAACAAGCATGGTTTGATGGGTTTTAAGTTGATGTTGTTGTCGGAGGGGATGACCGGAACCGACAATTAAACCATCAAACCATGCTCATTCGACAATTGAACATACCAATATCATTGTCTCGGTTATCTTTTTCAAATCCGGTGAACAATCGCCTAAAATTGTGAGTTTAGGGCGGGTGCAATGAGAAAAAATAAATTAAAAGGTGGGACTAGTGGGAAGAATAAACTTAAGTGGGATTATTATTGGCCAACAACACAAAGGTCGGATTAGTACATTCCAATTTTCCTTCTTTAATTGCCTAAGTGTTTCTAAATCTGTCAAACACGTGCGTGTTGTTTCCACCTTTATATACGTGAAAACCCAAAATCATTTCTTGTGTTGGATCCTTTATCCGAGAGAATACGAAACTGTATGATCTTAACTCCACCCCTAAGTAGTAAAACATTACGAGTTGAGATGACTTGAATAAATTGTTTAATCTTGGTTAAAAGCTTACTAGCTTGTATTCAATTCGAGTCAACATGTCACAAGTTGGTAAGGTATGTGTGTATATCTATACTATCTTATAAAGCATTTCTTAAGGACTTCTTAAATTTTAAGATGTACAAGTCTAAATGTTTATGAAACAACACATAATGTATAAAATAACTACTATTTAATGGTAAATCTGTCTTTAAAACACCATATTTAATTAAAAGAAAGTCAAGAGTCATGAGATGTTTATGAAACCTCATGACCTTTAATTGTATATTTACTTTAAACATATTACATAGGAAACATTTAAAAACAATTCATGATGCTATATGCTTTGTTATAACCTTTTATATAGGGTTAGATACTTTATAAAAGTTAAAGTTTTATAAACTTGATCATACTATATAGAAATCAAGAAATCAATAGTGAAAGTTGTGTTTTTAATCATAAGGTAACGATTTGAATTTTAAAATTATTATGTTATATTCATAAACATACACATAAATATGTCTAATCTGATCTAAACTATATGATCATTAGATTCAACAACCGAATAATAAAGCTTCTGTTTATAATGAATTTCAAACAAATGTATTAAGAAATATATGTATAATAGTGGTTAGGTTCATAGTAGGTATGTTAGGTTAAATTGTGCACTATAAAAGAGCTTCGGTGTATGTGTGTGTGTATATATATATATATATAGGGTTAGGATAATTTGAGAACTAGGTTGAATTGTAAGAACCATAGAAACTCATTTTATATCAACACATTTATTTTATTGTGTAATGAAATTGTGGTAGTAATTAAAACATAATAAAATATTGGATAAAATATTAATTTAGTTACATGGGTTTACATAGGTGTATTCATTTTGTTACATAGGTATAAGGACATAGTAAATAATTTTTGTTTTCAATTTTTTACTAGGTTATTTGCCCGTGTAACACACGGGTATAATAAATAAAATTTATATAAAATTTAAATATATAGTAACTAAGATTACATATTAATGTAAATTATTGAAAAATTTTAATATATAATATAATTCCTAAAAAAACAAAAAAAAATCACAAATCTCTAAATATCTCTTTGTATACAACATTAGTTGTTTTATTTGTTAACATTGCTATATCTATTTAATATTAATAATTTAACACTGACTTTGCTTTTTACTCTTTATAACGTGATGCACAATTGGCAATAAGCGAAAACATGGTATTTCAAATACAAAGCAATTCTAGATAGCGATTGTCTTTGTCTTTTGCTTATCGTCATCGTGAGTCATACAGATAAAGTTTTTCCTTTTTTTATTTGAAATTGGAACATAATTTTCTTATTAAAGTTAAACAAAAAATAAGACATTCAGTTAAAAAATTATAGTTTTCAAAAGTGATAATAAAATGCGGTACATAACCTAAACATAAATAATTGTTTGACAATTATAACATAACTAAGAAATAAGTCAAATCTGAAAACATTTTATTGTTGTGTCAGTGAATAACAAAGAAGTAAATTGTTACAAACTAACCCTCTGTAGCACATATAACAACACAAAAATATCGTAACTTAAAGTTGAGAGAGATATAAAAAATCTAAAGTTAATTGGAAATATCTTAAACTTTTAGCAAATATTAAATCACAAATGTAAAGAGTTTAGTATTCTGAAATTTAAAAACAATAACTTTTAATTCACAAGAATGTTAAAAATGAATAAAGCTAATTAAGAGCATGTTTGGCTCTCCATTTTCTTTTCTCCTTTCTCCTTTTTCTACCTCTTTTTCTCCTTAATGCCAAAAGTAACAATTTCTATCTTATGACTTTTCTCATCTTTTCTCCTTTTCAAAGCATAAAATCTTCCAAAAGCTCATTTTCAAACAATTACCCAAACACTTTTTTTGAACTTTTGACTTCTTGAAGAAGTTATAAGTCAAAAGGAGGTGAGGAAATGGAGAGCCAAACATGCTCTAAGTATTCAACCATGTACAAATTAAATTTATATTTTTAAATTGTTATCCCAAAGTTTCTGATTTATTTCGCAGTTAAAATTATTTAAGTTTGAACAGTCATATTTTGATTAGATGAATTGATGGAGGTAATTTGAACTATTTAAATTTGGTTTGACTTTAAAGTTTGAAAATTTAATTTTGTAATTTTAAAGTACGATAAATATTTTTTGGTTTATAATTATAAATAGTTTTTAGAAATGAGATTGAATATGTAAAAAATGTTTGTCTTCTAATATTTTTATATTGATTAATAAAAACAATTATGAAAATAATTTAAATACTAATTGAATGACATTTATTGTTTTGAATAATTAATGTAAGACTTCATGAGAGAGTGACATGTGTCCCTCATATGTTATCTTTTATTAGATGTAGATGTAGATGTTGAAGTTAGCCGTTTTTACATCACTGTGTAAATAAAATAATTCACATTTTGTGTAGGAGGTCTCGCGGATCTCACAACTTAACCTAGTTCTCAACCGATCTGAATACTATATATATATATATATATATATATATATATATATATATATATATATATATATATATATATAGGGGGTCAAATGAGAAAAAAAATTATGTGAGAAGAAAAAGAAGAAATGATATATTGATAGATATTAAATACTTTAACTATTTCTATATTAATTATTATATTTTTAATTAATTAGTCATTAACACTTTATCCTACAGATTATCAAAATTTGCCCTACACATATCAAAATTCATCTTACATAATGAGTTTCATTTATTTAACTAGTTTAGGTGGGTTACAAAAATTAATAATTTATTTAACATTAAATATAGTTATTAAATGGGAGATTTCTATTGGTTAAAATTTGTTCTTTTTCTTCTTACAAGATATTTTCTTCTCATTTGAACTCTCCATGGGGGATGGTTTAATAGAACACTCATTTTATTGGGAGAAGTAGAAAACTTTTATTTAAAGAAAATTAGTTTGGAGATTCTCTTTCCCATGTCATCCCCGTTAAAAAAAAGACCTAAAAAACGCTACCACATATGTGTAATATAACCTAAAACCTAAACCCCCACCCCAGCCTTACCCCCACCCAAAAACCTAATTCTACCACACCCACACCCAAAAAGTTAAACCATTTACCCAAAAACCTAAACCACCCATCCACCCCACTAAAAAGCCTAAACCCACCCCGCCCACTGCCTACTAAAAAACCTAATGTAACACCCAAAACGATGGCGGAAACATCGAGGTGTCACGTAGTGATGATTGTTCAATAGCTCATGGACTAGAAATGTAAATTTGAATACATTGAATTGAATAATTTATTACATTGAAAGGAATTAAAAGATACAAAATTCTAACGTGACAACTAAAACTGAAATCCAATAAATCTCAAATCTAAGTCTAATTCCAAGAGCATAGAAATGATCTCATAAGAACCTAAAATATGTACGAAAATAATTTGGTCAATACAAAAATGTATTGGTGAGCATACCCATTTGATATATATAGTAAGGAAAATTTAGCAATTCATTTGTTATTTTGCAAAATATAATAAGTGGTATCCGGGTCAAATCAACCCTATGAAAAGAAAGGAAATATATATAGTATGCGCTAGTAGTAATGCAATACATAGCAATGACAAGGACTCTCAACAGAGTCACAAGGGTATATACCATAGTACTATTCATTGAAATGCCAGGCCACAACGGTTAATGATTTAACAAGTCATAGATACACGAAATGACACAAGCAAACACACATAAGAATTGTTATTTTAGTAAAAGGAAATAGAAACTTGATAGTAAGTACATGAGTCACCCCAAAATAGTAAAATAGTAAAAAGGGGAAAAGATATACTCACATAGTTAATAGTAGTATAATGTATTTCTTGAAGGGAGTGAAACTGAATAGATCGAACCTTTTCAAGTCCTAAAATATAAATAAACCTAATAAGGTTTGTGCACTCGTCCTAGAGTAAATGTAGGAATTATGTAACTTGTCACCCAACAAGTTTGTGTAAGAAATCCTTATTCGATGTTTATATATTTAGTAGTAATGTGGTGAATGGTTTTGATAATTTTTGTAATGTGTGAAATATATAATAATCTATAGATATTTATAGAAAGTCAGGATAACCGAGTTAGAGTTGAAAATTAACAAAGAAATTAAAAACTATAAAAATCAATTATAGTATATATATATATATATATATATGCTTGACAACAATGTTTATGGATATTGATGCACAATATTCGGTTAATAAAAAGAAGGAAAAATAACTAAATAAATAAGTATTTTAATAATGTTATTTTCTTTCTAAATGGTCAATAGTACATATAGATATTTCTAAACGCAATTCTCTTGGGTGGTAATTTAAATCAACTTACATGAATATATATATATATATATATATATATATATATATATATATATATAGGGGAAAGTTAATTTGAGAACACTTATATTTCGTGCGAACCGTGAGAACAGCATCTAAAACCATTCAAATTCAAAATTTCTTTTTACACTTGTCTTTATTACTAAAATACAATCTCAAAAACACAATTTACGCGTAAAAATTCAAACATATACGAAAATAATTTGTTTTTACACATGTGTAAAAAGTTAATTTGAAAGTGTTTTTGCAAGAAAAGATGAATTATTTGGAAAGAAAATTCGTTTATTAATGTTGTATTTTGATTATAATGAGGTTTGTATTAAAAATTTTTGATTTTGATTAATTTTTTTACTTGTTCTCACGGTTCTCACAATATTTAGTGTTCTCAAGATAACTCTCCCCTATATATATATATAGGGGATGGATAAAAAGGAAACCCCATCTTCATGAAAAACCTTGTAAACTCTATGGTGACCATTGATCAAACTTGATCAATGGTCCTTAATTAATTGTTTATAATAATATAAAGCCACTTGCATTTGTGTGGTTGTAATGAGATCAAGGGCAAATGAGTCATTTAAGCAAATGGGCCAATTTAATTTTCTGAATCCTAGGTTTAAAAAGGTTGATTTGACACTTGTCAAGTCACCTCTCTCGTACTTTATGGCACTTTCTCCAGCACGAAAAATTAACATACGTTAGTGTTGTGATGCAAAATTCTAACCTCGTGTGAGACATCGCTAACATGTGTTACCAGACATATACTAAAAGAACATAATAAAAGATCACATAAATTGTGTATTTATTTAATAAATGATAAAAACGATCATTACAATCAATACTAAAAATGTATCAAAAAAGTTTTCATACATACATAATTATTTGTGAATGATAAAAACTATCATAACAACATAAAAAAGATCTAGCTATGCTTCGTTCTTGATACCCATCTTTATCTTTAACACAAAACATCTCTTCACCTACAAAAAAAGATAACACATGTTAGTTTGGCTCTCTGAAACATATAATAAGACATCACTAACATGTGTAGTGTATTCTAAAAACATATGTTTTACTGAAATAACGTATGTCATATGAACCCTAACACATGTTAGTTAGGCATATACTACGTATGTCATATGAACCCTAACACCTGTTAGTTAGGTATATACATGTGTTAGCATCACTAACATGTGTATAAACAAATACCAAATCTGCAATTCCATGTGTATCGTACTCAATTTGAAATGCCAAGTGTATAATACTCAAACATGTGTATGAACAACACTAAACGTGATTTTTACAACTATGTTAATTCTAAAACATATGTTTTACTGAATTAACATATGTCATATGAACCCTAACACACGTTAGTTGGGCATATACTACGTATGTCATATGAACCCTAACATCTGTTAGTTAGGTATATACTAGCATGTGTTACCATCACTAACATGTGTATAAACAACACCAAATATGCAGTGCCAAGTATATCATACTCAATTTTACAACTATGTTAATACAACTACTCAAATACGATTAATAGGGTTTGAAATCCAACAATAATAAATTTAAAAAATCAAATCAGAACCCTAGCACCTGTTAGTTGGGCACATACTAGCATGTGTTAGCATATTCTAAAATCAAAACACTAGCACACGAAATATATAATATAATAAAAGACATCAGTAGCATGTGTTAGCATATTCTAAAATACATGTCTTACTAAAAATAACGTATGTCATATGGGTCCTAGCACCTGTTAGTTGGGCATATACTAGCATGTGTTAGCATCACTAACGTGTGTGAGCATACAAGACTCGGATCGCAAAAAATAGACATGTACCCTATACGAGTTCATAACAATTTCACTTGCCAAAAATTTATTAAACATAATACAAAAATTATTTAAACACCCTATTCACCAAAAGATTAAACATTTATAATCTTTATAAAAAAACATCACTTACCACAGCCACATCACCAACGCCTCCTTCTTCCAATAGCCTACTCATGAAAACCAACACTGGAACAGATAACATGTGTTAGCATATACTAACATAAAAAAAACTACAAAGTTATTCATCAATCACATGTGATCTGTCAACCTCATGTCCTCAATCTAATAAAAATCTAACATAAACAAAATAATAATAATAAAAAAAATAAAAAAAACGTTAACATAAGTTTTTTTTTCATTCAAGCATTTGATCGAACACTTGGTATGCGAACAAAAACTATCCCCAAAACTACTATTATTATTATTCTAACAAAACCCAAAACCTAACTACAAACAAATATTTCAAAACTCACCAAGATTCAAGTTTGATTAACACCAAAATATCCAGATCCAGATCTAACATAACCACCACCGTCTAACCTCAAATCGGAGCAAACGAACATATTCAAGAATCTGTGAAGGAATCGGACACGGTTTTGATTGAAAAGGGGGATCTTGGTGCACCCGAACTGAAAACGTGCACACAAGAAAACATTGTTGAAGAACCTGATTCAGTCTTGTCTGGAAAGGAGGAATGGTGGTGGGTGTAGCAGGTTGGTGTAATTAGGTTTAGGTGGTGATGGCGACGGTTGGTGGAGGTGGTGGTGGGCTAGGTGACGGTGGTGGGCTGGGTGTAGCAGTGAGTATAACTTGTCCCCTGATTCAATCTCTCGCATCTCTCTCTCTCTCTCTCTCTCATAAGTTTTTATGTGTCAGTGTGTGTATATATATTGTGGTTGTGGTTGTGGTGGTGATGGTGGTGGTGCTTCTAGAGAGAGACAGAGAAGGAGGAGGGTAGAGAGAGAGGGCATATTCAGTAAATTGAATTTGAAAAAAATAAAGAGAGAGAGGGGAAAACAATTTATATAGTGAGAGAGAGAAGGGGGTGATGGAAAAGACCAAATTAACCTTGTTAATATAATAAAGAGTAATTGTGGGTGGGATGATGTGGCACCATATGGACCAAACATTGGGTTTATTGGAGTTTTTCATTTAAAATGGGTTTTTTCCATATACTTCCCCTATATATATATATATATATATATATATATATATATATATATATATATAGGTTTAGGATCATGTACAAAACCTATTTTTTGTGAGAAGTGTGAGAACCAATAATAGTGCGGCCTATTTTATTATATAGAAGGGTAACATTGTAAATTGCATTGCTAATCTTATTTTAGGAGATAATGGCTAATTAATTTCGTGTTTAATTTAGGAGCATTCTTAGGGATTTTGTTTCACATCTCACGAATTTTTATAGAGTTTTTATTAACATTCAGCAATTTATCATTCATTTACTGAATTATATACGACCAAAACAGCATTCATATTGGTGTGTTTTACTGATGTGAGCACATGGTGTTTTACTGGTATACCATAAGGTTTGAAGGGTATAACACACCTTTTGTGTTATTTTTATAAGGAGTTTTACTGATGCAAAAAATATGGTTTTTTTATGCACATTGGTGTTTTATTTTAGTCTTGTAAGTTGCTTCATCAACAAGGTGTTTTTACGTTCATACCCGTGTGTTTTATCACCATATTCTCAACTTTGTGTTTTAAACAGTCCCGTGTGTTTTATCATCATCTTCTCCATAATCCAGTGTGTTTTATCTTCATCATACACAATCAGTAACACATTCAAAAACACAACTATACATACATTTAAAATGTGTTTTAAATTCAAAAAACACCAAACCAAACAAAAATTCTTTGAACATAAAACACAACAATATGAATGTTGTTTAAAATAATCCACCATAAAACACACTGATCCATTATCACCTCATGTCGTCTTCATCTTCATCCCTAAAAAAAACACTCCGATTATTTATGTTTGAGATGGTGGCTGTCGAATGATGGTTCGGTTGATGGTGGTGGTTTGTGGTGGTTGATGGCGGTTGTGTAGGTGGCGCAGGGAGAGAGAGAGAGGAGAAAGAGAGAGAAAGAGAGAGAAAGAGAGAGAGAGAGAGAGAGAGAGAGAGAGAGAGAGAGAGAGAGGTGAGAGACACTTAAATGTGAATTAAATGGAGGACGTAAATAGGAAGACTGAATTTATTAGGCCTTCCATATTTTTAATTAGACCCTTTAAATGTGAATTAAATGTAGGGTGTGTTTTACCATTATACCCCTAAGTAGCCTAATTAGTTATTATAACTATAACATTATTTACAATAATGCCACTCATTAAATCTAAACCATTGATTAAGATGATCTAATGGTCCAAAACACTTCTTACCCTTCTCACACAAAACACACTTTGCACAGGATCTCGACCCTATATATATATATATATATATATATATATATATATATATATATATATATATATATATATATATATACAGACATTAGGGAAAACACATAAAAGTTTATCTATCTTGACTAAATAAGAAATCAAGCGTGTAGGATAATATTATAGTTTGATTCTAGAAATGATAAGTGCCAAAGAGTGTATGTTTAACTAACAAGTTTCAATCTTGGATTAAGAAACTAAATTATTAGTTTTTTTAGGCGTTGGGTGACAATGATTTGTATCTAAGAATCAAGTAACCAACTTAGCATAAAATAAAATGGGTTTAGGAGATTCATACCAAAGTGATTAGAATTGAATATCAAACGTGAATATATGTACTTGAACTTGAATTCTTGAGTCAAAAAGGTTGGTGGTTTGCGTTACAAATTATATTGTAGAGATGTTTTGAAACAAGAGGGTTTCTTGTTTCTTTTATAGCCCAAGTTAATTAATATTCTTTTAATATGGTAGCCAATTGTTTCATCGGTTACTGTTATACATTGATTGAGGCAATAAAGTTCCACTTAACTCCAAACGTCGGTTACACGTTCTACATGAAGACTAGAGTGTCGGTTACACATTCTACATGAAGACTAGAGTGGGGTTAAAGAGTTCGAAATGAATTACTTATTAATTTAGAACTGGTGTATGAAACTTCATGGACAATCATTTCTCTCATTGATTATTTGATTTCAACTTTCTTTTATTAAATTTATGAATTACGTAACATAATTTTCTCAATTAAATTCGCAATTAAAGTTTGGCACTAAAAGATTTTGCATCCAAATATAATGAAAATTCAGTTCGTGCTATTAAGTTTTAGATTGATTATACAAGTCAAGTTTGTTTATGATTCGACAAGAAAATCTATATGTATTATTTTAGAGTTTCGAATTTTCATAAATTTTGAAAATGACGAAACTTGCAGGGACTAAAAATAGAAACATTAAATACATGAAGGACTACATTTGATAACTTGATAAATATGAGGGTGACGGTTGTCACACCTAACCCCCCACCCCCACCCAAAAATCTAAACGCACCCCTACCCCACCCTCAAAACCTAAACCTTAGAAGCTAAATAAATAAAATCAAACTCTAAAAGCTAAACTAAACCCAAAAATTAAAACCTAAAGCTTAACCAGGCATTTACTACACATGTGCATTAGAATTCACATTTTTTTAATCTAAACGGGGATGGCGTGGGAAAAAGAAGTTCCGAACCAATTTTCTAGTTTGTGACTTAAATTTTAAGTTATGATTTTTTTTTAATTTAAATAGGAGTTTTCTAGTTCTCTCCATAACTATAAGTTTTCCATTAAACCTTCCCCTATGTATACTATATTAATAAGCATATAGGAGAGGTACATTTGGTCTTTTTACACTTTTTCAAAACGTACAACACTTTAAAGCTTTATGTGCAAGTATTCAATGCACACAAATCTTAAAAACTTCTTAAAAACATTTATAGCATTTGGCTCCAAGTTTTTGTAACTCTTGAATTTTGAATTTCTATCCACACTTCAAGTTCCGGCAACTGTGTCTTCAAAGTACATTTCAAAATTCAAAGATTCTAGCTCCCCCTCTCTAAAAAAAAGCCTACCTATGTAACTTCCTTTGTTTAAATGGTGGCCGTTCGTTTAAATTCTAGTAGAGGTACCAAATCCAGTGTGTTGGTATGGTGGTCGTTTGTAGCAGCTCCTGCAACAAATGGTGATGATTGGGGTCCAAATATAGTTCATCGACTTCAGTTAGGGTTCCGACAACCCTTTTTCATTGTTTTCTTGATACACGGATGTAAGGGCTGGTTAATTCAAATATATTTAATTGTTGTTTTTTTTTAGATTTTTGACGCTTAAAACAGCTTCGTTGGTGTATTTAACAGATCTTCGGCAACAAGGACTCAAAACTTTTTTTTCCAGCGACTTGAGACAACCCAAAATTCAATAAACTATTCCATCTTTAAGATTTGCAAGCGATAACTCTTGTTCTGGTTGATTATGGTTTCTTATCATGGATTAGGGTTTGATGTTTGTATCTTTCTTTGTCATATTGAAATATGTATTTTTTAAGCAATTAAGGACTAACTTCTTTCTTATCTGTCCCTGCTTCCAGTTATTTTGAACTTTCTTTTGTATGAATCCCAAGATATATATAGTTATTGTGGATTTCAACTTTGCCCAAATTACCTGTTTATTTAAAGTGAACTGAGCTGGAGCATTGTTATCACATGAATATGGTTATGTACCACCCGGGTTTGGCGGAGCATTTGTTCCAAGATCACAAGTAATGACATTCACTGGATCATTATTATATCCTACTTATATAATCATAATTATACATGAATTTTAAATTTGTTTTCATATGAAATGTAATTGGTGCTTATTTTCACAAATTGGTGAAGCACCATCCCACAATTGATGCATGAACTGTAGTTCCAGCTTCTAGATAGGAGTAAATATGGCGATCAGTAAACAATGAAGCTTCTAGAGAATCCTGAGGTAAAGATATTTTTTCATTGATGGTTTCTCTCATGATTACTGTTAAAGTTCCCTGGATAAAATCAGTCAAGGTTCTCTATTTTTTACCGTAGATTTGTGATATTCAGAGGGTTTTTTATTACATGATTAATAAGAGAAATTAATAGGAATATCTCTACTACATTATAAAGAGGGAGCAATGAGCAAAGATGTCCAACTTGGCAAAGTTAAGATGGGAGATTAAAAGCCTCAAGTGTAATCTCCAAATTTTTACCATCTTTGTTCCATTTATACCCTTGTGTACCACTTTTAATATCAATGGTACAAAATAATAATGCTCATAGTTCACATCTGAAGATGCAACGCTGGTTCATTAGCGTTACAACCCCTGAACTACCAACTACGTGAATTCAATGTGCAATTCAATTTCGTCAACAGAAGGAGACATTGATGCGTTCCATTTGCCCATAAACCTCTGTCTCTACTCCTACTCTATTCATATGCGTTAGCAATCAGCAATGACCAAAACCAAATGTTAGAGACATCTAGGATTTGAGCGATGATCATCACCTCATAATATTGTCAATTCTTTCAAGAACAATTACCTCCTTGTCTACTCGCTCATGATGGTATTTTTATTATTACGTTTCTGATTTGTTCTACATTATTATTTTATGTGTTTCTTTTTTTTTTTGTCATTAATTGTTCTTGATTTGAGTTTTTTCTTCTGATGTGGTGTTTTTGAGGTTGAAATTGATTTGGGTAGTTCAAGATTTGGGTTGGGTGTTGATAAAGCATAGTAACAGGAAACGCCCCCACCCCCGCGATCCAGATCGCTGTACAAAATCAACCCGAATGTTGTTTGTTTGCTTTAATTACGGTATGTATAACTTTAATTCTCTCTTACAGTTCTTGATTGTTGATTTTATCTTGATTTGAATTTATGCAAATGGGTTTTGTAGATTTTTATTTTCTTGATTATTAATTTTTGGACAAGGAGGAAGGGAATCGCGATACCTAAGGTAAACCTCTAAAATCTAATCCAATTTCCTGCTGTTTAAATGCTTTATAAACACCGATAGGTGGTTGTGGTTATGTTGTTAAAGCGTCCACATTGCATTTTCAAACTTCTATTTCGGGTTATCTTCATGATTATGAAGCTTTAAAATAGTTCCTCATGGTGTGCCAGCTCAAGCCCTTGGCTGGTCAACATTCATGAAAGGAGCACCATTCACTCCTGCCATGATAAACGCTCTTGTTTCTGAACCTGCTTCAAGGTAACATATGTAAAAACTTCAAAGCATTGTACACATGGTTTTTAATAAACTATTAAAGCTAATTAACGGATTTCAAGATTTAGTAAACGAAAAAGCAATTGAATTTAAGCTAATGGATTTGATGGAAGCTTAGCAGAGCTTGAGAAGGTTTTTGAGATTGCAGTCAACGAATCAGACGATGAGAAGATAGCTGCTTCCTGCTGCTACTATTCTTTGTGGACCCTCTTTGATTCGAGGCTGGAATGTGCATGTATATACATTTGTTATTCATAATTCACCAAAAAGGTAGAATTTGAAGGGTGTGGATTGACTTAAAACGCATGATGGTTGCAGGAGCATAGTGTTTATTTCATTACCAGATTAGTATCACCTCCACCACCTGCAAATTATTCCGGGACTGACAGTCATCTTATAGCTTATGCTCCCATGCTTAATGTCCTTCTTGTTGGTATAGCACCCATTGACTACGTTCAAATCTTCTCTCTACATGGACTTGTAAGTTCATCTGATGCCATATTACTGATCAATGGATGGATACTTTGGTTATATAACTCAGTTTTTTGTTCGCGCAGGTTCCACATCTTGCTGGTGCTTTGATGCCTATATGTGAAGTATTTGGATCGTGTGTGCCGAATATATCATGGACCTTGACAATGGGAGAAGAGATCTCGGAGGGTTGGAGACGTACCTCCAGTAGGGTCACAACTCACTCCTGAGTACTTTTTTACTCTATGAGGTTGTTTCTAACTTTCTAAGGTTTTCCTTCTTTATAGGTTCCTGGTCAGAATTCTTGGCAGATTCTACTTGTGATGATTTGATAAGGACACACACCATATCATCAAATCAAGAGAAGTGACAAAGAGACACATGTTCTGTTTCTAACGAGGTAGAAATGCAGTACTTTAATAATGAGATGCCAGATTCTCCACATGCCAAGAACATGGTGAGTTTTTCTCCTATGCTGCAATAAAATGGTTCTCTTTTTAAAAGCTTTCAACATAGATTTAATTTCATATTAAATGTAAAACAAGTTAGTTCTTTTCAAACTAACTTGATGCAAAAATTAATTCATGATCGCGAGAAGGCGAATCTTTCCCAACAGAGAACATGTCTTTTAGGTACATATTGTGTATTATTCAGCATTTGGTTTAATCTTTGAAACTTGTATGTTCAAACAATAGAAAAATTCAAATATGTCTCACTTTGCTACATAGAAATCTTAAAAATATTATGTCTTCGTGTCTGTTTTTTGTTGTATTGAACCAGAAAACAAAGCTAGTTTTAGGGTCATAAAGATAGAGGCTGAAAAAGTGCGTAACAGCAAGATTTAATCGCATTTAGTTGCAACTATTTATGTGTAGCATGTATCCGAGCAATTTTTTTTCCTGGCATTTTAGCATGTCAATTAACAAAAGGCATTTCAGATAACAAAAGGCATTTCACCTTGAGCTCAGCTACTTTTTTTTGATAAGGTTAAATCTCCGTTGCGTTTGGTGTCTTGGCTCATTTTATCTACCATTACGCTTTTCCGGTACGTACATTGCTAACAAATTTAACTTGATTGTTTAGTTGGCAGGACTTTCGGATTGATGTTTGTTAGTAACATGTTCTTCACTGCATCGCGAGGGCACCATGATAGACATCATAACTGAATCTCATATTAGTTGGGACATCCGCTGCAACGCGCGGGCATTTCCGCTAGTGATTATATAAGACTGAATTAAAATACTTTTGGCCCATTCGATCAAGAACAGAAATTTAGGAACAGATGTTTGGAACCCCCTTCATTCCCCCTTTTTTAAAATATTGTATTCTACTTTTAGCTAACAATCCGTGGTCATTGATGAAAGGTTGTAAAAGTTCATTGGGTTTTCTTCAATATTTAGTAATCGAAGCCATTATTATTCTAACCAGATGAATATCCTATGCCCTAAGTGTGACACCCGACATGTTTGGCTTAAACATTTTAGTAACACCTAAGTCTACGTTAGCGAGAAACATTTATAAACGGACTTAACCAGGTTAGTTGAGTCGGGTCAGGATAGGATTGTCCAGGGTTCAATGATCTGCAGGATCATTGGGAGTGGTTTTGGGAATACACTAGTACCAGGTCCCGTTGTTGGTGAAATTACATAAACTAAATTAAGTGTTATGTGTAGATTAATTCTTATATGGTGGATTATATGCAAAGACGTGTTTAAACGATGTGTAGATAATCATCCATGCTTAAATATGTTAAACATAAATTAAGGTTGCATGTTCATGTGTTAGGATGCATTAAAATGCGTTAAACACGACAAACTGGAAAAACTAGAAAAACATAGATCCAGGTTCAACCACAGCGTGGGGGCGAACCTGGAAAAGGATCTTGGCTCGACCTCTAATGAAGGGGCGAACCTGGGATACAAAAATAATAGAATTCCATTCGACCAAATAAGGTACATTCGACCATGTACAAAGGGGCGAATGTGGGTACATTCGCCCAGGTGAAAGGGGCGAATGTGGACTAGTATAAATACCAAACTTTGTCATTTTTCACCATTTCACAAACGCTAACCGTCTCTAAACACTCTCAAACGATTTTAATCATTAAGTAAGGAGTTTTTGCTCTTATTTTTCATAATCTAACCTACCAACAACATCTAATCAAGAATCCAAGGTGTGTTCTTAATCCTAAACCTTTTTCAAGCATTTTAATTCGTTTTCATCTAATCCTAAATGTCCAGATCTGTTCTAAGGATGTTTTTATCAATAAAAACCTTTTAAACATCTTTCTAAACCAAAACCCTATCATTAAACATAGGTTTCATATCAATAAACATATGTTAATTATGTGTTATGTGATATTATGTGTTGCTTGATGATTTGCTGCTGTACTAATGCTAGAAGCATGATCTAGGGCTGATATTGATGTTAATATAGGATTGTTTATGGCCACAATTAGATGATTAATAATATCATGTCTAAATTGGGGGTTTTTAATAAAGCTAGGGCTTGATGCATGCTTGTATGACCAATAGAACTTTTTGAGATGTTTAAACACATGACAAACTGAGCACTATTAAGATGATTATGGATTGATTTCAAAAAGTTTTCAAATTGGGTAAAGAATTCATGCATGATGTGATGTTTTCATAATTTTTGCCATTTTGGGAAAGGCTTAAAATGAACATGTTTTGGGGTAAAATTGGTGGGGTTTTGTGGGAATATGTTAAACATATTCAACTGCTGTGTTTGGCGATGTTTCGCGATGTTTCGGATGTTTTTGAAGCGTTTTTGGGAAAATTATTCTGCCAGGGTCGAACCTGGGCACATTCGACCAATCAGGTGGTCGAAAGTGGAATCCCAGGGTCGAACCTGGACACTTTTGGTCGAATCAGTTCAAAAGGGGCGAATGTGACTTCGAATGGGTCGAAGGTAGCTTCCAAAGGGTCGAATGTAGCTTAAAAAGGGGCGAAGGTGGATTAAAATTCCTGGTTCGACCCTATTGATTCAAAAATGAGATTTTTGATACAAACTAAGTGTTTTATGCTTGAACCTTGTGTGTAATCTATGTGTACTTGATTAGTTAGGGTAATGAGTCACCAACGGGATGTCGGGTCGGTCTAGTGTGTCGGTTGAACACTTAAACACGTTTTAAAACATACTTGGTCACGATCTGGACAATCGGGGAATAGATAAACTTATGGTTATTAGTCGGAACACTTATGTAAACATTTTGATAGATCTCTGGTAGTGGGATTATCAAGGGCTTGGCTTTCTTATATTACTGAAGAACGCAACTTAAGGTGAGTTCACGGCCCCACTTTTACTGCTTTAACTTTTGGGGGAGAAAACATGCGCTAAACTATTTTGGTAACATATGTCATACTATGGTTTTAACTTTGCATTGCTATACGATCGTTGAAAGTCCCGGGGAAACCAAGAATGTGCGGGGATGCACAACGGGGGAAATGTGGATAGATCTATTGGGCGTGACCTGCCCCACTCGACGGCTTCAAGGGCCGGGCGGGTGCATGTTGTCTCGAACTTTGCTAAACGTGTTGAACATTATTCGGGCTGCTTAAACATATGCTAAACCTGCTAAACGTGGCCAGTAATGGTTTTCCAATCGTAGTATTAATAAAACATACGCCTAGCTAGCGTACTTGGTAACATTGATATAGTATGGACATGATAACACTTTGGTAACTTTTGGTATCACCTTGAACAAACCTGTGAACTCACCAGCATTATATATGTTGACGTCTCTTTTGGCATGTTTTCTCAGGTCGCTAAGGTAGCATCGGTTGGACATAGGCGCACGGGTCTGCATTGGCGTCTAGGCTTAGTCGCATATTTTAAATAAGTGTCTTGAATATTTTGGAACACAGTTTTGTAGTTGATTAAATTTTTAAATGCTTCCGCTATGGTTTAATGGTTTGATAACTAAGCTTTTGAGTTTACGTTTTTCATATAGTGTTGTTTATTGTGACCGTTGACTTGGATCCTGGTTTGTCATACGCCTCGCGGTAAAACTTCGCAAGTGGAAATTTGAGGGTGTGACACTAAGACAGGTTTTCCTACATTAATGTTAGGTGTGTAATTTTGATTATTGTTTTACAAAGCTATGCTTGTCATGTTACCATTTTATTTTTTTACATCGTATTGACTTTGTAACCTACTAGGATACTATATTTTATTTCTATTTTCTAATTTAGACTTGAGGATACCACCTTTTTTTTACATGATGCAACACGTTATGCTTATTAACCAAAGTACCCTCCCTCCTAGCATTTTATCTATTTGTGGTCATCAGTGATCGGCATATTTGGTACACGGATTGGGGACACCTTCTATCCTACCAATGAATTATACCCTTATCATAAATGTACAAATATTAGCTGCATAACTCCAAACCAGACATCTGTTTGCGCTTTTTTTAGGTTAAATTTGCAGCCATAACATTATTAATTCCTTTTCTTTAGGATGATGACTTTGAAGAGGATGAGGACATCGTCATTACTCACCAAACCAAAGATGATGTATTTTTATGCACATGTTCGACTCTAAATGTAAGCATATTAGTTGATTGTAATATTGGAAGATTAGAGTGTAATTCCCAAACTTATTGCACACAGATGAGTGACGACAATTGGTGCAGAGAAACATACATTGACAACAAATTAAGGAATCTACTCAAATATGGATTCATCAAAATTGCTAGGTAATTCTCAAAAAGGCTGTATGCAAATCAATGTGAAAAACATAAGGATTACGTGTTTTATTAAGAAAATAGATTCTATATATTTTTTTTTTTTGCATATGGTTTAAAAAATTTGTAGGATCATGCTTCGGACAATAAACGATGTATCACGCGCGTTTCGGATTAAAGGGGGAAACAATAACCCGACTAGTTGTTATAGGTGAGTGTTTATGGAAGAAATAATAATATGAGAGCACACACACAAAAACACTCACAAAGGGTTGCAACTTGTATTGGAATGGTAAAAGGTTTTCAAATGAGCTAAGGCATGGGGTATTTATAGGACTGTCTCATACACCTACAAGCATGCACGCGTATGAGACTCATACATCTCTTGTCTAGGTATATGAAGTTTCATACACCTAAGACTATCCTGAAATTCCCAAAATACCCCTTGACCTCTAAAATACTGCCCGATAACATCTAAAACGTACATAATCATGCCTACGACTATTATGGACCTATCATTAGCTGCGGACAAACACGAAGTGCACTAACAGTCTCCTCCTTGGACCTAGCTAGTGATCTGTAGACTTAACCAGTCACTGAGCTGGGGATGTCTTGAAAGACGTTCACATACTCCCCTAAGGTCTAGCTAATGATCTTCAGTCTTCAAGTCTTCATATCTTGCAATCTTCAACATGGGAACATACACCGCAGTGCACTAACAATCTTTCCGTGAAGACTTGAATACTTGCTTCATGAGATCTCGTCTTGGTCTTTGATCAGCTTTGGTAACTTGGGAGAAATAAATAAATCTCCACTGTTTTGATTAATGATTCTTTGACGAAGACGGAGACCAAAAAGATCGGCACTTTCATTTCTTGATTCTCGTCTTCTTTAGCTTCGGTTGCTGGAGCTCTACCATGGTCTGGTGTCTCTGAAGATGGAAAAGCGGGTTGTTGTTCAGGATGATCTTGTTGTTCAGATTCTGGTCTTGTTCAGCTTCAAGCTTTGCCGTCTGATTCATGATGAGCACACTTGTCAATTTCAACCCTTTAAATTATGAAAGCTGCATTTTGACCCTTGAATTTTCAAAGACTTTATTTTATTGTGTTTCAGTTTCGGATATGAGATTCCAATTGAATAATTTAGTATTCCAACATTGGTTAATCAAAAATAAAATCATTTTTTGGATTTTTGGTTTTTTTTTTTCAAAAAATAAGAACTTTAAAGCAGATAACTAATATTCACAGATAATATTTTTGCGAGCTTGCTGATAAGAGAATCATATTAGTATTCAAACTTGCCATGATAACCTTTGTTTAGCTAATACAGATTAGTATTTTCAATAAACAAGCGATTACCAATATATTAGTCCACTTAAACTTAAAAACCAGGATTGCTCGCCGGCACTTTAGATAGATTAAGATAAGATTTATACTTGCGGTCAATAGTCCCCACGCACACGACACATTCCCGTATCAGGCATTGCACAAAGCTTCATTGTAACGGGTGAATAAACCATGACCATCCGTCTACAAGACACGAGACTGGTTAAGTCCCGGTCAAGGTGGGGGCAGATACCAGAAGCCATTTTATTATTTTCCTTTTTCTATGTGGATAATTTCCTCAGAGGGCGTGTACAATCCAAGTCACTATCCCAGTGCACAGTCGCCATCAGGTCCGTATTTATTCGATATAATATGTTGTAGCTGACTTAACAGACTTGGCTTAGCGGGTGTGTTCAATCCAAGTCACTATCCCAGTGAGCAAGCACCATAAGCTTCATAATTATATATAGTATGCTCCACAATGCACAATGGCTTACTGGTACGAGTAGCTGAAGACGAAAGATGCTCGCGCTTCGCAGCTAGACTTCTCTTATTTGTTTGTACGAGAATTAGGGTGTGGCTATTGATGGATCTTTTTAGCATGATTAAGAACGCCTAATCAACTCAATCGGATCTGTGATAAATCCAAGATTTGACCATTTAGTCCTGGATATATCACAGGTTAAAGACTCAGAACCTCAGATTTTGGCAACCCAACACTCGAGATTTCGGTACCAAGACCATATGCCAATGAGGAGGGTAACCAATCAACTTTAAGTTGTTAATGTTTATATCATCGTGCCAACATTGAAATGATTTTCAGGCCTCCCGGTATATCACTTGTAAGACTGTTTATCATTTGCAGTTTTAGTGTTTTCGAAAATCAGACAGTCCACTGATGTACTATCATTTTCTCTTTTTTTTACAACAACTCTTTTTTTATTTTTTTTATGTTTGTATTTTTCTAGATTTGTTTTCCTCCTAAAATTCAAAAAGTTTAAAGAAATTGAAATCTTTCTGAATTTTCTGATAGAAAAATGGTTAAACAAAAACAGTTCTTCCGATGTGGTTTACTCATATTTCCCAAATGCCTTTTAACTTTCAAAGATAGTCAAATTTAGATTTGTCAAATGATTTGGTTACGATAAGTTTGATTAAAACTAGAGGCGTTAAGTCTGACACAACAAAAAACACGACATATAAATTAACAGGTTCTAGGTCGGTTAATATAAATAGTTTTAACTAACATTTTAACCAAAAAAGACTCGTTTAATATATGGGTTAAACCGAACACTATCTGTTTATCAAATAGATTAACCTATAAGCTTCATAATTATATATAGTATGCTCCACAATGCACAATGGCTTACTGGTACGAGTAGCTGAAGACGAAAGATGCTCGCGCTTCGCAGCTAGACTTCTCTTATTTGTTTGTACGAGAATTAGGGTTTGGCTATTGATGGATATTTTTAGCATGATTAAGAACGCCTAATCAACTCAATCGGATCTATGATAAATCCAAGATTTAACCATTTAGTCCTGGATATATCACAGGTTAAAGACTCAGAACCTCAGATTTTGGCAACCCAACACTCGAGATTTCGGTACCAAGACCATATGCCAATGAGGAGGGTAACCACCCAACTTTAAGTTGTTAATTTTTATATCATCGTGCCAACATTGAAATGATTTTCATGCCTACCGGTATATCACTTGTAAGACTGTTTTTCATTTGCAGTTTTAGTGTTTTGGAAAATCAGACAGTCCACTGATGTACTATCATTTTCTCTTTTTTTTACAACAACTCTTTTTTTATTTTTTATTTTTATGTTTGTGTTTTTCTAGATTTGTTTTCCTCCTAAATGTAACACCCCAAAAAAATGTTAACTAATAATAATAGTATGGTGGAAATTATATATAATTATATACCTATGTGTATAAGTGTATAAGTATGAGTATGTATGTATGCGTATATATGTATGTATGTAGATGTTGTACCCCTAGTTGTAAGTGGTGCATTGGTAATTGTACATTTGACAAACATAAAATTTACCAAGTTAGTCACTTGGGTAAATTGGTAGAAACTTAACTAACAAAGAGGGAGGGGTTAAATGTGAAATGACACACACTTGAGGGGTGGTTTGGGGAAAATTAGAAGAGATAATATTAGGAGGGATTAAAAAAGAAAGAAAGAAAAAAAGAGAAAAGAATAGAAACGCAGAGAGAGAGGGAGGAAGAAAGGGGTGACAAAAGGGTTCTCCATAACAGCCCCTATAGCTGAGATTAAGTGAGAAAAACACCTCTAATTCCCTGCATGTTCTTGGATTATTAACCCTCTTGAGGTGCTAATCTCATTGGTAAGTTGTATGATTTATTTTGGTAGAGTTTGGGAGTAATTTGGTGGGATTCCATAATCATGTTGTGATAATTACTTCTTGTGGTTAGGAAAGCATGCTTGTTATGTGTAGTAGTGTAAAATTGAAGAGATTTTATGTTAATTGCTTGTAATAGGGCTGAATTGAGAATGTGTTAAGTGGGTGTTGGGATGAAGGTTTCTGTTGACTTTTAAAAAGTCAAACAGAACCTTAATCTCATAAGAACTCAATTGATTATGCTTATTGTTAAGAAATTCATGAAGATTGTAAGTATAAGTATAGAATTGGGAATGTTGTGTCATGGAATGGTATAACCACTTGAATGTAGGAATATGCACACCAATTGTATGATGAAACGCCTAGTAACTTAGAATAGGTGAAATTGTGGGAAAATACATGATAACTATGATGGTAGATGTTGTAGCTATGTGGTTATGTTAGTTTATCTACCTTGTACCAAGAATGGTAAAGGGTAAAGTGCAAAAAGCTAAAGTATGAATTCCTTCGCTATGTAGGTGTGAAGGTGGAAGGTACAAGCGGTTACAAGGAGCAAGGTGCGCACGATAAAGGTAAGTTGGTTACTACCAACTACGTAGTCTAATGAGTATGTTAGTCATAGTTGTATGTATGCATTTTGTGATTGAATTTGGTAGAATGGAAGTAACATGAAGTATCCTTGTGGCTACACAAGGGTATAAATTGGTGGAATGGTTTAAATGGTGGAAGCACCCTTAATGGGTCAAAATAGTAGGAACACCCTCGATGGGTCAATATGGTGGAAGTACCCTTAACGGGTAAAAATGGTGGGAATACCCTTAACGGGTCAAAATGGTGGGAATACCCTTAACGGGTCAAAATGGTAGGAATACCCTTAACGGGTCAAAATGGTAGAAGTAAGGATTTCATTATGGATTCCATGGACTTCTTAGATCCCTTGGACAAGACGATCATATGGTTATAACCTACTAAACGTTTGCCTTGTTGATTTGTAATAGGTAAAGCACATGAATGAAGATCAAGTCTCGAACAAGGATGGGTTATGCACGCTCGCGTTCTTTTGGGTTGGGTACCATGGTTATATTAGGATCTTTGAGTCTTTTAAACAAGTTGTTAATGTTTTGTAGATGGTTTTGGATATGGGTCAAAGATTCGCATGGTAGCCAACTTAGGCTTTGTCTTTTGTAAACTTAACTATTGTCGCCAAGGTTGTTGGCATGTTGTTGGGCATGACGTTTTGGATATATATATAACTATGTATGTAATGGATGTTTATATATTGTCTATATGTTTTAAAAAAAAAAATCGAGTCCTTACAAGTTGATATCAGAGCCAAGGTTTGAGCGAACCGAGCACCTTAGGTGCTTGGACTCAAACCGGAAGCTCGTGGGGGCGTGCAATCAATCCGAGACTTGATCAAGGTACGTGGTGGGAATTATGGGTGGGGGAGTTAGTTAACGAACTCACAAATGTTGGAAAGTCCTAGTTACGAAGTAACCAAAGGGATGGTGAAGTAGAATAGTGGAAGGGAGAAAAAAAAAGTTGCAGAGGCCACCGTACCCCTACTGTGGTACCGTAGGATTACGGTAGGCTCAGGAAGTTGACGGTGGATTGTTGCTGCCATACGGTGGAAAACGGACCATCAGGCCACCGTACCCCTACTGTGGTACCGTAGGGTTACGGTAGACCCAAAAAAAAAATTTATTTTATTTTATTTTATTTTATTTCATTTCTGCAACGGTTGTTATCATATCTTTATGTGGGAATGTATTAAGGGTACGATAACATATAAACATGTGGAATTACCCTCCTAGTATGAAATTGGTGGAAAGTGTGGTGACCCACGTACTGGGAGTAGAAATTTTAGAAAGTATAGATAACAATAGAAATATTGTGGTATGGAATACGCGTTGAATGATTGTTAATGTTTCAGAATCATGGTGGAAGAAGTTGATAACTCCGCTAGGGAGCATGAGTACCAAGAAAAGATAAAAGAGTTGATTGCCACGGAGATGGGTAAGGCGTGGACTGTTAACCTCGCTAAGATAACCCAAGAGGTGGAAACGAATGTAATGGGAGTAATGGAAGGAATGATGACGAGCAGGTTTGATGAACTAAAGAAATTGATTGAAGAAGGGTCGTCCGGCTCCAAGAATGTTAAGAGATGTACATACCGAAACTTTATGTCATGCAACCCCACGGTGTTTAAGGGAGAAATAGATCCACTCGAATGTCTGAGGTGGATCTCGGATATGGAAGGGGTATTTGCACGAAGCCATTGTGAAGGCGAAGATGAAGTAATGTTTGCTACGGGTCAGTTGCGACCCCGCACGAAGGATTGGTGGGACAGTTATAGTAAGGAAGTGGGGCAGGAACGAGTAAGAACCATGACGTGGGCTGAGTTTAAAGAGCCCTTCCTGAAGCATCATTGTCCTCAAACTGCAATTGATCGCATTCAGGAAGAGTTTCTACACCTCCGCCAGAAGAATGAAACCATTGATGAGATCACGAACATATTTCTTGACAAAATGAAGTTTTGTCCAGAATTGGTGGGAACGGAACGGATGAAGATTAACAAGTACCATGCCATGTTAAGGGCAGAATACCGGGAGTTTATCACTGCATCGAAATGCAACACATTGGGTGAACTCATCGATTGGGCTCGTGAACGAGAAACGGAATTAAAACGACAAGAACAACGGGGTGAGAAGAGGAAGGCCGAAAAGACTTGGGAGTCGCCAAAGAAGGCTAAGGGACACGAACAAGGCAAGAAGGATCCTAAGAAGGGAGAAACACCGAGTTGTAAAACGTGTGGGAAACCACATACGGGGGAATGCCGCTTGGGGCAAAAGACGTGCTACAATTGTGGGAAGACGGGACATCCGTTTTACAAATGCCCTAGTCCGGTTCAGTTGTGTTATCATTGCTATGAACCCGGGCACTTCAAGGCGGATTGTCCCAAGCTCAAGAAGGAGGCGCCGAAAGAAGGAAAGAAGAATGAAGCTTCGAAGGCTCGTGGAAGAATGTTCCAAATCACCATCGAAGAAGCAAAGAACCACCCCGAGGTGGTGTCGGGTATGTTACTAGTCAACAACACTCCTATGTATGCGTTGTTTGATACAGGGGCAAGTAGGTCTTTTGTGTCTACCAAAGTGATTTACCACCCCTCCTTTATCATAGAGACGTTGTCAAGCCCATTAGAAGTAGAAATTGCGGATAGTAAAAACTATTTATTACACAACGTATGTAGAGATTGTACTCTCACGGTAGAAGGGGAGGATTTTAGGGTAGACTTGGTACCCATGACAATGGGGGAATTCCAAGTGGTGATAGGCATGGATTGGTTGGCCAAACACCACGCGGAATTCCAATGTAAGAATAAAACCATATACGTTACCTCACCTAGTGGGCGGCGGGTAAGTTTTATAGGGGATAGAAAGGTCGAAGCCAAGTTATGCACCTTGGTGGAGACCATGAAACATGTGCGTAACGGGGGAAGGGCATTCATGGCCTATGTGGTTGATACCACTATCACCACCCCCAAGATTGAAGAAGTACCGATTGTTAGGGAGTTTCGGGATGTATTTCCGGATGATCTTCCGGGGCTTCCTCCCGAACATGAAGTGGAGTTTAAAATTGAATTGGTGCCCGGGGCTCAACCCGTTGCAAAAACACCATATAGGTTGGCACCCACCGAACTCCGAGAGTTGATGACACAACTTCAAGAGTTACTCAATAAGGGCTTCATTCGCCCGAGTGTGTCCCCGTGGGGAGCCCCTATATTGTTTGTGAAAAAGAAGGATGGGTCTATGCGAATGTGCATAGACTACCGGGAGTTGAATAAATTAACAATAAAGAACCGCTACCCCTTACCCCGTATTGATGATTTATTCGATCAACTTCAAGGGGCAAGTTGGTTCTCAAAGATTGACCTTCGTTCCGGGTACCATCAATTGAAGGTAAGGGAAGAAGATGTGGCCAAAACGGCGTTTAGGACCCGGTATGGGCATTACGAGTTCCTAGTAATGTCCTTCGGGTTGACAAATGCTCCGGCCGCATTCATGGATTTAATGAATCGGGTATGTCGTTCGATGTCGGATCGTTTTGTGATAGTGTTTATAGACGACATTTTGATTTACTCCCGAAGTGAATCAGATCACGCGGACCACTTGCGGGAAGTCCTTGAGACGCTTAGAAAGGAAAAGCTTTATGCTAAATTTTCTAAGTGTGCCTTTTGGTTGAGGGAAGTCCAGTTTTTGGGGCACGTAGTGAATGAGAAGGGCATTTCGGTAGACCCTTCGAAAGTGAAGGCGGTGGTGGAATGGGTTTCTCCTAAGAACCCGAGCGAAATTCGAAGTTTTCTGGGCCTAGCCGGTTATTACAGAAGATTCATCCAAGACTTTTCAAAGGTGGCACTACCTTTGACCCGGATGACAAAGAAGAGTGAAAAGTTTGTGTGGGGCGAAGACCAAGAAAGAGCCTTTCGAATGCTAAAAGAGAAGTTGACCAGTTCGCCTGTTCTGACCTTGCCTGAAGGGTCGGATGATTTTGTAGTTTATACGGATGCCTCGCATCAAGGGTTGGGGTGTGTTCTGATGCAACGGGGGAAAGTCATCGCCTACGCATCAAGACAACTCAAACCCCATGAATGTAATTACCCAACCCATGATTTGGAATTGGGGGCCGTAGTGTTTGCGTTGAAAATCTGGAGGCATTACCTGTATGGGACAAAATGTACCATATATTCCGATCACAAAAGCCTCAAGTATTTCTTCGAACAGAAAGATCTCAACATAAGGCAACGGAGATGGCTAGAGTTGATCAAGGATTATGATTGTGACATCGTGTACCACCCGGGCAAGGCTAATGTGGTGGCCGATGCTCTAAGTTGGAAGGAATACCCACCCCCGATTCAAGTTAAGGCCTTGGGTGTTGTAATTGCACCTACCCTTTTGGGTGAGATACGAAAGGCCCAAGTCGAGGCTTTGCAAGCCAATGACCCAAAGAAGATAAGAATGAAAGGGATGATAGACAAGTTGGAAGAGAATGCGGATGGGATGAAGACCCGATATGGGCGGGTATAGGTCCCTTGGACTTGTGAAGTCAAGACTTCACTACTTGACAAAGCCCACAAGTCCCGGTTCTCAATCCACCCGGGGGCGACCAAGATGTATCGGGATTTAAAGAAAGACTATTGGTGGCCGGGAATGAAGCGCGACATCGCTAAGTATGTGGAGAAATGTTTGACCTGCTCTCAAGTCAAAGCCGAACACCAAAAGCCTTACGGGAAATTACAATCACTTGAGGTCCCGGTGTGGAAGTGGGAGGAGATCACTATGGATCTCGTGAAAAAACTACCAAAGACAAGGAAGGGTTATGATGCGATTTGGGTAGTGGTGGACCGACTCACTAAAAGCGCTCACTTTTTGGCTATCCGGGAGGCCTACACCTCCGAACGGATGGCAGAAATTTATGTGAATGAGATTGTGTCCCGGCATGGTGTACCCGTGTCTATTGTGTCGGATCGGGACACTCGATTCACGTCCCGGTATTGGAGGAGGTTCCAAGAAGAAATGGGTACGAAGTTGTTGGTTAGTACCGCCTACCACCCCCAAACTGACGAACAAACCGAAAGAACCATTCAAACCCTCATAGATATGTTGAGGGCATGTGTCCTAGATTTTGGGGGAAGTTGGGATGAACACTTACCATTAGTGGAATTCTCGTATAATAATAGCTATCACAGTAGCATCCAAATGGCACCATTTGAAATGTTATACGGGAGAAAATGTAGAACCCCGGTGTGTTGGGGAGAAGTGGGTCAGCGGGAGTTAGCTCCAAGTGATTTGGTAGCTCTCACTAACGAAAAAATTAGCCTAATACGGGCTAGAATTCAAGCCGCTCAAGACCGACAAAAGGCGTATGCGGATCGTAGAAGACGCCCGATCGAATTTAAAGTGGGAGATTTTGTGTTATTAAAAGTCTCCCCTTGGAAGGGCATTATCAGATTTCGTAAGCGCGGGAAGTTAGGCCCGCGTTATATAGGACCCTTCAAAATTTTGGCACGAGTCGGGCAAGGGGCTTACCGGCTGGAGCTACCGCCATCCTTGAGTGGGATCCATGACACCTTTCATGTGTCCCAGTTACGGAAGTGTCTCGCAGATGAAACCGCGTACGTGCCTCTTGAAGACATAGAGGTAGACGATAAGTTGAATTATGTAGAAAAACCGGTAGCTATAAGAGATTCCAAGGTGAAGTGGTTGCGAAATAAGACCATAAACCAAGTTTTGGTTCAATGGCAACATCGGAAGGGTTCGGATCTTACGTGGGAATCCGAGGAAGAAATGCGGAAGCACTATCCTACTCTATTCGGTACGTATCTAGGTTTCGGGGTCGAAACCTCTTTTAAGGGGGGTAGACTTGTAACACCCCAAAAAAATGTTAACTAATAATAATAGTATGGTGGAAATTATATATAATTATATACCTATGTGTATAAGTGTATAAGTATGAGTATGTATGTATGCGTATATATGTATGTATGTAGATGTTGTACCCCTAGTTGTAAGTGGTGCATTGGTAATTGTACATTTGACAAACATAAAATTTACCAAGTTAGTCACTTGGGTAAATTGGTAGAAACTTAACTAACAAAGAGGGAGGGGTTAAATGTGAAATGACACACACTTGAGGGGTGGTTTGGGGAAAATTAGAAGAGATAATTTTAGGAGGGATTAAAAAAGAAAGAAAGAAAAAAAGAGAAAAGAATAGAAACGCAGAGAGAGAGGGAGGAAGAAAGGGGTGACAAAAGGGTTCTCCATAACAGCCCCTATAGCTGAGATTAAGTGAGAAAAAGACCTCTAATTCCCTGCATGTTCTTGGATTATTAACCCTCTTGAGGTGCTAATCTCATTGGTAAGTTGTATGATTTATTTTGGTAGAGTTTGGGAGTAATTTGGTGGGATTCCATAATCATGTTGTGATAATTACTTCTTGTGGTTAGGAAAGCATGCTTGTTATGTGTAGTAGTGTAAAATTGAAGAGATTTTATGTTAATTGCTTGTAATAGGGCTGAATTGAGAATGTGTTAAGTGGGTGTTGGGATGAAGGTTTCTGTTGACTTTTAAAAAGTCAAACAGAACCTTAATCTCATAAGAACTCAATTGATTATGCTTATTGTTAAGAAATTCATGAAGATTGTAAGTATAAGTATAGAATTGGGAATGTTGTGTCATGGAATGGTATAACCACTTGAATGTAGGAATATGCACACCAATTGTATGATGAAACGCCTAGTAACTTAGAATAGGTGAAATTGTGGGAAAATACATGATAACTATGATGGTAGATGTTGTAGCTATGTGGTTATGTTAGTTTATCTACCTTGTACCAAGAATGGTAAAGGGTAAAGTGCAAAAAGCTAAAGTATGAATTCCTTCGCTATGTAGGTGTGAAGGTGGAAGGTACAAGCGGTTACAAGGAGCAAGGTGCGCACGATAAAGGTAAGTTGGTTACTACCAACTACGTAGTCTAATGAGTATGTTAGTCATAGTTGTATGTATGCATTTTGTGATTGAATTTGGTAGAATGGAAGTAACATGAAGTATCCTTGTGGCTACACAAGGGTATAAATTGGTGGAATGGTTTAAATGGTGGAATCACCCTTAATGGGTCAAAATAGTAGGAACACCCTCGATGGGTCAATATGGTGGAAGTACCCTTAACGGGTAAAAATGGTGGGAATACCCTTAACGGGTCAAAATGGTGGGAATACCCTTAACGGGTCAAAATGGTAGGAATACCCTTAACGGGTCAAAATGGTAGAAGTAAGGATTTCATTATGGATTCCATGGACTTCTTAGATCCCTTGGACAAGACGATCATATGGTTATAACCTACTAAACGTTTGCCTTGTTGATTTGTAATAGGTAAAGCACATGAATGAAGATCAAGTCTCGAACAAGGATGGGTTATGCACGCTCGCGTTCTTTTGGGTTGGGTACCATGGTTATATTAGGATCTTTGAGTCTTTTAAACAAGTTGTTAATGTTTTGTAGATGGTTTTGGATATGGGTCAAAGATTCGCATGGTAGCCAACTTAGGCTTTGTCTTTTGTAAACTTAACTATTGTCGCCAAGGTTGTTGGCACGTTGTTGGGCATGACGTTTTGGATATATATGTAACTATGTATGTAATGGATGTTTATATATTGTCTATATGTTTTTAAAAAAAAAAAATCGAGTCGTTACACTAAAATTCAAAAAGTTTAAAGAAATTGAAATCTTTCTGAATTTTCTGATAGAAAAATGGTTAAACAAAAATAGATCTTCCGATGTGGTTTACTCATATTTCCCAAATGCCTTTTAAATTTCAAAGAGAGTCAAATTTAGATTTGTCAAATGATTTGGTAAAATTATTGGCAATTTGGTAGTTAGTGTGGACTATAGTAATCACTGGATTCTTAGAGATTGCTATGGAAATTACACTATCAATAAGTAAGTGGAGGTGATAAGAAAACGCAAACCGTAGTCACGCATGTGTGTTGATGTATCCAAGGAACCTGGAAACAGCAGCTTGGTGTAGCTACCTGATTCAACTTCGCATGCTGCAAGAAACTCATGTGACGACCTCCCATGAACTGATATCCACCCGTTGCGGATCCAGCTTCAGCATTGTAACCATCATTGACAAAATCACAAAAGTCAACGAGATACAACTTATCGCCATTAGGGTACCATAGACCTCCGGTCAATAACTCTTTAGATAATGAAGGAACCGTTATACAGCAATCACCCAGTCCACTCTTATTCATTACTGACACCCTTTGTTAAGTAGAAACATCGGCTCATGATTTTAATCTCATAATACATTTATTTTATTTCTTCATTCTTAACAAACTCCTCCTTTGATTGGCTATGGTTAGATATCCTCCAAAGATGTTCTGATCAAGTTACCGGGGCAATATGTCACCTATTTAGTGCTAAGATGACCCACTGTCAATAATCAAATGAGTGTTGATAGTCCCTCCCGGAATACCCTACACACTTGTTCAAAGATTAGTTCTGGAGGGGGACCCAGGCCTTGATGGTCGTTGGTCGACCTAGGTCATCAATCATTGGTAGATCCATCCACCTACCATGAGGAGTTGGAGTAGGATCACATGATGATGAACCCTGCAAAGAATTTACTGATTTAGGTCTCTAAACCTGCTTATTTTTATCTTTGAAGACTTTTTGTTTTGCAGGCTTGGGTTCGGCCTTAGCTTGTGCTTTTGGGTTTCCCTTTGGACTTTCGTTAGGGTTTGCCTTGGGCCTTGGGAATCAATAACCCGATTAGTTGTTATATGTGTGTGTTTATTGAAGAAATAATAATATGAGAGCACACACACAAAAACACACACAAAGGGTTGCAACTTGTATTGGAATGGAAAAAGTTTTTCAAATGAGCTAAAGCATAGGGTATTTATAGGACCGTCTCATACGCCTGCAAGAGTGCACGTGTATGAGACTCATACATGTCTCTTGTCTAGGCGTATGAAGTTTCATACACCTAAGACTATCCAGAAATTCCCAAAATACCCCGTGACCTCTAAAATACAGCCCGATAATATCTAAAGCGTACATAATAATTCCTACGACCATTATGGACCTATCACTAGCTGGGGACACACACGAAGTGCACTAACAAATTTCCTAAATTGTTCCTAAATTGTTGCAGCTATCGATGGTAATTTCTAGCATTGATGACTTGAATAATCCACAAGTTAATGCTCCATACCTATTTTCAACATTGTGGAAGGTTAGTCATTTTCCATATGTGACCAGTTAGATTTGTTTGCATATGAATGGCTCTATTCAGTTTGTTTTCATCTCAAACACTTCAATGAGGAGAGTCACACAAATAGATGGTCGTTTTACGTCGCTATATATAAAGCAATCATACAAAGTAGTATTGTTTGTGTAAATTTAATGTTTGGAAGATTTTGGATGAAAAAACACTTACAATGTTTCTTGTATTCATAATCGAACACACACATTTTTTTGTTCATTAAAAAAATGAGCATGTTCGTGTTGGTTTATGTTCGTTCCTTTAAACTTAAACGAATAGTTCACAAACATAGTATAACAAACATAAAACAACACAAATAAACATAATTGAACAAACATAATTAAACACAAATATACATATTTAACCAAATATAAAAGAACATGGAAGGACATCTATTAGTTTTTTATATAAACTAGTGAGAAACCCGCGCGTTACGGCGGGACAGTTAAACTGAACAAAAAATAGATGAAAAAACGTTAAATCACGCACATGCATGGCGGCGAGTTAACTTGCCATATTAAAAAAATAAAAAGTTAAAAATCATCATAGAAAAAGCTACTAAGTCGAAACCATAACAAATTCACATAAAATGTAACAGTTTGATTTGTGAGAAGATTAACATGGACCTTTGTATGACACCCTAGGCAAATCCCACATCGGCCGTGGCCAGGAGAGATCCTTGGTTCATAAGTAATCCAAAGCCTCTTAAATCACCAACGCGTTTTGGGCTTAATGCTAGTGGATGAGAGGATAACTCCACAGTTAAGCGTGCTCAGGTGGGAGTAGTATCAGGATGGGTGACCTCCTGGGAAGTCTCCACTGGGGCGACCAAAAACAAATCCGTGAGCTCTGGATGGGCAACCCATCGGGGCAAAGCGGACAATATTGGTGGTGAGAGAGGTCGGATGTTACAAATGGTATCAGAGCAAGCAAACAACCAACTGAGCCACTCATGTGCCGTTCGGGATGGTGGGGCAAACCTCATCGAGGACGATGAGTCCCTAAGGGGGGGTGATTGTAACAGTACTGATTTGTGAGAAGATTAACATGGACCTTTGTATGACACCCTTGGCAAATCCCACATCGGCCGTGGCCAGGTGAGATCCTTGGTTCATAAGTAATCCAAATCCTCTTAAATCACCAACGCGTTTTGGGCTTAATGCTAGTGGATGAGAGAAGAACTCCACAGTTAAGCGTGCTCAAGTGGGAGTAGTATCAGGATGGGTGACCTCCTGGGTAGTCTCCACTGGGGCGACTAAAAACAAATCCGTGAGCTCTGGATGGGCAACCCATCAGGGCAAAGCGGACAATATTGGTGGTGAGAGAGGCCAGATGTTACATAAAAAGAGAAATAAAAAAACTAAAAAAACACTTTAAAGACTTGTCCGCCTCTGCTTAGATGACTTGTACATTATCACACGCAATTTTGTTTTAAACGAAGCTTACATTGAAACGTATATAAAAATAGCACCAATAAAGGAACTTCTCCTTTCACTTTCTTCTAACACAAGATAAACTTTACGTTGTTTAGTAGGGTAAGCTCGATTTTACTCTCAATATGCCAAGTTATTCATGCAGTAGATATTTCCTAAACGACTCAAATACCTTAAAGTTTAGTAACATTGTTATGAATAATAATAGATTAACTAACTTTTTATAAAGTAACTAATTGTATATAAAAGATTATAATAAAACATGTAGCATTATGAAAATTCTTTTTTACATGTTTTGTATTTAATATGTTTTGTAGAAATAAATGTCATGACCTATCATAAACATGACTCTTGATTTCATTTAGATTATTAAATATAATGCTTTAAAGACTAATTTGCCCTTAAAATGTAGTTATTATGTGCATTGTATTAACTTGAACCTCTTAAATTTTAAGAAGTCCTTGTCAAATGCTTTATAATATAGATATAGATATAGATATAGATATAGATATAGATATAGATATAGATATAGATATAGATTAGTGATTAATTATGATAAGTTTCATTGGAGAACCTATTTTTTATTAACAAAAACCCAATTACTATTTAATTATATCTGTATAAGAAATACGAAAGCCCATTTTCTGATTATATTTATATTTATATAACATAACTACTTATGTATTTATAAAAATTTAACCGAACAAATATAAATGAACGAACAAAATGGGTGTTCATGTTTGTTCGTTTAATTAAAGGAACAAAAATTTTCTTCGTGTTTGTTCGTTTGTTAAACAAACGAATATAAACGAACTTCCCGCCAAACAAGTTCATGAACAGTTCGTAACATTCTATTTGTTTACATGCCTACTAAAAACATTTCAAATTGGACCACAGACACCCTAATACAATATACCACGTGATAATTGATAAACTAACAGAAAACGAGTACTCTTTGTTAATTATTGCTGCCACTACACCGCGCGGGCTTCCGACTAGTATATATATATAGGAGAATGATAAATTGAAAATCCCATTGAGTTGAGAAAACAGAAAACCCAAGTAAAACCAACTAATTTTTTTTTTTGGAAAAAAAAATACACAAGGTAACATATATGTTTTTAAGCGTTTTGGGAAAAATAAAAAAAAACGCCGATGGGATATTTTTTAAAAAAATAAACAAACTTTGCGCTGTTAACATATGTTTTCAGCTTTTTAACATATGTAACAGTGCAAACTTTGTTTATTTTTTTAAAAAAATATCCCATTGGCACGTTTTTTATTTTTTTGGCCCATTCATAATACCATCAATTCTACTTAAACAAACATTTTATAAATTTAAATAAAAAAAATACAATCAAACTTATATAATGAATTATATATATATAGTATTTAGAATATTTTTTCCCCAAACGGTCACATAACTGTTTCTAGTGGTCACTTTTTCTCCGCGATAGTTGTCGCTAGATTTTGGCCTCGCGCCCGTGACATTTTGGTGGGGGTTGTGGTTGTGATTGTCACGACCATCAGTGACCACCCCGCCCACCCTCAGAGTTAAAAATTGATTGAGGTACAAGTTTGTATTATGCAGAGAGAAAAGGAATCTGATTCTAGTGCTTCAGTAGGTACATCTTAGATACTTGCATGAGAATGGTGGATTTGGGACTTAAACGGAGTGTCTATGACAGTGAAGGAAAAGATGGTAGGTTCCACCAATATTTGTTTGGTCAAACCATATGGGCGAAGACAAAATAACCCATTCGTCGGCTTTATAGTTGCAAACTAAAGATTTCGATAGATAAAAGTTGGATACGAGGATTTGTTTTCTAAGGAGACGTCGGTCAGCAGTTTGAAGCAATAAGACTGATGTTTGTTTTACGGAGGAATCAATGGTGAACAACTTTGGTGAGAATAGACTAACGCAAGTTTTAGATTGCTTTGATACCAATCAAAATATCAACTCTTGTAAATATTGATGATTGTGTTAACAAAGATACATGTAGTTGGAGAGAAATCCAGAACTTAAACCTAACAGGTTGAGTACATGAGAGGTCCGTCAAGCGTCAGCACTAGGTTAGCTAGGATAAGTTTGATTAAAACTAGAGGCGTTAAGTCTGACACAACAAAAAACACGACATATAAATTAACAGGTTCTAGGTCGGTTAATATAAATAGTTTTAACTAACATTTTAACCAAACAAGACTCGTTTAATATATGGGTTAAACCGAACACTGTCTGTTTATCAAATAGATTAACCTATTAACCTGTTTGAGGTTTATATATAAAAAAAAAAAATAAAAAAAAAAAAAAAAAAAAAAAAATCATATTTAGATTTTAGCGAAGGTTATGAAAAAATGTTGCAATTTACATTTGATTTTTTTGTTCACTCATATGGTTTTACCTTAACTAATAAATCTCAAAATTTGGATTGTTTTTCGTCAATCACCTCTTAATATCCAAAAACATTATTCAATTGTTTTACCAAGCATTGTCCAATTATTTTGATTCACTTCCTCCTCTGATCTCGAATTAAATATATAAAATTGATTTTGTTAATTTAGAATGAGAGATCAAGAAGCTAAAGGACATCAACTACAAAAAAAAAAAAAAAAAAAAAAAAAAAAAAAAAAAAAAAAAAAAAAAAATGTTTCATTTGAGAAAAAAAAAAACTTTTTTTTTTGAACAATTAAACGAAACTATATGTTTCACCAAACATTATTACATCCGACGTTTCCACCCAGGCACATTAAGCGAGTAGCTACCTGAACCAAATAAAAAAGACATACATACCATAATATGATTACAGCCCAAAAAATAACCTCCCTAACTAGTCATTTACTTCGAATCACCTCCAAGCCCAAACCTGTTTCCATCAGGCGTTGTCAAATAACGAAAAGTCCCACCATGACGCCTTTTCGAGTCCTACGAATCTGCCACGTTTGACCATCCACCAAAATGAGTACATTTTAATTTCTTCTAGTAGAATTGGTGTTGCCGTACTCACGTCTCTAAATACCTTCTCGTTTCTTTTAATCCATAGCTTCCAAATTGTTAAGCACACAACAGCAAAAAATCACCTTCGCTTTCTTATCTGCAGCTCCCGCACATCCAAAAGCTTCGATTATTTTTTCGATCGGTTCCTCTGTTTTCAAGTCGCTAATCTTCAACCATTCGCCCACGTTCCACCAAATAGATCTAGCCCATACACAACTCGAGAAAATATGATTTATCGTTTCGAGATCTGAGCCACAACGTTTACAATAGCCGTCTCCAACTTGAACGCCTCGAAAAGATAATGCCTCTGCAGTGGGAATCTCGTTCTTAGTTATCCTCCAAATAAAAGCCATGACTTTTGGTGGTACCATTTTATTCCAGCAAAGTTTTGAAGCCTGTTGTGCACCCCAAGACTACTGCAACAGATCCAACCTCACCTGTTTAGCTGAAAAACCTTTCGCAGCCCCAGATGACTCCCACGACCATCGATCCGCATTCAAGTTTATAGCTTTTTTATTAATCAATAACCAGAGCCTATTCATGTCTCCCCACTCTGCCACGGAACTAGGGAGCCTCGTCCACGGGATATCCCACCAGATTATACCATGTATGAACATGTAACATTCACTAACCTTCGGGTATTTGACACTGCACATTTGCGCCAGTCCAGGAAATTCATCCTTCAGCCGGATATTTGAGCATCATTTATCTTCCCATAGCCTGACCGTATTACCCTTTCCCACTGAACACATACACTTTGATTCAAGATTAAACCCACGCTTTGCAGTCTCTTTTTGAACGACTGCAATATTGGACCACACCCCCACATAAGATTTCTTCCATGGTATAAATCCTGAGTTATTTCTCCCCCCGTGTACCGACTTTATAACCAAACACCACAGCTGATCGTTGGACGTTTTGAATCTCCACCACCACTTAATTAATAATGCAATATTAAGGTCTTCAATGCTTCCTACACCCAACCCCCCAAAACTTTTTGGTTTAATTATATTTTCCCATGCCACCCATCTGATCTTGTTACGTGACGATGCTCCTCCCAAATTAAATCTTCTCCGTAGCCCTTCCAGTGTCTTAATGACCCCCACCGGTGATTTGAACAATGACAGGAAATAATTCGGGATTGCCCCCAACACCGCCTTAATTAGAACCGCTCTACCTGCAAAAGAAAGAAACTTCGCCTTCCAAGAAGACAATTTAGATTGAAGCTTTTCCACTACCGGTTTCCAACTTCCCAGTCTTTTCATATTACATCCAACTGGCAAACCCAAGTATACAAATGGAAAAACACCTTTTTTGCACCTAAGATGAGTCGTCAACTCTTCCACCTCGCCATCACTAACATTAACCCCATATATACTACTTTTGAGTAGATTTGCATTCAACCCAGATGCAATAGAGAAACACCGCAGAATTCTATTCAAATTCATCACGTTAGCTTCCGACCATTCACCCAAAAAGAGTGCGTCATATGCGTGGAACAAATGTGAAACCAACGGCCCTTCATTTGGTAATTCAATTCCGCTAAAAGTTGCAACTGTGACAGCCCTAACCATCATAACATTTAGCACCTCCATAACCATCGTGAAAAAGAAAGGAGACAGCGGGTCCCCTTGCCTAAGTCCCCGCTTGAGTTGAAATTCAGCTGTGGGTGAGCCATTAATGAGAACCGACGCTCTACCTGTTACAAGTAGTCCCATAATCCATGTTTTCCATTCAGTTGGGAACCCCATGTGATGCATGATTGTGATTAAGAACTTACAAGAAACACGGTCATAAGCCTTCTCAAAATCCGCTTTGAACGAAAGTAACTTCTTCTTTTTATGCTTCGCCCATGATACTACCTCATTTGCTACAAGCGGGCCGTCAAATATATTTTTTCCTTTTATGAACGCCGTTTGTACCGGAGATATCACTCTGCCAAGAACCTTCTTCAGTCGACCAACCAACACCTTAGAAATAATTTTACCAATCACCCCAATTAAAGAGATAGGCCTGAAATCCGATAGCACCAAAGGATCATTCACTTTTGGAATCAGCGCCACGAATGACGAGTTACAAGATGGATGGATGGACGGGCCCGTGAATGAAGAATTCTTCCATAATTGCCACCATGTATTCCTCCAAGTTATCCCAGTAACGCCTAACAAATGCAAATGAAAAACCATCCGGGCTCGGCGATTTTTCACCCCCACATTCCTTTATTGCCTCCTAAATTTCTTCCTTCGTGAACGGGACCACAAGTTTGTTAGCCCTCTGTACTGAAATCTTGCTGAACCCCTCCCCTGATAACCGTGGCCTAGAAGGCATCGGCTGGTAAAAAAAACTATTTCTCATGTTTTTTTACTAGCTAAGTGGACTAAGTATCTAAATTACATCCTTTACACCTTTGCCTAGTATTTAAACACGTGACTTCGTTTCTAATTAACTAATGTCTCTACTACTTGGGTTGGGCTGACTGGGATTTGAAACAAATAATTGGTTAGTTAAATTATTACCAAGGCACTAAGCACTACTAATATAGTCGATGAATAAACGTGTCAACTCAAAATACGATCAAGTACGACACAGTTTTAAGTGGGTATCAAATGACACAAAAGATATAGATAAATATACAGCTTGTGTTTAATTCAACTTGTCAACCCGACACAACTCACACACGTAGTTAAAACATATCATTTTAAGTTTAGTAAATGACATGTTGGATCGACCTGAAAACACTTTTCTACCAATTCTTTATATTTTATATAATGATTAATACATGTTTTAATTAACGGTGCAATAATACTATCTTTATACATAAAAATGACTCTAGAAGATGTATGCATGCATTTGCAGCTCCATATACGACCATTCAATATAGAGGTCATGGGTTCGAGTCTCATGTGAAGCAAATTTGCTATGGATCAAGACAAATGTTTTATCGCAGTGGATCTTCAGATATAGATGACCTGGTCGGGAGACAAGCATCGCTTACCTTCGCGGATGTAGATGGCCTGTTGCCATTGGATTTACTTGGGTATTTAGGCTTTTTTTTATCATCTATATATATATATATATATATATATATATATATACTAGTAGGAAACCCGCGCGATGCGGCGGGAGCGACACTTTGCATTGCGGTACTTATTTCAAATTCGTATAATATTTATTGTAGCATTATTACGTCATAAGCGTTATACATGTCTATTAACTAAAAAGATTTAACATTTAAATTGTAAAGTACTTCAAGAAACATTTGATAAAATAAAGTAACATATGAAAGGAAAACTAAATATTAATAAACATAAAAGTTGAAAACTAAAAGCTCAAGTGAGACATACTTGAATCATGAGATCAATTTACTCATACACCTTCCAACTCTGCATGATCTTTTTATATTGTCTATCCACCATTTGTCATCAAGAGCGATCCCTGGAATTTCTTGTATATCTTCATATTTGATTATTACATCTTTTGGAAGATGGATGAGTTTATTTTAATAATCAAAATGTAGAACAAATTTTTGCTTCCAATCCATCTTTAACATTTTCAGTGGACACATATATTTTTATTTTCTTGTTGATTTGCATAGTCAACATGATAATTAAAATGAAGAAAAATCTTATTATAACTGACTAAATTAAATGAAAAGTTACTGGCATGAACAAAATAAAATATGATACTAAAAATAACACAACTTTTAAAGAAACATATAATATTAAACCGCATGAATTCTGTTGTGCTTCTAAATTGACACCCGGAGTATCTTAAATGGAGTTTTAAGTTTAGTGCTTGAATCTGTAGTATCATCAAATACGTCTTCTTTGTCATTTTCATCGAACTGTCTAGATCAATAACTTGACTCAATTTCCATTCAGAGAGCTTCTTGGGTCTCTTCTTATTAGTGTCATACATCCGATCCTTAAAACTTTAAAAATATTTAATACACAAGTTAATAAAAGATGATATAATATTGATATTATATCTTCACTAAATTCACATTGAAGATCAGATTTGTAAGGACTAAACATTACACCATAGCAAATAATCTCAATACTATTATCACAATTATCCTGTAAAAACACATACAATATACCACATAAAATAACAACCATGTTAATATTAAAAACTAAACATTAACAAATACAACCTTGGACGCTACTTTAGACGCTTGTATGGCTACTGATTTGTTCATTTTCGTATGTTTTTTCATCTAAATGAATCTGCAAAACCAAGAAACTAACATTTAAATGACTAAGATATCTATAAAAATGTATAATTAATAAAATGGGATGAATGAAAACAAACTAACAAAGAACCAACCTTAGAAGCTTCAACATTTGATTCAGATTTAGATCCACGCCTAAGTATTTTAGCAAGTGAAATAGGTGCGCATTACTATGTATTTATACGATAAACTTTAGTAGGTTATTATATGGTTTAAATTTTAAAACTCATGATTTTCCCACCCTTTAAATTAGGAAATTTTGTTTATCTTTAACTAAAGTCTAAAAATGTTATTATGTTTTCTGTGAATACCGAATTTAGTGCTTTTATCTTTTTTTAAACCTGTTACAAAAACCCCTTCAAATTAGGGAGTTTTGTTGTTATTAACATAGATGTTAATATCATATGGATATAAAATATGCAATAGGTGTTTTTTTGCTGAATTGATGCAGCCGGGGTTTTTAAAAGAAATTTACCTACAATTAATATCTAATATGTATCTTTACATTTTTTAAACTTAATTATTTTAAAGTTTTATATATTTAGCCAATTATGTATATTTAAGAGTTTAATGAGATTTCTTTTTGTTAATTATATTTATGTGTATACCTATTAATATATGCATGCATAACCATATACATATGCACATACCACTAATGTTGGTTATTTAAATCGGGTAATGCAATTGCAGCTATCGGTAGCAAATGTGATAAAGCATTCTTAGAGCCCAGATTTGTGTTGTAGCATTGTTACCATGTGACAAATTATTTGTCTGCCAAAGCAAGAATGAACCATAACGTTTAACAACATTATCATATTTTAAGAATCACCAAAGCTGGTTTGTAGATTTCAAGTGCCCTCTTTGATTTTTTGAATCATTGCATTTGATTGATGTGAATTATTCATTATTGGGCGGAACAGTATTTAGAACCAACTTCAATTTTACGATTTTGAGTTTTACTTGGTCATGAAATGGTGTTATGATTCAACATCCATATTAACAATAAACATGCCTAAGTTTTTTAATTGCGTCCAAATTATGTTGACTTATAATCCAAAATTTCCCCTACATTTTAGTTTTTAATTTAATGTTAAGCTTTATAATATTTTCTTCTAAAACAACACGTTAACTGCTTTAATGTACCTTATAAAAATATTAGTTACTTCTTTTAAGGTTTTAGCTCAAAAGCATTTCGGTGTAGATGAAATTTGGATTCTTTCAGTTTATTAATAAATATTCATTTATTTTGGATTCTTTCAGTTTATGAATAAGACAAACATCGAAACGTCAACAAAAATGAGCAGGTCATCACGGTATTTTCAAATGTTTATAAAACATAATAGTTTAAAAGTTATGATATAATTAAATAAAAGAATTATAATTTTGTAAGGGATGGAAGAAAAGTATAACTACTAACTAAAAATGAGGGAATTAAAGTAACTAAAATGAGGTATTAAAGTGTAAAAGTGTTTTAATGACTATTTTACCCTCATTTTAGGGTTGTTAATGAAAATAAAGTTCTTAACTTTTGGGTATCTTAAACTACCCATCACTCATGCATTATAGATATAGATATATACATGGAACTTAAGAGGCCATCCCCCCCCCCTGAGTATGTCATATGGTATCCTTCTTATTTCCATCCAAAAGTTTCTTTATCTATCATTTTTCCCCTACAATTTTTAAACGTTAATAAATCTTATATATGAGGTTTTTTTTAAAAAAAAATTACACCAAATTAATGAACGTTTTATTATCTTCCCAACGAATACCATATTGCTATACAAAAAACAGAAAAAAAATCGCTTTTTTTGTCGGTTTTTGTTCATACAGGAGAAAAAACACAATGTGTTCAGGTAATTCATTAATCATGTCTAGGCAAGTCACTAATCATGTTCAAACTAGAAATTCTATTTTCATCAAGATCAGATTATGTTAAAACAACTCATTTCCAATTAAAAAAAAAAAAAGTCACACATTCAAGACTATTGCATTAATCACGCCCTGCAATGGTTGTTTTTAGCTCTGCTCCTCATCCAAACATACATCTTCTTTTAAATATACATTTTCATTCTTATTCACATGATTAAAATTGTTGATTTTTCATATTATAATACATTAATTTCTATGTTACATCATAACACATATTTTATAACATCATATTAGATTTATTTATCTCGTAAAACTTCTGGGATATCTAGTTCATATTAAAAAAAAGTAATAAATCTTGGCCGACTCTCACTCTATTGAGTTGATATTTCTTTTTACCTATTTTAGTCTTGTTTAAGATAAAAGAAAGAGTTAAATGCCAATTTCGTCCCTGAGGTTTGGTCAAGTTTTCTACTACAGTCAAATTTTTTTTTTACAATGGACCCCCTGAGGTTTGGATTTTCTTACTATTTCTGTCCATTTCACTAACTCAGTTAAAAAATGACGTTAACTAAGGGGTAGTTTTATCCTTTTTTCTACAATTTAAAATTTTAATAAAAAATTATTTTATTTTTCCTAAACAAAAGTAACCCTTACCCATACTATGACATCCGTTACCCTCGTCTTTCATCAAGTTGTCATTTGTAGTCCTTCATGTAATCGGGACTTAATTTAAACATGTTACATTGAGCATTTAAACAGAGTTTTCATTTTTTTTTTATAAACATAAACGGGTAAAAGTGTATCGAAGGTTGGGACGATGTCAAGGTTTTACGTTAAATATTCACAAGAATATAAGTCATTAAGAAAAATGTATTAAAACTTGTAAATTCTTAAGTTTTATAAAGTTTTAAAAACTTTTAGTTAATTTTGGTTAACTTAGTTAAAGCTTTATACAGGAAAAATCTTACCATATTATAATTAAAATACTATTTAAATTCATTAAATCTATTTAAAATGCAATTAATTTGAGAAAAATTATGGAAAGATTATTTTCACTATTTTACATCAGAAAATAATCATTTTTTTCATAAAAATATTATTTTTTGGACCATATCTTGCATTTTTAATTATTCATATTTAATTAGTCATAATAAATTATTTAATTAAATATGAATTATAAAATCTGTTTTATGGATATTTTTTCTATAAAACATAAATTATTTCTAAGTGTGGAAAACATAAGTGTTTATATTTTCTTAGTCACATATTTAATTCAAAATTATTATTAACTTTGAGTTATTATAAAACTTCATCTTCTCTACATACGCCTAGCAAACCCTAATACCTTAGATTTTGGATGCCTTAGACTTCTTAAGTCACTTTCCTCATTAGTATTCTTATCCATATAGGTTGAGTTCTTCGGAATTCTTAAGCCTTTTGTGACGAACTTTCTTGGATTTACCACTTAGCAAAACTTATATATTTCCCCTTTTTTCATGTTTTACTCTTTTGGGCTATTCATGTACACTATTATCAAATGTTATTCTTATACTTAATTCAATTCTCATGTGTGCTTGCTTTATGTGAATTTGTGTATATCTATGCTTAGTCAAAATCATTAACCGTTCTGCGGCATTGCATTTCAATGAATAGTACTATGGTATATATCCCTTGTGACTCTGTTGAGAGACCTTAGTCATTATCTTGTGATTCATTATACAAAAAATGGTTTTCATGTGTTAGTCTTAATCTATTAGGGTTGGTTTTGACTGATGTTGCTTAATACATAATTGCGAACAAGTATACAACACTTGAATTGCGAAATGTTTTTATATTATATGTATCAAATGGATATCCTCACCAATACATTTTTGTATTGACCTATACTATTTTCGTACACGTTTCAGGTTATTTTTGAGATGCTTTTTAAGCTTTTGGAATTTATATTTAGATTTTAGATTCATTGCATTGCAGTTTAGATTTTTAGTTTGAATCATTGTAACTTTGTATTTCATTTCAATGCAATAAACTATTTAATCAATGTATCAATATTTACACTTTAGTACCATGAGCTATTGAACAATCGTCACTACGTGACACCTCGCTGTTTTCGCCATCGGTCGGGGTGTTACACTTACCCCCACCCACCCCTATCTTTCCCTATCTCTTCCTTTCTCTCTCTCGAGAGACCTTCACTCTCTGTATTCTTATCCTGTCTTCACACAATACCACAACATTCCTCTGCTTCTCCTCTGTTTTGAAGGTGGTGGTGTATGATGTTGATGATGACTAAATGTGTTCTCGAAATGAACGATAGTAAGTCATTAGTGATCTAAACGTCCATACACAATTCATGAAATTCCAATCTATTCTGCCCATATTTTTATTTAATGTTATTTCTCTCATTTCATAGATTAGAAGAATATAGCCGGATGCAACATCAATTGGCCATTGCATATAAAAGTAAATGCAAAACAGAACTTCAACAAGAATCCACCAGCGTTGAGCAGCACCATGTCAGCGATCATTCCACACAAAATCGGGAGTTATGTCCAGATCTACCTGAAAGATAGAACTGAATATCAATACATTTCGTTTAAAAGACTTAAGATTAGAAACACAAAATTACCTTTAAAACAGTTATGGTGATGTGTGTGTGTGAGAGAGAGAGAGAGAGAGACAAAGAGAGGGAGAGAGAGGGAGGGGGTGGGTCGGGTGGAGTTTGTTTTGATTTTGTTTTTGTTTTTAAGGTTTTAAAAGGGGGGAAGATGATGAGGATATGAGAAAGGTCAAAATTGCCCCCCATTTAATGGTGCAAAATGACAAAAATATCCCTGATTTAACGTTAGTTTCTAACAAAGTTAGTGAAATGGACGAAAATAACAAAAAATCCAAACCTCAGGGGTTCCATTGCAAAAAAAAAAAAAAAAAAAAAAAAAAAAAAAAAAAAACTTTTTTAGACTAAAGCAGCAAACTGGACCAAACCTTAGGACGAAATTAACATTTCACACTAAAAGAAATCAAACCAAACAACCGTTAAAAAGTAATATAAAAAGATGCATTATTATTTCACATTTAATTAATTTCACTCAATATTTATACTAGTATTGTAGGTTTCCCGTGCTTCGCTGCGAGGACGTTTGTTTCGTTAAATCGACTTAGTTTTTGTTTTATGTGTTTTACCTTTTTTTGCGTGATTCAACGTTTTTACGTCTACTTTTCGTTTGTTTTATTTCTTTCGTTTTTTTTTTATATACAAGTTTTTTCAGCATTGTTGGTGGTGATGATGTGGCATTGATGCTAATTGGCACATTTTTTCGCCCTCTCCTATAACGCAAAGAGCTTAATTCTAGTTATTTATTAAAAACTAGCTGATTACCCCAGGAGGGTCCCGGAGTTGAAAAATCTAATTTTACGTGATAACCTATTGCAAATGGCTCAAGTTAACTAACCACAAAATCTCTCAATCATTGCATGTTTATAGTATTCTAATCAGTAATAACTCATATTCCCTAATCTAAAACCTAATCAGTAATCATCTAAAGAATCACTTATGTAAGCTGCAACTATTAAAAAACTCATCACATCTCTCTAATTTCTCACATTCTAATGGCTCTTATAATTCCTAACCTAATCAACTAAACAAACACTTAAGTTGGAAGTTGTAATCATTGCATCTCATTATGCCACGTGACATAATCAAGAGATGGTTGAGGCCACCATTGAACGCCACGTCAGCAACTATCAATTCTTTCCGGGAGCGTCCCGGGGTTGGAAAATATAACCATTCTAATAATACTAATAGTAATAATTATTACTCTTGTAATTAAATAAAAAAAAATAACCTTGCTATAAGGTGACACCATGTGTTGCAGTGTTGCGCGATTCTTTCTCCTAACTTCTATTGATGAAGTATACCAAGTAAAATTCAAATGATAACATGGCGATTGGGCTGATTTTCAACATCGTAGATAAGAACCTGGTTTAAAAGAAAAAACATGATTAATGAATAACATGAACACTTTGTGTGTTTTTTCATGTATGAACGAAACCCCACAAAAAATAGTCGATTTTTCTCCGTTTTTTATATAGGACTATGGTACTCGTTGGAAAGATAATAAAACGCTCGTTAATTTGGTATAATTTTTTTCTTTAAAAAATCCCTTATATAAAAGATATAAACGTTTAAAAATATGGAAGGAAACACGAGAGAGAAAATTTTAAATTTATTTTTAAATTCTTTTTTTCCTAAAATAACTCAATTTAATTTAGGGTTTTATGTTTATCTTTTTTTTAATTAAAAAAAAGGAAATAGTTCAAAAACACTAAAATCTTTCAATTATGATGTCACATGACACTCTCAAGAGGAGGTTGAGGCCTCCATTGCACGCCACGTCAGCATATACGTTTTCTTTTATATATATATATATAGATATAGATATAGATAGATAAGACCGGGGAAAATAAGAAAATGTACGTATAATTCATATGACGTAACTAGTGTTTGAAAATCGATATCTTTGTTTTGGCTTAGGACAACGAGATGAAAAGAAAGCTCATTACAAGTCCAATAATTGAGGTGTTTAGTTATATTCATCAAAGGGTCCAATAATTTCTTGAAATATATCGTGAAGTGGCCATTTCAACTAACCATAGACCACAAGAACCCACCACACAACCTGTTTGTTATACAATGTGCTAGCAATTCTAGATATGATCTGGAATATTACATGAAATGACATAAAAGTAACTAGACTTGGTGGTGTTATTTCTAACCCAATAAACATGTCTTTCTTCAAGTATATGCGTCTTTTTAATTAAACGGGGCATGTTAGGTTGAGTCATTGGCAGTTTAAAACGGGCGTCATCCCATTTCAAAATGAAATGAAATGTATGAGAAGAAAGAAAATTATATTTTGTAAGGCAAATTCATCAAAATCCATTCACCACTAAATATTACTAGTGGAGTGCCCGCGCGATGCGTCGGGGAACACAACACTTAAAGGTTGAGTCGAGCCAAGGCTAGCTCGAGCTTGACTTGCACTTCATACCGAGTTGGCTTGGGTTGATTCTAATTTAAAATCAATATGGAATCCTAAACTCGAGCTCGGCTTGATCAAAAATCGAGTTGGCTTGCTTAACTTGATTTGGTTCGACTTTGCAACTAATTTATCATGAGGGTCAAACATATAAACTATTCTTGCCAAAAGGCTAAAAATAAAACTTTACTTAATCAGCCAAAGGACCATGTATGTATATTACACAATTTATCAACTCTTGTAAGGGCTTATGCCAACGGACTCTTTCATAGGAAACCGATACCCACCTTTTAATCTCTATTAATGTTTTGCTTCAAACATAAGTTGATAATTATGTCAAAAACAAATAATGAACTCCGATGTCAGCATTTTTGTTTAACGAAGAAGAAGTTGACCCAATTTGATTGAATGCCTGTTTATGTTTACCTGAGATCCAGGCTGATGTTTGAATTGTCCCACCCATGTCGTATGTTCACCCAACGTGGGTTGGGTTATCTCTTGGGCCATCACCTACAATGCAACCACTACCTATGCTTATCATAATATATCTAACCAAGTATTATAGTTTATGAGTTGTAAAAAAGGATGAAGATTATTAAACAGATATAAGCTGTAAGAGTTAACAATTTATGAAACAAAAATTTAGAGTAATAAGAGGGTTATAGTTGCTTTAAATTACGTTAATAAGATATATTAATATTATATACAGTAAAACTTGTGGACTTTCTAAGCATTTCTTTATATAAATAAAATATGAATTTTATTTGGTAATCTAAACCTAGATACGCAATGTGTATAGCATTTACATAGAGTTAGTATTGTCGTGTATTTATTATTGTTGTTTTGTTAACCTAATAACCTGTTCACTTCAATATAATTAGTCTTGCTTTTATTTTGTTCTTTGTACATGACAGGACGAAGAGAGCGTATGTAGGGAATTATAGCAACTTTTACTTGTAATAAATGTAATGAATACAAGGAAAGTTAATGCATTTGGTTTTGTAACAATAACATGGAAGCCATCCGTGTTGTGACGCTCTAGTTTGAATGGATGTGAATTAGATTAGAGATTCAATTTACAACATCAAACTACCACAAATCGTCCTAGATGCTAAAGTCCATTGTCACCAGCATACATGCGAAATCAAACAAACAACGAGCTTAATCATATTACAAAACGAGAGTGTTTTTATTTGTGTTAAGTCATTGACATGTGTCATGATGCACGAATTTTCCATCGTTGTCCACAATTTCCCTCGTAATACACTCTGCTTCATGTCCTGCGTGTTTCTCGTTTGAGCTATATCTCAATGAGGAACATGAGTTGTTAAAGTTTATCGCAACATGCTACCACTTCATTATTCTCAATGGTTATACCTAGCAACCACTATACAACGTATGTAAACATAAGAACAAAGATTATAGAGAGAAAGATAAGATGAAAAATGAGAGAGCTCTTTATCAAGGAGTTATACCAAATAAACATGTCTTTCTTCAAGTATATGTGTCTGTTTAATTAAACGGGGCATGTTAGGTTGAGCCATTGGCAGTTTAAAACGGGCGTCATCCCATTTCAAAATGAAATGATATGAGAAGAAAGAAAATTATATTTTGTAAGGCAAATCCATCAAAACCCATTCACCACAAATTATAAATCGTTTATTAAAAGCCATTTACCTAAAACTTGATTACCACCTATCAACCCTTTTAAACCCCTTGTTTACAACCAGTTAACATGTCTTTCTTGTTGAGATCAATTGTCACACAGAGGGTTACATGATTTCAAGTCAAGTGTGTTCGGCTTAGGCATGGGGTTGAAGTATTTGACACAAATAAATATATGGGTTGCGTACGAGTTCAATTCAAAGTACTCATCCACGGTGACGTGATCAATAACACTATTTGCCATATCAAGATAAACTCTGATGTACACGATCAGTCCATAATACTAAAAATGCTCAACCCAGTGTTGCAAAGGCTGGACCCAATTAAGGTAGATTCTTGAATTACAAAGAGGGCCTCTAGTCCGTACACTTTATTTTCTGTAAACACAACCAACATATGTGTTGAAACGTGCACCACTAAATATTTATAACCCATTTTCAGTAGTGAACACATGGTATTTACCAGTAAATACATATAGGTAAAATTAATCAACAGGAATTATAATGTATACACTAGTTAATGCATTTATTTATATTTAAAAAACCTATTGATGAAATCATTAAGATTTATAGTGTATTTACTCGTAATCACATGTATTCTACGCTAATTTTGGACCTACGGTGTACTCACTGTTAAATCCGTATAATATTCATCTTTTTTACTTCAGTAAGTTAATATTATGTAGTTATCTCATCCAATATGAAATCATGTAAGTAGTGACCATTACAATTTACATCTTTATTACATGTTAAAAATAATTTCAGTTACTGGGCCCCAAGCAATTACAATTTACCTATGATGTGGAACCTAGAAAATTTCAGGCCTAAATGGGCTTTTTATAAAAGTACAAGAGCTGAAATACAATCAATTGGTTCAACTGGGCTTCATTAAAGTATCGGCCCGAAATCTGTTTGTGCATCACACAAACACGTTGAGAAAATGACTTAAGAGTTAACAGCAGAGCTTTTTAGGTTTGTTATACCAATCATAAATTTTAGGGCCAGACTACAAGAAAACGACGACATTATAGATCCCCCTAATTAATAGAAAATTTGTTTTGGGGCAGAACTATATTTGAGTTTGACCAGGTTTTTGCTGAGGGGAGGTCCGGCGGTCTTATTAGTATGTGGGATCCACGGGTTTTTCAAAAGATAAGTGTCATCAAGCATAGATACTTTCTGATCATGTCTGGTAAACTTATTCCCTCTGGTGACCTCATTAATCTAGTAAATGTATATGCGCCTAATGACGCTATGGATAGAAGGGTAGTTTGGGGAGAATTAAGGTGCCTGCGGAGAACCTTAACTGGGAAATGGGTAGGGGTGAGCATCGGTCCAAACCCGACCCGACCCGACCCAAACCCGACCCGACCCGAACCCGAAACCCACATAAAATGAAAACCGATTTCAGACCCTAATCAACGGTTCGGTCTTCGGTTCGGTGTTACCCGGTTCCAGTCGGTCCAGAGTACAAGACCCGACCCGAAACTCAAAGCTCTTGTTCTTGATTTTTTGCAGACTTATGAGAGATCATACATACAAAGATGGATCGATTGTAGGAACAAAACATGCCCAAAAACGCAACAGAAACTTCAAAACATTATTCTAACTCCTAACTATGTTCTAAGAAGCTTAATCACGCAATGGTGCGTTAACCACAACATCGAGCAACCAAATTCACTAACAAACAGGAGATTAACTGTTGGAGAGAGTTTGGCTGCCGGTTAGTTTGTTATTTTTAAGTTTTTATCTTGATTTTGTGTGTTGTTTGCTAATTAGTTGGTTTGATTGTGTTTGTTTGTGTTTGATTGGTATGTAGAATATGTTCGCACACCAAGTGTTCGTTTGGTTCGTTTACCGCCCTAGGTATGCTAAATAATTTTTATTCTTTTGGTTGATTTAAAGATGTCTGATCCAACATTGGTCTATTACACAATCTTAACAAGGTTTAATCCAATCTTTTTATTTGATTTCGTTAACTTTGTTTAGTATGCAATTAAGTATAAATATGCTTATAACTGATCAGACGTGATGTGTTTTTAAAATATATGCAATTTGTATTTTAAGTATTAAATGTGCCACCATAATGTTTTGTGTTTTTTTTTATGGCATTATAATATAGTGTTCTGTGTATGAAACAGTAGGTCCACAGTGTGCAGCAGCAGAGTCTGATACAGTGTGCAGCAGCAGCAAGTGCAGCCGTGCAGGGGTGCAGGTGCAGCAGTACTTCTGTTTTTGTAGTTCTTGCATAATCGGTTTCGGTTTTTTTTCCGGTTTTAACCTTATCATGGACCGACCCGACCCGAACCCGAATTGAAGGAAAATCCAGGACCAGGTATAGAGCCGACATGACAGACCCGGTTCGGGTTTGGTGCTTTTTCGGTTCGGTCCTCGGTTATTTTTCGGTCCGGACCAGTTTTGCTCACCCCTAGAAATGGGTGTTCATGGGGGATTTTAACGATGTGCGGGATGAGTCCGAAAGAAAAAATTCCGAATTCGTGGTGGCAAATGCAAGAAGATTTAATGAGTTTATTGAAGAGGCTGATTTGGTGGAATATCATTGCGGGGGGCTGAAATTTACGTACATGTCTGATGATGGCTCCAAACTAAGTAGACATGATCGATTCTTGGTTTGTAGGGATTTTATGGAGGCGTGGCCAATGGCGTCGGTGACGACTTTATCGAGATATTTATCGGATCACAGCCCTATCATTTTATCGGTATTGCCATGTGATTTCGGTCACATTCCTTTCAAATTTTATAATTCATGGCTAGATATGTATGGGTTTGGGAATTTTGTCGATGGCCTATGTACGTCTTTTTCATTCGATGGGCCGGCGGATTTGGCTTTGGTTACAAAACTGAAGTTCTTATAGACGAGGATTAAAGATTGGGTGGCGGCGGAAAAGTTAAGGTTAGAACGGGTGTTTGTTAGCAACAAAAAGAAAGTGGAGGACTTTGAAAGGTGGGCGGAGACTAGGGAATTATCTCCTGAAGAAATTCTTAGTCGTGAAGCTTGTAGGGTGGCCATGGCTGATGCGGACAAGTAAAAACATTTGGATTTGCAGCAGAAGGCGCGGCTAAAATGGGCAGGGGAGGGTGATGAAAACTTGAGTTACTTCCATCGGGTCATAAAATCCAACTCTGCTAACAACCGGATTAATGGTCTCATGGTTAATGGGGAATGGGCAACATGTCCTTTGGTGATAAAAGATTCTGTGCATAATTTCTTCTCCGAAAAATTTAAAGAACCTATGGTAGAACGACCGCCTATCGTTTGCCCGAACCTGTCGAAGCTGGAACAACGGGATTCGGACAGACTGGTGCAGCCATTCTCTGATGCGGAGATTAAAGAGGCGATTTGGGCGTGTGAGGGAGATCGAGCTCCGGGACCGGACGGCTTCAATTTCAGATTCATCAAGCGGTTTTGGGGACATTTACAGGACGATTTTCGCAGAATTTTTGATGAATTTTATCGACATGGGTCTGTCTCACCTGGGTGCGCTTCTTCATTTATCGCTCTTATTCCTAAAGTTAGCGATCCTGTTGAGATATCCCAATTCCGTCCTATTAGCTTAATTGGCTGCCTTAATAAAGTATTGTCGAAGGCATTAGTTCACAGGCTGAAGGGTGTCATGGGGAAGCTTATTTCGGCAGAGCAGACTACCTTTCTCGGGGGTCGGTGCATCACGGATGGCCCACTTATTTTAAATGAGGTGGTTAGTTGGATGAAAAAGAATAGGCGGGGAGGTATGATATTTAAAGTGGATTTGGAGAAGGCATATGATTCGGTGAGCTGGGTTTTTTTGATGTCGATACTTGAACAAATGAACTTTCCGGTGTTATTGTTATGGAGGAGATGGATATACGCCATAGTAGCGTCGGCGAAGGCGTCAGTGCTCGTAAATGGATCCCCTATGTTAGAGTTTCAATGTTTTCGTGGACTAAGACAAGGGGACCCGATATCCCCGTTCCTTTTCGTAATAGTAATGGAGGCGCTTTCGGGGATCATGAAAAAAGCCTGTTCCGTGGGCTTGTTCCATGGAATGAGGTGTGGTGAAACCGGTCCTATCCTGTCTCATTTATTATACGCGGACGACGTTGTTTTCTTGGGTGAATGGTCGCTATCCAATGCTATGAATCTAAGACGGATCCTTAGATGCTTCTACTTGGCCTCAGGATTACGGGTAAATATGTCCAAGTGCTCGGTGTTCGGTATTGCGATTGGAGATGATTTGGTTACATCTATGGCAGAAGTGTTGAGATGTAAAGCAGGGAAGTTTCCATTTGTGCATCTTGGACTTGTGATTGGTGCCAATATGAACCGGGCGCAATCTTGGGAAATGGTGGTGAATACGTTCAAAAAAAGGCTATCCTTGTGGAAGGCAAACTCACTGTCGTATGGTGGTAGGATTACCCTTATTAAATCCGTTCTTAACTCATTACCGACCTACTATTTTTCACTATATCGGGCCCCGGAAATGGTAATTGAAGCATTAGACAGAATTAGACGGGTTTTATTCTGGGGCGGTTCGGATGACAAAGCGAAGATGAACTGGGTGAAATGGCAAAAAGTTATTGCGCTAGTTGAATATGGTGGCGTAGGTTTTGGGGCTTTGAAGGATGCAAATTCGGCAATGCTTGCCAAATGGTGGTGGAGGTTTAAAGTGGAGGAAAATGCATTATGGAGAAAGGTAATATGGGCGATTCATCATAATTCAAGAAGTTGGAATTTTATTCCTATTAGATTGACGGTTCCGGGTTCATGGAAACAAATTCATAAAGTTGTCAGGGATATTCGAGATATGGGGTTTGATGTGGCTTCGGCCATCTCGGGGGTGGTGGGTTCGGGGATGGGTGTATCCTTCTGGTTAGACACTTGGATGGGGGGCTCGCCGCTATACCTGGAATTTCCAGTTCTGTTTGAGCTAGAAAAGAACAAGTGGGCCTCGGTTGCGGATCGTATGGGTGGGGGCTCAAATGGGTCGGGTTGGGAGTGGAAAAGGGGGCTGCATCAGGGGCTAGAGACATCAGAATTTCAGCGGCTGCTGCATTGGGTGGGTGGGGTTTCTCTGAATGGGGTTGGGGATCAGTGGGTTTGGCATCCGGGTGGGTTGGGCGGTTTCTCGGTGAGCAGTTTGAAGACCATTCTCAGTGAAGTGCGGTTCGCGTCTGATCATTCTACTTTCAGCTGGTGTGGCTGGGTACCTAAGAAGGTATCAATTGTGGCTTGGCGTGCTCAGCTTGATAGACTACCAACTTTAGATGCACTGAGAAGAAGGAGGATCCAGGTCCCTTCGTGCTTGTGTCCGATATGTGGAGAGGTGGAGGAATCTGTAGAGCACCTATTCCTGTCGTGCAGCTTCGCGCAGTCGGTCTGGCAGGTGGTTTCGCAGTGGTGCGGATGTCCTTCATTTTTTGCATTCAGTTTCTCAGATTTGCTGTCCTATTATAAACATGTTACTGGCTCGGATAAACTTAGGAAGGCGGTGTTCGCGGTCTGGTTAACAGTCATTTGGTGCGTATGGAAGTCACGGAACAAAGTTGTTTTTGAGCATCGGAGTCCGCTGCTGAACAATATAATTGGTGAGATAAAATCGAAGAGCTTTTTGTGGGTCAAGGCTAGATCCAAATGTGGAGATTTGATCTGGGAAGACTGGGCCGGTTTCAAGCTGCACAAAGTGGGGTGGTAGTTTGTTTAGATTCTGTTTAGGTGCCTGCTTCATTTTGTTTAGTTTCCATATGTTTGCTTGCTGTGTGGTGTGCGTACTTGGCGTTTTTGTGCTAGTAACCCGCTAGCTCTCTTTGGTGATGAAATAAAATGGTTTCGTTGGCCGTTCAAAAAAATAGAAAATTTGTTAGTTAAACGGGCATGGAAATAATTAGATAATTATGAATCATATGATTCACTTTTTGGCACTTGCAACCATCACGTCCTTCTCATCCACTTCGTGATTAAAGGGAATAAGGGATAGTTCTCATTTAAACAACTAACAAATTATGAACCAGGTTTCACGTTGCTTAATAATATATAAACTAAAACTACAATTTAAATTTGCTACATTACATTTTCAAAACTGAACACGTAGAAGTAAGGGTGCAAACGAGCCGAGCCGAGTTTGAGACTTGCATTATCGAGCTAGGCTCATTAAAATTTCAGAAGCTCGAGCTCGAGCTCGAGCACGATTCGAGCCTTGTATTTTGGGCTCGAGCTCGGCTCGATAGTATAATTAAAAACTCAAGCTCGGCTCGAAAGCTCGATCAAAATGTATGTGGCAAGAGTTTAAACGAGCCCAAGCTCGGCTCAAGCTCGTTTTGGACCATTAAGGAGCTCGTTTTGACTATTAAGGACTCGTTTTGGACCGTTAATGAGCTCGTTTTGGACAATTAAGAAGCCCAAGACCCAAAGTAATTTAGTTAATGCATGGGTTGCAATACAATTGGGCTATATAGTATTAATTGACATAAATAAGCAAAACTCGATAAGGCTCGACGAGCCCAACCAAGCTTTACATTCGAGGCTCGAGCTCGAGCTCGATAACCAAATGAGCTTTATTTTAGGCTCGAGCTCGGGCTCGAGCTCGATAAGACTCGGCTCGTTCGAGCTTTTTACCGAGCCGATCTCGAGCAGCTCGCGAGCTGTTCGGCTCGTTTGCACCCCTACTTAGAAGTATGTATGTATCAATTACATTATTTCAAAACTAGCAAACTCCTTGGATGCCAAACAAAACACTAGTTCCTACATTTTCACCGGAAACTCAAGTACTGAATTTTCGTTGGCTGGCTAGTCTTGAAAGGATGCGAATACTTGGGATGCAATCATGACTGCAGCCAAAGTCTTTGCCCGGGATGCAATCATGACTGCAACCAAAGTCTTTGCCCAAATAGAGAAGTTCTTGACCGGTGGGGTAGACTGGAACATAAACGATTCACGATGTCTCGGGGTTATAACAACAAGAAGAAGGACAATGCTTCGACCTGGTCCAGGATACAATCCTCGATCCACATATGACAATCTTCCTCCATGCTAGATGCCTCACAAACCATCAACAATAAGCGCTGCCGCGACAACCAGAGAAGGCGTGGGAGACCAAAGGTGTTGGACTCCCCTCATTAAAACGACATCTCAAGTCCTAGCAAATGAGAAGTTAGAGTTCAAGGAGCCTAACTCTAAAATTTTATAGACTATACAATATCAAGATTCAACCACAATCACAACACAATATCAAACAACAAAATACACAAGACATGATATATAGCAAAAAAACAAGGTGACAAAATCTTATTAAATCAACCCAAAAGATTTACCCCCTAGAAACCCTAGAGTTCTACAAATATAGAACTCAAAGAAACAATACAAAGTCTGATAGTATCAACTGATTGATTAGATCAGTTGACACATACAAAGAATAATACGCAACAATCTTACAGTGATGAAAACCCGAATCACTAGACGAAGAAGACAAACCCTAGAGAGAAAATACAGACGACACAAAATAATAACAATGACTGAATGAGGTGAGAGAGAGAGAATAGGAGCTTTTTTATATGAGCTCTAGATCTTTCCACACACCAAGATGATCAAACTCATCACAGCCGTCCATCTCTAACAACCCGTATACACAAAGCCCATATCTGAACAAGCCCAATGATCAACCAGCTTCTGAGCCCACACCATCTCATCCAAAGATAACAATTCCAGCCCAATATCAAATGGTACATGTAATTGTAACACCCCAACCGATGGCGGAAACATCGGGATGTCACGTATTGATGATTGTTCAGTAGCTCATGGTGAATAATAAATTTCATTAAATGATTTAAATAAATTACATATAATTGTTCTACAAGAATTCGTACATCAAATTGAATAAAACTATGCACACATCTTCAAGCATTAATTCGAATCTTCAAACAAGTAGAACCTGAAACATGTTAAGTTGAAAATATTTTGGGTCAACAAAAGTTGGTGAGAATTACATAGGTTTTGATAATTGAATAAAATTGTTGTGCAATTCATGTGTCATGGCAATCTAGTCCATATGCGAAAACATACTAGAAGTAAATCGAGTGCATAATCAACCTTGTTGACTGTTGAATTGTGGTACATCCCATACGCTCATGGTTCACTCGTTTATATTGCAGTAACAAACACCCACGTAACCTTTGTAGGAGGCACGTATCCGGGTGGGATTGTCAGTCCAATAGATCTATCAATGTATACCGTTTGGCTGATGAATGTTTATGCTAGAATTGTGCTTACCCTAGTCATGTTCAAGACATAATGCAACATAGAAATACACATAGACACATTGATGATTGAATTGCATAAATATTGTTGTAACATGTTTCACCCCAAAAATGGTGATAAATAGAAAAGGGGCTATGTAAAACTCACCTTAGCAAAATGTTATGTCTTGTAAAAAAAATAGAATAATGTGTTGTGAATGTATGCGAGGCGAATCCCAAAGACTCAACAACGTAGCTAGTCCAAATTGAAGAAAACGAAAAAGAAAGAATATCAAGCTTCCAATTCGCCAATTACAAGAGCTTATAATCAAAGCTTCAATTGTAGAAGTAATAGACTATAGAAGAAAGGTATGAGGGAAAGTTTAATCGGATTGAAACAATCGATTTAGAGGTGCAAAGTATAATGGATCATAGGTGGGTTTTTATACTAGTTTTGGAGTCAATTAGCCATTAAAATTGGTCAACAACATAAAGTAAGGTTTTATGATGAATTGACTATTTGACTAAGACTTTGACTGTTTGACTAAGACTTTGACTAGGACTTTGACTATTTGACTCAAGGCTTTATTTAAAAAAAAAAATCTTGTATGTGAAAAAAAAAAGAATTTTAGAATCATATTATTATTATTATTATTTATATACATTTATGTATGTATATAAGTTGTGAGTTAGGATAAATAAAGACTTAGGCACATTTGTATAATATTAATGATAAAGGTGTAATAAAATATATATATATATAAGGGCTTTTTATGTATTAAAATTTTGGGGAAAATTTTGCGATGTTACAGTCTCCCCTACTTTTAGGAACTTCGTCCCGAAGTTAAAAGAAAAACACCAGGTATACAATTGGTCGACTACCGAAAACCTTGATAAAATTTCTCACTACCTTAACGTACCTGTAAATTCATGATTACGTTCCGGACCGTAATTATCAATTTACCTTACATTAGGGTTTTGCGTCCTTTTATGACTCTACCGATTGTTGAGCAAGTTCGATAGTCTCCACCAGTCGTTGAGCAGGTTGTAGGGCCTCTCCCGACTGTTGGAAAGACATGATGATCTCTACCAATCGTTGAGTAGGTTGTTTGGTAGTCAACTAATTGTTGTACAAGTAAGCAAGTATGATTATAGATATAGCAATTAGTTCACATTCAAACAAGCATGCACTCAGATGTTATGATAATACTTGAATTTATTACTTGAATCAAAAAGTGTCAATACATAGAATTAAAAAGTAGACATCATTCAAATGGTGGGGTTTGTTGTTAAGTAGCTGGAAGGTCTTGATCTCGATTTAGTTTAGGGCATCGGTTACGGAAATGATTTGGGTTTCCACATTCATAGCATTGACCATAGTTGTATTTACCAGGACGATTAAGATTATCAACCTGAGCAGGGTTGGTTGGTTGGTGTTAGGGTTTGGGGACTCACGACATGTGTTGACCAGATGGTCATACCTACCACAATTGGTGCACAGGCGACACACTGAAACAGTGGGGTGATGTCGTTTGCATGTGTTACACAATGGAAAGTTTCTTGTATAGGGTTTCTTGTTAGAAGCTTGTGTAGTGAGGTTTACATTAGGATCCCAGGTCTTGCGCTTCTGGTTCTCAGTAGTTACCGCGACCACAATACTTGTTTTCTCGCCTTTCCGAACTAAGGTCCCGTTCTTTATGTGATTTCCATCGCCATTTCCATTTCCATTGTCGTTCCCATTCATTGGGATGACTTGAGCCAACAAGTTAGAAACCAGAGTTGTGATTTGTTGCGCCATTTGTTGGGAAATAATCGCAGCCAGTTGGGCATCAACACCTTTGTTGTTTTTGTTGTTGTTGTGGTTGGTGTTGTGGTTGTTGTTAGTTTCCTCTTGGTTTTCACCACTGTTATTGCGAGTGCTGCGACGTGGAGACATGATCTGTAAGGGACACAATGAAGGTTCAATGTGGCATGAAATGAATGAGGTGATATAAGGAATGTAATCATTTATTCATTAATTAAAACGAATAAACGAAAACGTTGACGTATCAAAGATTCCAGATTCCAACAACATAGTGAAGACATGCTTTAGCCTATAAGTGAACACTCATCCCGAGAATTCCCAGGTAGGCATCCGGGTCCCTCGTCTGATTGGGATATATGCGCAATGCCAGCCTAGACAGAAGACTCAGAATACAGGCGTTCACCCTTCCAGATTGCACGTGTTCGTTATTAAAATCTAGAACTTCGACGAGATCTCAAGGTGGTTCAGGTTAAACCTGAGGGTTTTGCCTTATAAGTCTAAGAGTGGATCCAGTGATGGAGAGCAACCTTCTCGTAGGGATTAATGTAGGGATAAGAAGTAGGAGGGAGATAGAGAATAGCAAGTAAAAGAAGCAAGTACTGGTTAAATCCTATGGTTATAGACTAGATTATTTTTCTAATAACCTAATTCCCTATAACCATGGCTCTGATACCAATCTGTAACACCCCAACCGATGGCGGAATCATCGAGGTGCCACGTAGTGACGATTGTTCAAAAGCTCATGGTACTAAAATGTAAATATATGATTATTGAATATTGTTTTACAACATGTGAAATTAAATACAATACAACAAAAGTAAAGATAATTGATTGATTTAATCTAAGTCCAAAGTCCTATGTGAAGCGTCAAGCAGCTTATCCTGAAACATGCACGAAAATAATTTTGTCAACATATGATGTTGGTGAGTACTACTTAGTTTTGTACGTATAGTATAAGTTTGAAAAGTAGTACAATTCATGTGTCTAGCATCACCAAGGCATTATGTAAACACGCAAGTAACCAAACAAGACAAAGATCAAATGTAAAGTTTGTACAATGTAATTGATAATGAGCACCTCAACACGTGTGAGTCTAAAAGAGCACTATAACACAAAGTTATGTCTAAATGAGCACCGTAACATAAGTTACGTCTAAATGAGCACCATAACATAAGTTATGTCTGTATGTAAAGAGCACCATAACATAAGTTATGTCTGTATGTAAAGAGCACCATAACACAAAGTTATGTCTGTATGTATGATTTTGTATGTAAGCTACGTTCATGTTCAAGCATAAGCACAAAGATAATCAAGACACGTATATGAATTGTAAATGAATAAGAATGTATGTGTAAGTGAATATGAAAGTTTTGTATACTTGTGCATGAATCACCCCAAAAAGTTGTAAAAGCGAAAAAGGGGATAAGTAATACTCACCTTAGCAAGGTGGTAAGTCTTGTGTAATTGAATAAGTATAATCCAACGTTGCCAAGTATCACCCTATGTATAATGTAACAAATAAGTCTAAGTCTATTTGGTCTATAAGTATTTTCTAGGGCTTCGAATTGGGGAATAAGTATTCGTTTTATTAATAAACAAATTGTTTATAAGAAATTTAATAAATAAATAAATAAAAGTCTTTTTGTAAAATTTTAAATTAGAGATGATCACAATATAAAGTTTTAAATATGAAAATAATTTTTATAAAGTTATTTTCTTGAAAATAGAATATTTAATCTAATTATTTCAAAATGTCAAAATATGACTTTAATATCTAAAAATATTAAAATCAAAGAATTTCTGAATTAAAAATTGTATTTCTGTTCTAAATGGATAGAAATAATTTATGTAAAATTTTGGTACAAAAATATTGTAAAATGAATTTATTATGAATTATTTATGATTAAAACTAAAAAAAATTGATTAAAAAAGATTAAACAAACGGTTTTTCAGAAATAAAAATTATTTCTGAAATGTATATTGTTACACAAGTTTAGAATAATTTTTGTGGAATTTTGTAAAATCGTTTAGATATTTTTATTGAATTTTATAATTTTAAATGAATAAACTGGTAATATTTATAATATATATTAAATAAATTATTTTTGAGAAACTAAAAATGGGACAGCAAAGTTTATCATTGGAATAACATAAGATAAATTTTGTAGAATTTATAAAATAGTTTTAGTATTTTAAAACGATTTTAAGAGATTAAGGGTTAATATATAAATGAAAAGAGACAAAAAAAAAATGTTTAGATACTTGTGGGATTCGAACCTTGGCCCTCAGGCCGGTTCACTCCTTTTAAATGACAAGCATAACCAACTGATCTGTGGATCAGTTGGTTGATATTTTTGTTTCGTAATAATTATATATGTTTTCTGTGGAAGTGTTCTTCCCCAATTAAAAGTATACGAGCCCTAGATTCCTCAATCAAGCAATTCTCACCACATTAACCCAATTAATCATGGGGTAAACGTTGTGTACATGCCGATTAACGAAACCCATATCAAAAAGTAAACTTACAAACACGATTGATACTTGATTGATTGGTCAATGCCCGACGTAAATGCACGATCAATAATTCGAGAACTGAGGATTAACAAGAGGAATTGGGGGTTGGAAGAGAGTAGGTGGCGAGTTGTGAATGTCCAAAGATGCTCAATTTATAGTGTGGTCACTTAATTATCAATTTGGAAGGTTTGACCAAGGCTCGGTCAAACCAAGCAATAAACTCTATTTAAGCGAGATTTGGGGTCGTCTAATCGTGTTAATTAGCCGGTCAATAGAAGCATTAAAGGGTGTTAATTAGCCGGTCAATAGAAGCATTAAACATGGTCAGCTTGTTGACTGTGTTAATTTTTTTTTGTTCTTGAGTCTCGCTCGAACCAACAGTGGGAAAAAGGAAGGAGATAAGGCTAGTCAATGTGGGTTTAAATATAATTAGTGTTAGGATTAAATAAAAAGAAATGTGTAGACCAAGTGGTGTTTGCGCGTGTGTGTGTTGCTGACCGGCTCGGGTTCGAGTCCGGTCGAAAGCATTATTTTTTTTTGTTTGATCAGAAATGGGAGTTGGGCTTGGATTGGGCCTGTGTATTTGGGCTGGCAGTGGCTCCGACTAAAGGCATTGGGCCGAGAATCTTGGGTTGTTTAAGTGGGTTATGGTTTGGTTTGGTTTGGTTTAGAGGAGAAAAAAAATGCATATATAATGACTATATAAAATCTGAATTTTTATTATCATTATTATTATTATTATTATTATTTAAAAAGGAAAAGTGACGGATGTCACAGCATCCCCTACTTTTAGAAACTTCGTCCCGAAGTTAATAGTAACATAGGGTTATGGATGTTAGGGTAAAATTTAAGATAACTGTGGTTTGGAAAATTTGAATGATTTGGATAAGAGGTTTGATAGGTGTGAGTTAAGGATTTGGATTAGGTTCGTCTCGAATAATAAGGAGAACAGGAATCTAGTAAAACACTAAACTTCAAGTTTCATGTATCCTAAAATGAATGTATGAGTTGATTGACTATAGAAAGACTAAATGAACTACCAAGTAAACAGAGTTTGTTCCTGGTCCGACTTCCAGTCTCACTTTCAATGCATCATTAGTGTTTGTATACAGGGTGTACCGCAGCTAACCCACCACACCTTTGATACCTTGAAAACGTACTGGACGCCTACCAAAAACTCTAATAGAATTCCACACTACCCTAACGTACCTGTAAATTCATGATTACGTTCCGGACCGGAATCATCAATTTACCTTACATTAGGGTTTTATGTCCTTATATGATCCTAATCTAACACACATTAAAGCAAATAAGTTTCACAAGAAGATGACACAACAACACGTTTATCAATGAAATGAGGCTATGTAATAACGAGGTCAATTGCATTGGTTTGTAACGACTTGTAAGCATAACAGCATTTAAGTATGGGCTACCACTCGTCCGAGGAGCCCTTTAAATGAAATGTTTTTTTCTGAGTTGCGTGGATAATACACACCTACAAGCAAGTTTGTAAGTACTACAACCATTAAGTGTAAGTGTTATTTTAGTGGCCCATAGAAATAGTTTACGAGTATCATGAATAATTAAATGTTCAATGAATAATCAAATTAAGGGAAAAATCAAGTTTCAAAAACAATGATGTTTTGGAAAAAAATTTATGTAGAATCAAGTATCAGGTTTTTAGCAGTTTGATTATCTTGGGTAATTAGCTCATGTGTGAGATGGTGAAGGATATGAATTTAGTTCTTGAGAGGATGATGAAAAATCTTGAAGTAGAATCAAGGTTTTATTAGTGGTTTTTAAAGCATTGTATAGAAAATCGTTTGTTACGTTAATAAATAAACAATTGAATTTAAGTTCGAGGACATCCTTTAAAAAAATATGTACTTTGTAAAGTTACTAGGTAATACAACAAGTTTTAGAAATCTTTAATTTGTGCTAAGGTATGAGGTTATAGTTTTTGAAATAAATAACATGTGGAGAAAAGAAATAATATGATTTGGGTAGGGTGTTGAATATTTAAAAGTGGCTAAGAGGGTAAGGTGAAGTGTGATTGTGAAATCCATAGATGGTTATGAAAGTATGAACTTGTAAGCAATATATGAAAATCATGATATACAAGATATTGTATATGAAACGAGAGAGTATTATTGAAAAATTTGCATAAGATGCTTGGAGTGCCTTTGTTTAGCTGTAAAGCCCAACAAGAACGTTGACTTTTCAAAGGAGTTGAACCCAATGGTGATCAAAGAAGACATGCTTTAGCCTATAAGTGGACACTCACTCCAGGAATCCCCAGGTAAGCATAACAGGTCCGTAAATGGATTTATGCGCTATGCTTGCCTATGCCAGAAAACCCAGTGTACATGCATCCACCCTTCCAGATTGCACGTGTCCTTATCACACTCATTAAAGTTCAACAACTTTGAAGGAGCAGAATAAGAGTAGGCATTATGCCTAAGAGTGTCTTCATGAAAGGTACTGCTCCCGTTCCATGGTGATGTAGGCTTTCCACTCCTTGTAGGACACCATCTCTATGCACCAGGATGAAAGATGAGAAGAAATGGAGAAGAAGAGAAAGATAGAGGAAGGAAAGTAGAGGGAAATGAGGGTAAGGCAATTTAGGAAATATTATGCATGAAGGTTCGGTTATAGTCTAGGCCATTTTATCTAATAACCTAGTTCCCTATAACCATGGCTCTGATACCAATCTGTAACACCCCAACCGATGGCGGAAACATCGGGATGTCACGTATTGATGATTGTTCAGTAGCTCATGGTGAATAATAAATTTCATTAAATGATTTAAATAAATTACATACAATTGGTCTACAAGAATTCGTACATCAAATTGAATAAAACTATGAACACATCTTCAAGCATTAATTCGAATCTTCAAACAAGTAGAACCTGAAACATGTTAAGTTGAAAATATTTTGGGTCAACAAAAGTTGGTGAGAATTACATAGGTTTTGATAATTGAATAAAATTGTTATGCAATTCATGTGTCATGGCAATCTAGTCCATATGCGAAAACATACTAGAAGTAAATCGAGTGCATAATCAACCTTGTTGACTGTTGAATTGTGGTACATCCCATACGCTCATGGTTCACTCGTTTATATTGCAGTAACAAACACCCACGTAACCTTTGTAGGAGGCACGTATCCGGGTGGGATTGTCAGTCCAATAGATCTATCAATGTATACCGTTTGGCTGATGAATGTTTATGCTAGAATTGTGCTTACCCTAGTCATGTTCAAGACATAATGCAACATAGAAATACACATAGACACATTGATGATTGAATTGCATAAATATTGTTGTAACATGTTTCACCCCAAAAATGGTGATAAATAGAAAAGGGGCTATGTAAAACTCACCTTAGCAAAATGTTATGTCTTGTAAAAAAAATAGAATAATGTGTTGTGAATGTATGCGAGGCGAATCCCAAAGACTCAACAACGTAGCTAGTCCAAATTGAAGAAAACGAAAAAGAAAGAATATCAAGCTTCCAATTCGCCAATTACAAGAGCTTATAATCAAAGCTTCAATTGTAGAAGTAATAGACTATAGAAGAAAGGTATGAGGGAAAGTTTAATCGGATTGAAACAATCGATTTAGAGGTGCAAAGTATAATGGATCATAGGTGGGTTTTTATACTAGTTTTGGAGTCAATTAGCCATTAAAATTGGTCAACAACATAAAGTAAGGTTTTATGATGAATTGACTATTTGACTCAAGGCTTTATTTAAAAAAAAAAAAAATCTTGTATGTGAAAAAAAAAAGAATTTTAGAATCATATTATTATTATTATTATTATTTATATACATTTATGTATGTATATAAGTTGTGAGTTGGGATAAATAAAGACTTAGGCACATTTGTATAATATTAATGATAAAGGTGTAATAAAATATATATATATATATATATATATATAAGGGCTTTTTATGTATTAAAATTTTGGGGAAAATTTTGCGATGTTACAGTAACACTACAAATGTGTTAGACAAATATATATATATATATATATATATATATAATCAGAAACATATGAATTAATCAATGTATACTTTTTAACACAAACCAATGGGAAATAGAAAGGGCCTTAACTCAAACAAGTATTGTGATTGTTAAAGGACATTGGGCATAACACAGACAATTGCTTTAGTCTAAAAATGGAGATCGAGTATGCCCTCAAGTCGGGCAAGCCAAGCCACCTTGTAAGAATGTTCAAAAGGGTATCCGCACTCTGGAAACTAGTCATGAGGAGAGGCCCCGAGGAAGCAAGTCTGCAACCTTAACATTCATCTGATTCGAGGCGGAAGAAAGGGGAACTGCTACTCAAACAAAAAGCCAAACGTAAAATCCGTGTATGGGAAGGAACAACACTGCTATGGGTGTCTTCTTCCACGCATGCACGTCCGCCACTCGCCTGCCCACACGCGCACACACGCGTACATTCGATCTCGATCTTCAATTTCAGGTTTGCAATCTTCAATTGAGGTTTAGAATGATTCCCATAGGGTGGAATATGACCTCAAGTCATCCAAGAATGAAGTATATGAGAAAAATGGGTCAAACTTCGTTAATTTGATTAAGAACGACATTTTACATTATTTGTGCACCCGAAAACGACCCATGACGTCTAGGACGCCAGGAGTGGATGATTGTGGATGCATTGGGACGCCCTTTAAACTCCCCCTTAGCGAGCAGCACGCCAAAACTAGCGTATTGGATGCCGCCTCCTAATTTTCTCTTTGTTTTTTACCCGTTTAACTTTCAATTCTATAATTTCTCATTTGATCTCGTCTCATTGCACCCTTAATCATCCTTAATGTGTTAAATCATGCAACAAACAAACAATCTTAAAGTTCCATTTTTCTATGCAATTATATTTGTAAAAACAATGAATTAAATACAATCAAACCTAGGATTAAATCCAAACATCATGTGCCAAACAGTTAAAATATCTAAACAATTATATAGTGCAAAAATGAAATATTCAATGGAACTAGTGAACTAAATCTATTATTTATAATAAAGCAATCTAAGTTTGGACATGCGTCATTCACCGAGTTAACTATTTTTTAGGTTTTTTTTCATTATCTTTCTCCTACTTAATTATGGTGACTTATCCTTTAATTAAATATATTATTTATTCTACTTATCTTTTAATTAAAAATATTATCTTTCTATCTTACTTAATTATGGATATTTATTAGTTTTAATTAACGATAGTTATTATATTATTAACGTAATAAATTTAATATAAATTAATTATTAATAATTTAAATAAACTTATACTTTTTTTACTTAAAAAACTTCAACAAGTTCAAACTTATGTTAGCTAAAATACTAAAAATGAAAAATAACGGCAATTATTTTTTTTATAAGTGATATCTAAATTTTAAAATACTTGATGTGTTTGGATGTTAAATAATAGCAAAAATACAATATGTTAAATAATAAAAAAATAGTATTAGAAAATCAAAGTTAATTCCCATTTGGGAAAAAGTTTTTTTTAAATATTAACCTAACAAAATTTATAACTGTCACATCAATGTTTATTTTTTTAAATACATATCTTGACGATTGTATATGTTAACAAATTACATTATATTTTCAATAGAGTAGGTTTTGCAATACAAAAAAGGGTAGCGGCGCAACTTGTGACCCGTTTACCTACGTATCACTTGTAATTGTTTGTATTTGATGTGGAAAAATTAAAATTTATTATATTTCATTCTATTAGTATAATACATTGACTTTTTCAACTCTGAAATGCATATATTTTTTTAAACATATTTTTTTATTAACTATATAGCATTATGTTTATCAACTCGTGTAATACATTGAGTAGCTAATTGCTAGAACAATTTAAGCTGGCTTGCTAAAACGATTAAAGTTGGCTTGCTAAATCATACTCTTAAAGTTGGCCTGATAAATCAATGCATTGAGTAGCTAATTGCAACAATCTAATGCCATATTCTTTTTCTAAAGTATGGTGTTCTTAACATTGTTGTTGAAATAGCGAGCATTATTGATCAGTATTGACTGCTTTCCATGTGGACTTACATTTGAAGACATGGGTGGGCTCGAGAAACACATGTAACCGACAGACCAGAGCTCGTTAATTAATAATTATATTTTAAAACTAAAATTGTATACAATATATTAGTTACTAGTCATGTGCGCGCGTTGCGGTGGGAAACGACATTTAGTTAACATGTGTATTGTGTGTTGTACTTTAAGCAATTATATTGTAAAACTTAAATTTAAAAGGTCAATAAGAAAATGTATTATAATATAGTATATATGATTTCGGTTCATGTTTGTTTGTTTTCGTTTCGGTTATTACTTAACCATAACATATCATTTTTAAATTAAAAAAACTATAGCAAAACTATACTCAAAGTAAAGAGAAAAAATTGTTCGTTTATACGTGTAATAATATTAGAAAAATATTAACGTATAAAAAACTATAGACGTTTAAAAATCGTGGGAGTAGTTGGTTAAAATAAGGATGAAAGGTGTAATTGTTATTTAAATAAAAAAAAAGTTAAGTAAAGTTGAGGGGAAAAATGTGTAAGTACTATATAAAAGACATATTTACCCTCAAAAAGTAGTTAACATATGTATGTATTGTGTGAGTAGTTGGTTATAGACGTTTATAAAAAAATTATTATTTAAACGTCTATAAGAAAATTATAGACGTTTAAAAAAGTGAAAGTATTTGATTAAAAAAGTGAAAAGTTATAGACGTTTATAAAAAAATTATTATTTAAACGTCTATAAGAAAATTATAGACGTTTAAAAAAGTGAAAGTATTTGATTAAAATAAGGGTGAAAAGTATAATTGTTATTTAAATAAAAACAAGTTGAGGGGGAAAATGTGTAAGTACTATATAAAAGACATATTTACCTCAAAAAGTAGTTAACATATGTATGTATTGTGTGTTGTACTCTAAGGAGTTATTCTTGTAAAACTTAAATTTTAAGAGGTTATTGTAAAATATATTATAAGATAGCATAGATAAAAAAAAAAAAACTATAGCAAAACTATACTCAAAGTAAAGAGAAAAAATTGTTCGTTTATACGGTGTAATAATATTAGAAAAATATTAACGTATAAAAAATTATAGACGTTTAAAAATCGTGGGAGTAGTTGTTTAAAATAAGGGTGAAAGATGTAATTTTTATTTAAATAAAAAAAAGTTGAGTAAAGTTAATGGGTAAAATGTGTAAGTACTATATAAAAGACATATTTGCCCTAAAAAAGTAGTTAACATATGCATTGTGTGTTGTACTCTAAGTAATTATTCTTGTAAAACTTAAATTTTAAGAGGTCCTTGTGAAATGTATTATAAGATAGTATAGATGAAAGATGTGTGATTTAATTAGGTATACTATAAAAATATGAAATTAATAATAAAAATGGGTTCTATTGGTTGTAAGGATTTTTTCCCCTAAAAATATGAAGCCTGGAGAGTTCTTATGGTGAAATTACAATTCGGGTAGATGTTAATTACTTCATAAACTAGTATTCAGGACATGTGCATTGCGGTATGACTATTAAACCGAACAAAAAGTTGAACAATGCACACGTATTGACCTGTTAATTCGGGAAAAAAAAAAGACTGAAATGTAAATATAGAAAAGGATAACTAACTCAACTTTGGATCTAGAAGAATTCTGATAGTATCGTTCGTCTTCATTCGGTTAAAAAAATGCTTGCCAGTGCAGGGTTCTTTGAGGCGGTTGTCTCTTATGTCGGGGGTTTGTCAATTCTTATTACTTTTCGTGATAGTATGGAGATGAATGCTTTTGTGAATGATAAAGAAGAATTCTGGATGGAATCATTACTAGCGGTTCACCCATGGACGGGGCAGGATATTCCATTCGAGCGAATAGCGGTGTTGAAGATAGTTGGGTTGCCGATTATGGCACGTGAAAGTGCTACATACGATAATATTGGACGTCTTTTTGGGAGTGTTGTTTGGCCATCCGATTTTTCGTGGATTGGGATAGATAATGCTATCGGGTTTTCTCACGTCTTAACGAGGCTTACGTCAAGAATTGATGATGGATCACAGTGTATTGGAGGAATAAAGGTTATTGTGTATTGGTCGTTGAGGAGAATTCTACATGGGTGCCGGAATTTGAACCTGTTGACTCCGATGATAAGGTTGATGACATGGAGGAAGGTGAAATTCGGGAAGATGTTCCGGTGTCTTCGGCGAAGTCTTTAAACCGTATTGATGAGCCTATTTTTCAGTCGAATATTTCGTTGGTTAATGATGGTAACGTGTAGGAGAATAATTTGTTTCCTAATTCTCATACAGTTGACCAAGGATTTCAAAATACAAATTTTGTGGGCCGGGTTTTGTTGTTGCTGATGGGCCGGCAGAAGTGGGCCAGAAAGAACAAATAACCCCACTTCAAAATGGGCCTTTTTTAGGGTGATAAGGAGTTTAATGTGGGCCGATCAACCCAGTTCAAGAGCAGGAAACGTACAAGACTTATGTTTCATAACTCCCCTGAAGATCAAACTGGAGCTTCTAGGTCAGTATCTGTGTCATGTGGTGGGGTTCCTCATACGGATTTGGACTTAAATTCTCAGGCCGAGGATTGTTTGCCTGAGGTTACGGAGGTGCAAACAGAAATTGGTATTTCGAATGAGGTAACTCATGTTGCGGCTGATTCTGACTCGATTGGAGTCCCAGTAGAAAATTTGACTGAAGTTATTGACGAAGCTTTGGGTGTTAATTCAGAGGTAGTTTCAACAGTGCAGGTATGTTCCTTGGTTGTTATAAATTTAAACAATTATGTTGGTCTAGTAGCAGAAGAGATTATTACGAAAAATGGTTTGTTGGATAATCAATGAACTTTATGTCATTGAATATCCGTGGGATTCGTGTTAAGGGTAAGGCGAACTGGGTTAAGGGGCTGAAGTCGTCTAATGGAGTGGATTTTATGGCAATTCAGGAATCAAAAATTACGGATCCTTCAGTTAGATTATTGTCTACTTTTTGGGGTTACTCGACGTTTCAATATGATTGTGTAGATTCGGAAGGGGCTGCGGGTGGCCTCATTTCTTTGTGGGACCCGTCCCTCTTTCGGCAGACGGGAGTTGTCAGATCACACCATGTTTTGGTTGTTTCGAGGTTTTTGGTTCATTCTAATATTTTGGTTAATATTGCGAATGTACACGCTCCTAATGATCCTGCTGGTAGAAGATGTTTCTGGAACGAATTGTTGTTATACAGGCGTTCTTTATTGGGTCTATGGATATTGATAAGGATTTTAATGAGGTTAGATGTGCTGATGAAAGAGTAAATTCGGAATTTTCGGTTCAAAATGCGTTGATCTTTAATTCTTTTATTGAGGAAGCTGAATTGTTTGAATATAATATGGTAGGCCACAAGTTCACATATATGTCGGGGAAGGGAGATAAGCAGAGTAAACTGGATCGGGTTTTTATTTGCAGGGAGTTCATGGATATGTGGCCCGGGGCGAGTGTTTCAGCGTTATCTCGGTTTCTTTTAGATCATAGCCCACTTGTGCTCTCATTGAAAAACTCGGACTTTGGTCATATTCCTTTCCGGTTTTATAATTCCTGGCTGGAATGGTCGGGATTTGTTGATTTTGTCAACTCTATTGCAGGTACTTTCCAGTTTTCTGGCCCTCCGTGTAACGTCCAGCTTTTCCCTAATATAATAATATTAATGTTTTAATTCTTAGAACGATTTTAATCCGTAACAATAATATCTCGTTAACAAGAAATACATTCTTAATTCAGTAATAAAATTAATTATCTAAATTCGCCAAATAAAGCGTTGTAGGTAATAACACACTATTAAACCGACACTTATCCTTGTAAATTACTAAACGCGACAAAAATCTATATTTAATAATTACGTAGTTCAAATACTCGTTTTAGATTAGTTTTACATTTATATTTTAAGTGGAATAATTGTCTGAGCATTTAAGCAAATTAAATTCATAAACGAGACCGGGTCGGTAACGGGTTCGTATACGCGGTGTCAACCCAATCTACACTAAAACCCTACCTATATAAACAACATCTTCTCCTACATATCTTCTTCCTCCTCAAAACCCTAGACACTATCACCTCCAACCTTCACAATAAAACCCAAGACCCTACCAATATTCCCTTACATTGTCTTCTGCCCCATATAATCTCTCATTGGCTTCTTCCACTCATCCCATATATCACCCTACGGTCGCCACCACCAGTCAACCACCATGACCCGCCGCCGCCAACCACCACTGGCTTCTTCCCCTGCCCTTCTGGAACAACAACGGTAGCCGCCACAACACACCACCCCCATCGTCTCTCCTTCTCCTCCCCTCAATAAACTGCAACACATTAAAACCTCACCCATTCTGGCCATCTGCGACGCGGCGCTGCTGCCAACAACAACCACCACCCGAGCCCCACACTCACAACCCATCTCCTCCCGTTTCTGAACACAACCTCCCCACTCTTGCAGAGCCACGACGCTTGTAAAAGTTTGGCTTGAAATCTTGTTGTTTCAGTTTTGATACAGTAGCCGCGTTTGGGGGTTGGGTGGTTTCCAATTGTTTTTTTTTATTGTTGTTCCGGGTCAGATTCATTCTGTGACAGCAACAAAATTGGTTATGATGGTGTGACCGGAGGTGGTACCGGTCCGGCCAAACTCGAAGGAAGCCCGGTCAACATTCGAGCAACCATACCAGATCTGGTCAGATCCCTTCATTCCAGTACAGAGACGTTGGTAGATGTGGCGGGGCTGTGGTGCTGGTTATTCAAGCCTCGAGCCAGGTTGTTCGGGTTCCAGTCGAAGGCGTTGGCGCTGGTAACAGGTTACGAGCCACGAGTGTTTGTTTGTTGTTTCCGGTGAGCCTCGATACAAATCGATAATGAGTCGTTTTCTTTTTCTGAGTTTAGTCTGGTCAAACAGTCAAATCTGGCCAAGATCGGTTGACGCGCAGTTCGAAGGACACGCGTGTCGGTTCGCAAGTCCATTTACAGGAAGGTATAACGCGCACCTTGTCATTAGTTATTTGCTTTCGCATTATTTCGTATACTTATATACATATTTTAAATGTGAATCGTTGAAGCGAACCGACTTGTTTTATAAAACGCCTTAAGTGATATCGAGCCGACAAAGAAACGGTTACCATGTATATACATGCATATACTCACACATAAACTCGTATGTATTAATATTGCGAACTAGTAAATTGTTGAAGTAGACATATGAAAACATATTTTTGCCGTTATACAAACATAATATTAGCAAAACACTTCGTCTAATTATTTAGAGGCCTATTAAACGTATGTTTCGAGTTATAGAAATGGACGATTAACACTTAACAATATACGAGGCATTTGGATAGTTAAAACTTATAACATTTATTTACATATTTATATTAACTACACTACTTTTCAAGTCTAGTACTAGTCGTCTTACCGGGTTGTCTTTGGACTAATGAATAATAATTTACACTTATACAAGCTATTTTGTCAACTGTCAAACGCTAAATCATATATACATATATATTTCTTATCGAAGCATACTGTTCACATTCATTATAGTTTTAATAAGATTGTCACATATAAAAGCTCAGTTAAATTGTATTGCGCTTTGTGAAATTGGACAATTGACGTTTTGAGTTAAAATAGACGACTTGTGTTGTCTGGTTTCTTACAAAAACAGAGGAAACTCTGCCCAAATTTTTACAAAATATAAGAACCAAATCGGCCTTTCAAGTTTATGATTATGTGTAAACGAGATTATGTTTTTACAAATAAATTCTAACTTTCAAATCTTACGTCGTCATAAATAGAAATATTTATAAGTACATATATACTATCCAAGATACGAGACGAATTAACATTTGAGTCAAGCTACGTAAATATTATTTCGTTATACAAATGTGTCTTTACCAATAACTTCAATAACTTATTTATTTCCAATAACTATACATACAAATACATTTTGTGAAACCAAACCAAGTTACTATCGGTTCGTTAAGTCATACACACTTTAAGACACGTATTGTTTACAATACGAGTCTAGGTAGTTGGATAAACTATCTTTACAACCATAACAAAAACAAGCGTATTTGCATTAGAATTTAAGGTATCGTTTATTTGTAATAGGATACAAGAGTTCAATTAATTCAAGTTCAGACTTGTTGCTACTTGCTAGTATTTGCACAGTGAATTTCAGGTGAGTTTTACATAGCCCCTTTTATTTATCACCATTTTTGGGGTGAAACATGTTATAACATTATCATTGCAATTCAATCATCAATGTGTCTATGTGTTTTCTATGTTGCATTATGTCTTGAGCATGATTAGAGTAAGCACCATTCTAGCATAATCATTAACTCCGTACAAGCCGACGGTATACATTGATAGATCTATTGGACTGACAATCCCACCCGGATACGTGCCTCCTACAAAGGTTGCGTGGGTGTTTGTTATCGCATAACATATTCAATTGGACCATGAGCGTATGGTATGTATCATATTATAACAGTCATCAGGGTTGATTATGCACTCGATTTATTTCTAGTATGTTCTCACATATGGGCTAGATTGACATGACACATGAATTGCACAACATTTTTATTCGATTATCAAAACCTATGTAATTCTCACCAACTTTTTTTGACCCAAAATATTTTCAAACTTAACATGTTTCAGGTTATAGCTTGCTCGAAGATTAGAGTATATGCTTGAAGATGCGTAGCTAGTATTTGTTATTTTGATGTACAAATTCTTAGAACAATTGTATGTAATTTATTTAAATCATTTATTGAAACTTATTATTTACCATGAGTTACTGAACAATCATCAATACGTGGCACCCCGATGTTTCCGCCATCGGTTGGGGTGTTACAGATTGGTATCAGAGCCATGGTTATAGGGAATTAGGTTATTAGAAAAATAATCTAGTCTATAACCTTAGGACTTAAACCAGTACTTGCTTCAATTACTAGTAGCTCTACCTTATCCTTATCTCTATCCCTATCCTCATCCTTATTCTTAGCCTAACTTGGTCTTGCCTACTCTCTTTCACTTACTTGTTACAATCCTAACGTACTTCTAGATTATTAGGGCAAATTCGCTGGGCTTAGACCTGATCTGTTTTGATAAGCCAACATTTTCGTTTATTCAGGGTTAGATATTTACAATCTTTGTGTTTCATTTTCATTTATACCCCCTCACTCCCGTATAAAATCTAGGTTTTGAATCTCAAAATTTCTACAATTCAAATATATTTTCTTCTTATATAATTCCCTCATTAGTTTAAACTTCATGAATCATTTCTGGTTTCACAATCCTAATTCATTTTACAAACTTATAATATTACCCATAAGTCTAATTATTTTTAACATCTAACCCAAATCATATGTTTCCCTTTACATCATACATAAATCTATTATCTTTGATGTTTCTGGCCAATTTTATTTTAAACCCCCCCTACATTTTTATTTATGTGTATATATATGTGTATATATATATGTGTATATTTTGAAGATACCATCAACCGTGAAATTTCATCACATTCGAGATTTTAAAATCCTTGTTTAAACTGTAACCTCATAATCTGTGTATAGGAGATACTGTAGCACCAAAGCTAAAGAGTACTGAATTTTGTCAAACTTTCATCACTTGGGAATTCCACAAACTATAACAAATAAAAATATTTTTTTTAAAGAGTCTTTTATTTCCACAAACTTATTTGCTAAATTTCAAATTTTTATTGAACAATTTATTGGCGTAGCAAATGATTTACGATAATTATGTTTTAATCTATTAAGAATGACTTCTTTTATGGATTACTCGAAGCCTATTATACAAAACGTCTGAACAAATTCTTGGTTTTTGAAATCCGACATCGTGTTTAAAACCTATGACTCATCGAAATATTTTGATCTAAATCAATTTAATCGTACAATTTAATGACTTTTGCTTTATATACAAAACCAATTTTGAAAATAAAATCTTTCCCTCCACAGGAACAAAATTTACTCTACAATTTTTCCATTGACACATACTTATTGTAAACTTGTTCGAACTATTACAAATTTTTGGCAAATACCACAATCATGTTTTCTCATACGCTTGTATCTAACCATTTATTCAAACCCCACGATTATTCTGCATGATCACCTTACTATTTGCGTCTTTTTGAAACCCTATAAATTAAACCCTTTATCAACCATCTACACATTCACCATTTTTCACAACCTTGATGTTACTTTGAGTTTTCATCATCTCTCAAAATCCAAATTCATATCCTTTACCTCCTCGAACATGAACTTGGTCTCCACGATAACCACACTATTGGAAACTTAATTGTTCGTTGCATCAAACTTGAATATTAGTTATACATGAGGATTTGATTACCTACCTGAACAATTGATTATTCATGATACATGAAAGCATGGAATATAAACTATTTGCTATAAACACACCTAGAGTCATTTACCTTGTCTAGGGCAACTCTGTTACAACTCGCATGTTATACTCGATACTGGATGCATTTACAAACTTGCTACATGTATATATTAAACAACTTGCAACTTACGTGTTAAATCAAAAACAATTGTTACACTTAATCAAACAACTGGTAGAGGATGAAGGGCTTGCTCAACAGTTAGTAGAGTATCTAACAACCTGCTCAACGATTGGTAGAGGTCATCATGCCTGCTTAACAGTCGGTAGAGGTTCTAATAACCTGCTCAACGGCTGGTAGAGGCTATCGCACCAGCTCAACAATCGGTAGAGGTTCCTACTCACTGACTGGTAGAGGTCTTTTTCTTGCTCAACAGTTGGACTCATTTTTTTTTTACATCATACATGTAATTTGATACAAAGATTTATTAGACTCATTGATACAAAGATTCAATCACGAGGTTATTTTGCATTACTTACATGTGTGTTTAGAGTCATAGAAGGACACAAAACCCTAATGTAAGGTAAATTGGTGATTGCGGTCCGGAACGTAATCATGAATTTACAGGTACGTTAAGGTGGTGTGAAATTCTATCAAGGTTTTTCGATAGCTAATCAATTATAAACGCTAGTTACCTAGTAATTCATTTAGCCTTTCCATAGTCAATCAACTCACACATTTCTTTTAGAATTCCTAAAACTTATGTTTAGTGTCTTGTTAGATTCTTATTCTCCTTGCTATTTCAGACGAATCTAATCCAACCCTTAAAACTCACACATATCAATCCTCTTATCCAAATTTATTCGATACAGATTATTCTATTACCTATAAATTCATGTCGTGCCTTAACCCAAATTTACCAAACTACAGTTGCCTTAATTTCTACCCAATCACTCTCAACTCTATGTTTTAATAACTTCGGGACGAAGTTTCCAAAAGTAGGGGAGACTGTAACGTCCAGCTTTTCCCTAATATAATAATATTAATGTTTTAATTCTTAGAACGATTTTAATCCGTAACAATAATATCTCGTTAACAAGAAATACATTCTTAATTCAGTAATAAAATTAATTATCTAAATTCGCCAAATAAAGCGTTGTAGGTAATAACACACTATTAAACCGACACTTATCCTTGTAAATTACTAAACGCGACAAAAATCTATATTTAATAATTACGTAGTTCAAATACTCGTTTTAGATTAGTTTTACATTTATATTTTAAGTGGAATAATTGTCTGAGCATTTAAGCAAATTAAATTCATAAACGAGACCGGGTCGGTAACGGGTTCGTATACGCGGTGTCAACCCAATCTACACTAAAACCCTACCTATATAAACAACATCTTCTCCTACATATCTTCTTCCTCCTCAAAACCCTAGACACTATCACCTCCAACCTTCACAATAAAACCCAAGACCCTACCAATATTCCCTTACATTGTCTTCTGCCCCATATAATCTCTCATTGGCTTCTTCCACTCATCCCATATATCACCCTACGGTCGCCACCACCAGTCAACCACCATGACCCGCCGCCGCCAACCACCACTGGCTTCTTCCCCTGCCCTTCTGGAACAGCAACGGTAGCCGCCACAACACACCACCCCCATCGTCTCTCCTTCTCCTCCCCTCAATAAACTGCAACACATTAAAACCTCACCCATTCTGGCCATCTGCGACGCGGCGCTGCTGCCAACAACAACCACCACCCGAGCCCCACACTCACAACCCATCTCCTCCCGTTTCTGAACACAACCTCCCCACTCTTGCAGAGCCACGACGCTTGTAAAAGTTTGGCTTGAAATCTTGTTGTTTCAGTTTTGATACAGTAGCCGCGTTTGGGGGTTGGGTGGTTTCCAATTGTTTTTTTTTATTGTTGTTCCGGGTCAGATTCATTCTGTGACAGCAACAAAATTGGTTATGATGGTGTGACCGGAGGTGGTACCGGTCCGGCCAAACTCGAAGGAAGCCCGGTCAACATTCGAGCAACCATACCAGATCTGGTCAGATCCCTTCATTCCAGTACAGAGACGTTGGTAGATGTGGCGGGGCTGTGGTGCTGGTTATTCAAGCCTCGAGCCAGGTTGTTCGGGTTCCAGTCGAAGGCGTTGGCGCTGGTAACAGGTTACGAGCCACGAGTGTTTGTTTGTTGTTTCCGGTGAGCCTCGATACAAATCGATAATGAGTCGTTTTCTTTTTCTGAGTTTAGTCTGGTCAAACAGTCAAATCTGGCCAAGATCGGTTGACGCGCAGTTCGAAGGACACGCGTGTCGGTTCGCAAGTCCATTTACAGGAAGGTATAACGCGCACCTTGTCATTAGTTATTTGCTTTCGCATTATTTCGTATACTTATATACATATTTTAAATGTGAATCGTTGAAGCGAACCGACTTGTTTTATAAAACGCCTTAAGTGATATCGAGCCGACAAAGAAACGGTTACCATGTATATACATGCATATACTCACACATAAACTCGTATGTATTAATATTGCGAACTAGTAAATTGTTGAAGTAGACATATGAAAACATATTTTTGCCGTTATACAAAAATAATATTAGCAAAACACTTCGTCTAATTATTTAGAGGCCTATTAAACGTATGTTTCGAGTTATAGAAATGGACGATTAACACTTAACAATATACGAGGCATTTGGATAGTTAAAACTTATAACATTTATTTACATATTTATATTAACTACACTACTTTTCAAGTCTAGTACTAGTCGTCTTACCGGGTTGTCTTTGGACTAATGAATAATAATTTACACTTATACAAGCTATTTTGTCAACTGTCAAACGCTAAATCATATATACATATATATTTCTTATCGAAGCATACTGTTCACATTCATTATAGTTTTAATAAGATTGTCACATATAAAAGCTCAGTTAAATTGTATTGCGCTTTGTGAAATTGGACAATTGACGTTTTGAGTTAAAATAGACGACTTGTGTTGTCTGGTTTCTTACAAAAACAGAGGAAACTCTGCCCAAATTTTTACAAAATATAAGAACCAAATCGGCCTTTCAAGTTTATGATTATGTGTAAACGAGATTATGTTTTTACAAATAAATTCTAACTTTCAAATCTTACGTCGTCATAAATAGAAATATTTATAAGTACATATATACTATCCAAGATACGAGACGAATTAACATTTGAGTCAAGCTACGTAAATATTATTTCGTTATACAAATGTGTCTTTACCAATAACTTCAATAACTTATTTATTTCCAATAACTATACATACAAATACATTTTGTGAAACCAAACCAAGTTACTATCGGTTCGTTAAGTCATACACACTTTAAGACACGTATTGTTTACAATACGAGTCTAGGTAGTTGGATAAACTATCTTTACAACCATAACAAAAACAAGCGTATTTGCATTAGAATTTAAGGTATCGTTTATTTGTAATAGGATACAAGAGTTCAATTAATTCAAGTTCAGACTTGTTGCTACTTGCTAGTATTTGCACAGTGAATTTCAGGTGAGTTTTACATAGCCCCTTTTATTTATCACCATTTTTGGGGTGAAACATGTTATAACATTATCATTGCAATTCAATCATCAATGTGTCTATGTGTTTTCTATGTTGCATTATGTCTTGAGCATGATTAGAGTAAGCACCATTCTAGCATAATCATTAACTCCGTACAAGCCGACGGTATACATTGATAGATCTATTGGACTGACAATCCCACCCGGATACGTGCCTCCTACAAAGGTTGCGTGGGTGTTTGTTATCGCATAACATATTCAATTGGACCATGAGCGTATGGTATGTATCATATTATAACAGTCATCAGGGTTGATTATGCACTCGATTTATTTCTAGTATGTTCTCACATATGGGCTAGATTGACATGACACATGAATTGCACAACATTTTTATTCGATTATCAAAACCTATGTAATTCTCACCAACTTTTGTTGACCCAAAATATTTTCAAACTTAACATGTTTCAGGTTATAGCTTGCTCGAAGATTAGAGTATATGCTTGAAGATGCGTAGCTAGTATTTGTTATTTTGATGTACAAATTCTTAGAACAATTGTATGTAATTTATTTAAATCATTTATTGAAACTTATTATTTACCATGAGTTACTGAACAATCATCAATACGTGGCACCCCGATGTTTCCGCCATCGGTTGGGGTGTTACACTCCGGATATTGCCATTGCTGCAAAACTTAAATGGATGAAGGGACCCATTAAATTATGGGTGCAAGCAGAAAGGAAGCGGAGGGAAGAAAAGAGCTTAGAGAGCAAGAAAGTGGTCGCTGACCTTGAAACAAAAGCGGATTCGGGGTTGTTGTCTGATGTCGAGATGGATTTGCGAGCTAATGCTAGGAAGGTGTTATTTGAAGAAGAGCGCCTAAAAGTGTTAGACACTCATCAGAAATTAAGAGTGAAATGGGCCTTGGACGGGGATGAGAATTCGAAATACTTCCATGGCATTATTAAAATGAACTCGACGTCAAATCGGATTCATGGCGTTAAATGTTGTGACGTGTGGGTAACGGATTCCAGAGTTCGCGTGTCCGGATATTTCCACGTTATCTCCTACCGATGTAAATGTTTTAGATGCCCCGTTCACGTTAGAAGAAATTACGAGTGCGGTGTGGGGTTGTGATGGGGGGAAGGCGCCGGGACCTGATGGTTTTAACTTCATCTTTATTCGGAAATTTTGGGCGGTTCTTAAACAAGATTTTCTTAAGCTGTTTGAAGAATTCCATGCGAATAGGTTTATTAGAGAGGGCTGTTTCTCCGCGTTTATTGCTCTAATTCCAAAGGGTCGTGATCAGGCGACGCTTTCAGATTATCGCCCAATTAGCTTGGTGGGTATTATAAATAAGGTACTTTCTAAGGTACTAGTGGCCCGTTTAAAGCCTTTTATGTCTTGCCTCGTCTCTGGAGAACAAACGGCTTTCCTCAGTGACCGCAATATTCTTGATGGTCCCTTGATTTAAATGAAACAGTTTCTTGGTTAAAAAAAATTGCAGTTGAGTGGCTTATTCCTTAAAGTTGATATTGAAAAAGCCTATGATTCTATGAGGTGGGACTATTTAGAAGATATTTTGGCACAAATGCAATTTTCAATAAAGTGGTATGGGTGGATTATGTCTATTGTCATGAATTCTCGTGCTTCGGTCTTAGTGAATGGTTCTCCCACTTGTGATTTTCCTTGTGAGCGTGGCTTGCGTCAAGGAGATCCTCTTTCCCCGTACTTATTCATTTTAGCTATGGAAGGCCTCACCCGGATTATGAGGCGTGCTTGTATGCTGGGAGTTTTTCACAGCATCAAATTTGGAGGTACGGGTCCATCTATTTCACACTTTATGTATGCTGATGATGTTGTATTTTGTGGCGAATGGTCGATAATTAATTCTCTAAACTTGAGGAGGTTGTTGAGGGGTTTTTTCTTGATATCTGGGTTGAAGATTAGTCCCAGAAAGAGTAGCGTGTTTTGGGGTTGGTGTGTCTGATGATGATATTGAGGGCATGGCTACGGTTTTAATGTGTTCTCGGGGTTGCTTTCCGTTTACGCACCTAGGAGTGCCTATTGCTTCGAACATAAATTTAGTGAGATGTTGGGACCCAATAATTGAGAAATTTAAGAAGTGTCCGTCTATGTGGAAGTCTAAAAGTCTATCGTATGGAGGCCGGATAACTTTGTTAAAATCAGTCTTGAGCTCCTCACCTTTGTATTATTTTTCTCTTTTTCGCACTCCTATTCAAGTTATTAATTCTCTTGAAAGGTTGCGTAGAAGGTTTTTCTAGGGAGGGGTTGATGAGGGCGATAAGATGAGTTGGATAGCTTGGGAAAAGGTAATTGCGCCGGAAAAATATGGTGGCGTGGGCTTGAGGTCGCTTAGAGATGCAAATGTTAGTTTATTGACCAAACGGTGGTGGCGCTTTAAAGTTGATCAAGACTCTCTTTGGCGAAAGGTAGTGTGGTCAATTCATAGCACTGGTAGGGGTTGGTCTTATATCCCGGTGAAACTTTCGGTATGCGGAACATGGAAACAAATAGCGGCAATTCCGGGTCTGCTTGAAACTTTCAACAGTGGTCTGATCCACTTTATTAAGGGTGGGTCAAGTTGGGAGAGGTACAAATATTTTGTTTTGGTTTGATAGCTGGATTGATGATGAGATTCTCAAATCAAAATACCCCTTACTCTTTGCGCTTGAGAAGAACAAATATTGTGCAGTCGCGGATAGAATACAAACTGATATGCACCAATTAGGGGTGTCAATTGTGTCGGGTTGATGGGTTGGCGGGTTTATGGGTTGCGGGTTCGCGGGTTGATGGGTTGAAATGTGCAACCCGAACCCGACCCATATTATTATTCGTGTCAAATATTTCAACCCTAACCCAACCCACATAAAATCCGGGTCAACCCGAAGACGACCCGTTTAACCCATATTTTTAAATGAGTAATACATGTTCATGAGTTATAAGCGGGTTGTTGGGTTGTAAGCGGGTTATCAATAAAATGTTTAATAGTGAGTATATAAGTGTGACAAATAAATAATACAGTGTGCCAAAAATAACACAATTATAACTAACCATTTACATAGAAATGGAAAAAGAAAAACAAAAATATAATATATTTTTTTTTCTAAATACTTAAACGGGTTAACGGGTCAACCCATTTTATATATGTGTCAACCCAAACCCGACCCATTTTTTTAAACGGGCCGTGTTAGTTGACCCGAACCTAACCGGTTTTTTTAAACAAGTCGTGTTAGTTGACCCAAATCTATTTTTTTTCGTGTCGGGTTCGGGTCGGTTTTCAGGTCGTGTCAATAATTGCCGCCCCTAGCACCAACAGTTGGTTTTCTCTTGGGAATGGAAGCGGCCATCATTTTCTGTTGAGGAAAATCAGCAATTTGCTGATCTGATTTTGCTGCTGTCAAACGCTTCTATAAATGCGAGTCCGGATTTATGGAAGTGGTTGGTTGGAGGGGACCTGGATTTCTCAGTTAAATCTGTAAAGGAGTGGATTTTCGAGGCTATAAATGCGTTCCATAGTTCATCATTCGAGTGGTGTGGTTAGGTCCCGAAAAAAGTGGGAGTTGTTGTGTGGCGTGCTTATCTTGATCGCCTACCTACTATGGATGCCTTGGTTAGATGAAACATTTAGCTGGAGTCACAGACTTGTAAGGTCTGTGATGCAAGTATAGAATCGGTGGAACACCTCTTCACGGGGTGCCCGGGTTTTTTTTGGAGATTTGGAACCTGGTTTTCGTATGGTGTAATGTTCCGAATTGCTTTGCGTTCCATGTACGTGACATTCTATCCTTCCATTTGACCGCAAAGAATGGGACTCGACCTAGAAAGGCGTTTTATGCGGTTGTGTTAACTTCTTTTTGGAGTATATGGCGGGCTATGTTTCTTTTTTGTTTCGGACTTTATGTAAAACAGTGATTGCACCCCGGTTTTTGCTAGCTACTTGCTAGCTTCTTATGAAATAAAGTTTGTTTGGCCGTTCAAAAAAATTAGTTAAAGAAAAATAAATAAAGTTTCTATGCTATATAATAACTCTATTAAATTTCAGGGGGGTAAAATCTAAGTTATTTAAAGTAAAAAACAAGTTGGATAAAGTGAAGTATGTGAAGTGTATAAAAGCTAAAAAAAGACAAATAAATAAAATAAAAAATACCGTTAACCCCTTATCAAAATATAAGTATGTTGACTTGTGTCATTTATGTTGTTGGGTCTGCTGACCTGTAGAAGAACAGATGATTAGAAAGCCAAAACATGCTATCAGTTTGATCCTTGAATAAACAGTCTTTACAACTTGCTTCTCCCAAAAGACTGCTGACCCTAACTACTGTTCTATCCAAACAACTGCTCAACAACTGCTGATATAAAGAACTGCTGAGGAAACAACTGATGAAGAACAACTGCTGACCAAAGGTCTGATGAAGAGCAACTGCTGACACAAGTACTGAAGACCAAAGCATTGCTGGAACCAACAGCACTTAGGCTCCAGCAGTGGATACAAGACCATCAGAGTTTATCTTCAACAGCTGTTTAATATCAGTGCTTTCAATGTAACAGTAGTTTGTAATAGGCAGATGTTTATGTTTGTTATTCTGTTAGAGGTCACTGTCTTAGGTGACGTCAGCCTAGGTCATCAGTGCTTTGAGTCTGTCTATAAATAGAACAGTGCTTGTACTGTTCTATTGCATCACACACAAAACATTCTCTCTGACAAACACTGTGTGATCAGGCTGAGGGGGAGTAATTGTACGATTGTAATCTTTGAGTTAATGAAAGCATTCGATCTAAAAACATTTACTCTCTTGTTTTGATTTACAGTTTATTATTCCGCTGCACTTTCCTTCTATTTTCATTTCATTATTTCCATCATTTAGTTAAACAATCAAAACAAACAAACTCAGATCTTAACAATTGGTATCAGAGCTTGGTCAATTAAATTCGATCTAACAAATCAATTTAATAATCAGCTCACAATTATTGATATCGTTTGTCAGTTAGATTGAAAACAGAGTAATAGTTTAATTTCGTTTCAACCGTTGTTAAACAGACTTTGTTTTTGAAAAATCAGAGAATGGCTTCTATCAATCACGATCCACATAACACTGGCACGAACAACAAGCCACCGATGCTTGTCAGATCTGAATACAATATCTGGCAACGTCGGATGAGCCATGTTCTAGCTCAACAAAACACTGGGTGTTGGAAGTCGGTTATCTTCGGACCACATGTTCCGACTGTGCCGAGTACTGAAGATCCCAAAGTGTTTGAGCCAAAGAAACTTGAAAACTACTCCGACCAGGATTTTCAGAAAATTGAGCTAGATGCTAAGGCCTTCAGTATTGTGGCCATGGCTCTACCTAATGATACATATGCTGGGTTGTTACACTGTAACAGTGCAAAGGAGTTGTGGGATGCACTGAAAGAACAGTTTGGTGGGACTGAGGAGGTTATTGAAAACAACCGTGAAATACTTAACCAACAATATGAAACATTCAGTCATGTCAAAGGAGAGTCATTAACTCAACAGTTTGAGAGATTTAATTGCTTAATAAGTGAACTAAAATTGGTTGGTCTTACTTACCCTCATTCAACTTTGAACCATAGGTTTTTAAGATCATTACCAGACAAATGGGACACTATTGCTATTGTAATGAGAAACTCAATAGGATTTAAAGACCTATCACTGACCCAGCTTCATGGTAAGCTCTTGACCTATGAAAGAGAGCTTAACCAGAAAAAGAAGCTCCAGGACTCTGGAAAAGTGTCTGATGACTATGTGTTTGGGAATACAGCACTTTTGGGTCATGATGAGGTGCCTGGAAACACAAAGGATCAGAGTTATGGTCATTTTATTGACATAACTTCAGGTTTTAACTCAGGTTTTAACTCTGATTCTTATTCACCAAACTATGCTTTCACAGCAAGTGGTGGTGATATACAGGCATCTGATAATATATCCTTTGAGTATGATGACCTGAAATACTTTGACCCTGATGATTTGGAAGAAATGGACATTATGCACCAATTGGCCCTTCTCAGTGTAAGAACTAATAATTTTTACAAGAAAACTGGGAGAAGGTTTCCAGGGTTGACTGGCAGATCTAAGGTTGGGTTGGATAAATCAAAGATCAAGTGTTATAAATGTCATAGGTTTGGTCATTTTGCTAGGGAATGTAGGGGTCAACATGGTACACCTATGATAACCTATCCAAATCAAAGACCACAGACCAACACTTATCAGAATTCCTATAATACCCCTGGACCTAATGTGCAAAACACTGCCCATTTTGCACAGTCCTCAAACACTGTTCCTGTCCAGTATGTCCAAACCACTGTTCCTCAGATTCACTATGTGCAAACACCTGTTGCTCAAACACCTGTGCAAACGACTGTTGCTCCATCCTCTGCTCCTGCAGAGACCAGTCAACAGAGCTTCTTTACACAAGGCTTTGTTGATTGGAGCAGTCTACCTGATGAGCTAACAGATGAGAATTTTGCATTAGTTGCCAAAGCTGAAAATGAACCAGAAAATTTTTGTTTCATGGCTATGGTAGATGAGATTGAATCTGAGGAAGTGGTAACTGAATCTGATGTTGTGACTGATGATATTGTTAGTGAAGCTGTTACAGGTGAAAAACCTGAAGAAGAGGTTGTGAATCTCTCAGATCCCTGGGGTGCATCTGATGATTGTGAGTGCAAGTGTGATTGTGCTTTGATGGCTGCTGCTAAGGTATCTCCTCAAATTCTTAAAGAGTTGTGTTCTGACAAATGTGTAATAGCATTTGCTAACATCAAAGAGGTGAATGAAAACCTTAGAAAGAAAATTTTGGATGATGAAGTTAAATTTGAAAAACTCACAAAAGATTTGAAAACAAGTTTAACTGCAAAAGAGTCTGAAATTAGCAGTTTAAAACATGAAGCAACTATAACCAAAGACCAGCTCCAAACTATGATAACAAAATATCAAAGTTGTAAAAGTGAGCTTGAGTCCACCCAAGTTGAATGTAAAAAATGGGTGGAATCATGTAGAGGATTTGAGATGCTACTCAACAAACAAACCAAAAGTCATGTGAAGTTTGGCTTTGGTTTTGCAACCACTGCTCCAGCTTTTGAAAACACTGACACAAAGAGTCAAAAGTCTGTTGAGATAGTACCAACAAACCTGCAGGGTCAAGAGATTAAAATCACTGAACCAAATGGTAAGAAAATTGTTCTTGAAAAACCAGAAGGTTCCTCATCTTTTGCTGAACTTGAAAAGTATGAATTTAAACCTACTTGGTCTGATGAGTGTGATACTCTTGAGAATTATAAACCTGTTGATTTTAAAACTCCTGAGGGAAAGACAGCTCCTCAGGCAAGGGTCATTCCCTTGGCAAAAGTCATTCCCCTGAAAGATCCTCCAGCAGATGCTCAAACATCTGCTGAAAAGAAGACTGAAAAGGGGAAGAAGAAAGAAAAGACTGTTAACTTGTTCTGTGATTTCTGTGAAAAGAAGAATCATGTCACGAAAAACTGTTTTCTTCTAAAAGCATATGATATTAACAAAGGAACAAGTGAATGTGACTCCAAAGCCACATGCTCAATATGTGGGAAAAAGAATCACAAGACCAAAGAGTGCTTGTATCTCAAAAATTTTGATGTAAAAATACAAGAATACAAAGCTAAAACTCTTGCAAACCCTGTGGTTAGTACTCCAAAAGGAAAGCCCAAACAGACCTTCACCCCTGTCCAAACATCTGTTACAAAAAGGCTTGAAACATCTGCTTCTAGAGATGTCCAAGTAACAGATGCTCCACCCACAAGCAAATACCCAAGAGGTTATGGTCAACCTCCATGTCACAGTCTGCCACATGTTTATGAGGAGCCAAAAAGACCCTCTAAACCAAGAGTGAACAGAAATCCATATGGGTATTATCATCTGTCAGGAAGTGATCAAACAACTGCTGCCCCAAGTGTTGACATCCAAGCACTGGCAAATGGTCAGCAGCAGTTGTTGACCTTAATTCAGAAATTGGTCCAAACCACTGATCACCTTCCAAAGCTTGAGTCTGAAAGGTCTGAGGACCCATCCAAAGCCAACTTGGCTTTGGACACTCACCAAAACTAATCATTTACTGATGTGCAGGGAGCTTCTGCTTGTTTAGATAGTCTTTGGTATGTAGATAGTGGAGGTTCCAGGCACATAACAGGATGTAGAGCCCTACTTCTGGACTTCTTGGCTCATGGAGGGGGTGATATATCCTTTGGTAATGATTCTAAAGGTAAGGTGTTGGGTTCAGGGACTGTACAGGATGGAAAACTCAAGTTTGAAAATGTCAATCTTATTGATAATCTCAAGTTTAATCTTCTGAGTGTTTCCCAAATGAGTGACAAAGGTTATGGCTCATTTTTCACAAAGAAAACTTGTAAGATTATTGGGCCAGAAGTGGTGAAAAAGATTGATACCATTATTGCTGAGAGCAAAGCACAGCTTGTTGCTCATAGAAGTGGCAATGTGTATGTTGTTGATATGTTAAAGGACAATCCTATGGCAAATGTCTGTCTGTTTTCTGCTGCCTCCACTAAGGAGACAGAATTGTGGCATAGGAGATTGGGTCACACCAACCTTAATACTATCAACACACTCTCCAAACAAAGCCTTGTCAGAGGTTTACCATCAAAAGAATTTAAATGTGATGAGCATTGTGTTTCTTGCTTAAAAGGGAAACAACATAAAAGCTCTTACAAATCCATTGATGAGTCCAAAACTAGTCAGTGTTTACAACTGTTGCACATGGACTTGTTTGGCCCTGTTAAAATCATGAGTCTTAGAAGAAAGAGATTTTGTCTTGTCATAGTTGATGATTTTTCTAGGTTTACATGGACTTACTTTTTACATTCTAACGATGAGACTGCAGGTATATTGAAGGACTTTGTCACCAAAGTTGAAAAGCAATATGACTTGCCAGTAAAAGTCTTCAGGAGTGACAATGGAACAGAGTTTAAAAATAAGGAGTTGGATGACTTCTGTGTGTCAAAAGGGATTGTGAGGCAGTTCAGCATCCCAAGAACACCAGAACAAAATGGGGTGGTTGAGAGGAAAAATAGAACTCTTATAGAAGCTGCAAGAACCATGCTAGCAGATTCTGGTTTGCCACTGTCCTTTTGGGCAGAAGCTGTAAACACTGCTTGCTATGTTCAAAACAGAGTTTTGATCAACCCCAGACATCAAAAAACTGCTTATGAAATTTTGTTCAAAATCAAACCATTAATCTCATTTTTCAAAATCTTTGGCTGCCCATGTTTCATTTTAAATCTCAAAGATTCCATTTCAAAATTTGCAGCCAAAGTAGAATGTGGTTATTTTCTGGGATATTCTTCTACTGCTAAGGCCTACAAAGTGTTTAACACAAGGACTAAGACAATAGAAGAAACTCTGAATGTAAAGTTCAATGAACTTTCATCTCTAAAAATCCCTGCAAATCCTGCTGAATTATTTGATTTAGATAAATTCAAATTTGAAGATATCACTGTTAAAACTAACAATGCAGGTATTCCACAGTCTCCACAGCAAGATTACAGAACAGATGTTGTGATCCCCAGTCACTACAAAGTCTATTCTACCTCAGAGGAAGCAGCTGTTCAAAACAATTGTCAAAACTCTGCCACAGCTGTGTCAACCACTGTTGGCCAGTCCTATCCTCAAACCACTGCCTCACCCCTCACAATCACTGACCTATCATCTGCTGACAAAAGTCAATCATCTGTTGACAAAAGTCAGTCAAGTTTCACACCACTTGGACCCATTCCTCCATTACCATTTCAAACATCTGATGGCACTACAGAAGTACCAACAGATGTTACACCAACAGAGTCACCAAACCTCTGTCCATCACCTCAAAATGCCATTGTTCCATATCAAGGAGATCTTATTTACTTAAGAGCTCATCCACCAGACCAGATCATTGGCAACATCAGAGAGGGTGTGCTCACAAGAAGCCAATCCTCAAATATCTGTCTTTTTGCAGATTTCTTATCCCTCACACAACCTGTCAAGTACCAAGAGGCACTGAAAGACAACAGTTGGGTAGAAGCCATGCAAGAAGAACTCCTTCAATTCAAAAGACAACAAGTATGGGAGCTTGTACCACTTCCTAAGGATGTTTGTCCTATAGGAACAAAGTGGGTCTTCAAAAACAAGACTGATGAAAGGGGTATTGTTGTCAAGAATAAAGCCAGGCTTGTGGTTCAAGGCTTCAGACAAGAAGAAGGAATAGATTATGATGAGACCTTTGCTCCTGTAGCTAGACTAGAGGCCATCAGACTCTTTTTAGCCTTTGCTGTCAACCACAACATAAAGGTGTATCAGATGGACATCAAATGTGCTTTCCTTTATGGCAAAATTCAGGAGGAAGTCTATGTATGTCAGCCACCTGGTTTTGAAGACACATTCCATCCTGACTATGTCTACAAGCTAAACAAAGCTTTGTATGGACTCAAACAAGCACCAAGGGCCTGGTATGAAACTCTTTCCACATTTCTCTTATCCATTGGCTTCACAAGAGGTAAAATTGACAAAACTTTATTTCTTAAATGGAAAGGGAAACACTTAATGATTGTTCAAATATATGTGGATGACATCATTTTTGGATCCACATGTAACCAAATGTGTGAAGAGTTCAGAAAACTCATGACAGCAGAGTTTGAGATGAGTGCTATGGGTGAGCTTCAGTGTTTCCTTGGTCTTCAAGTGAAACAACTGCAAAATGGCACATTCATTCACCAAAACAAATATGTAAAGAACTTATTAACCAGATTTGAGATGAATGATTGTAAGCCATGTAGCACACCCATGAGTACAGTCAAGCTGCTCACTATTGATGACAAGGATGAACTGGTTGATCAAACACATTATAGATGTATGATTGGTTCTTTATTGTACCTAACTGCATCTAGGCCAGACATTATGTTTGCTACCTGTGTCTGTGCCAGATCCCAGGCTTCACCCAGAAAGTCAAACCTTATTGCTGTGAAAGGGATATTCAGATACCTCAAAGGTGCTCCCACACTTGGTATCTGGTATCCTGCTAATGGAAACATTGAGCTTTCAGGTTATTCAGATAGTGACTTTGCTGGCTGTCACACCACAAGAAAATCCACTTCAGGAGGGTGCCAATTTCTAGGGAATGCCTTAGTTTCATGGCAAAGAAAAAAGCAGGCAGCTGTTTCAACTTCAACAGCTGAAGCTGAATACATTGCTGCTGCAAGCTGTACAGCCCAACTCATGTGGCTTCAAAATCAACTACTGGATTTTGGGATAACTGCACTTAGGACTCCACTCATGTTGGACAGCCAAGCTGCTGAAAATATCATCAAGAATCCAGTCTCTCATTCCACTACCAAGCACATTGACATAAGACATCATTTTGTCAGAGACAGCTATGAAAAAGGTTTGATTTCTTTACACCATGTTCCAACAGAGGATCAGTTGGCAGATGTGTTAACAAAAGCTTTAGACACATCTACCTTTACAAATCTGATTTCCAGAATTGGTATGTTAAACATGGATTAAACAAATAAATTTTCTATAAATCATAATAAAATGTTTCAGAAAATCAATTTTTTTTTTTTAAAATAGCTGTTTGGTTGAAAAATCTGTTTATAACATCTGACCAGATAAAACAACCACTGTTTCATTCATATCCACTGTTGGTTGAAAAGTCTGTTTCAAAACATCTGATCAGATAAAACAACTGTTAGTTGAAAAATCTGTTTCAGAACATCTGTTCAGATAAAACAACTGTCCGCCTATATATATATATATTATATCAAAAAAAAAAACAACAGTTGGATCCATCAGCTGTTTGTATCAGTTGTTTACCAAAAACAGCTGTTTTCCACCAGATGTTACATCCATCAGATGATTGCCACGTCTGCTCATATAAGCAGAGGTTTGGCCACATCAGCGGTTTCATTGAGTCTATAAAAACCCTGTTTTACCACAACAGATGTTACACTGTCTCATTGTATTCAAAATACTGTAAACCGCCTTCTTCATTCTCAAACCCTTCATCAATCTTCAATCATTTTCACCTTCAAAATCCATTACAATGGATCTTCAAGCCAAAGCTACACACAACTGTCTCCCCTATCTGATTAAAACAGATGACAACACTCCATTTCATTCCACCATCGACATCTTCCTTAAATCCAAATACTTACCCATCCTAACTGCTAACGCCCCCATTTATCTTGATACACTCCAAGAATTTTGGTTGAATGCTGAGTTTCTACTACAAGACAAAAAGCCTACCTCCATTATTTCCAAAATTGGAGAAACCAGTATCGTCATTACCCCTGAAATCATATCCACAACCTTCACACTGAATGACCTGGCAGGTAAGGATTCCTTTACTAAAACAGAGCTTCACACTGAGTTCCAAGAAAGAGGGTATGATGGTCAGATGACTGGATCAACTCTTTTCAAAAAGTTTTTCCCTCCAGTCATGAAATTTTTCTTCCATACTCTTCTTCTTTGTGTCTCTGCTAAGTCCACATCCTTTAATGAAATTCCATTGAGGATGCAATATCTGGGTTATGCTATGTTGTCAAACTCTGACTTCAATCTTTCCCAGGGATTGTTCATGGACTTGGTATCAAATGTGAAAGCAGTCAAGTCTGGGTCAAACAATGCTTTTCTTATTTACCCAAGAATTCTTAGTGTAATCTTACAAAAAGTCTTACCAGAAAAAGTTTTCAAAAAGGGTGAGGCTATGCAAATGAAAAGCTTAACTGATGAAACTTTCACAAGAATGCTGGGTGGAAGCACCCAAGAAAAAGTGTCTAAAGTGTCAAAAGTTTCCAAAACACAAACAAAGAGGACAAAGGCAACAACTGTTGTCAAAACCTCTGTTGTTGAGCCCACTGCTCCTGGTGGTCATGGCACTACATCCAGTGCTGTGAAACCCACACCAGCCACTTCCAAAATGAAACATCCATCCACAAAAACCTCCACTCAACCACAAATGAGGTTTCTGGATGATGAGGTACCAGAAGAAACCTCTGTTGCACAACAAAAGCAACCTGAAACCACTGTTGTTACTTCCTCACAACAGTTGGACATACCTCCACCTGACCAAACTCCTCATGAATCCTCTCAAAAGGATCATGTTGTAAGCCAAGGGGACACACATCATGATACATTTGAGTCACTTGACCATATGTTCACAAGCCCCTCTCCCAGGGCTAATTCTCTTGTTACTCCTCCACACTCACCATCACATGTCCCACAAACAATGCAACCTCTGTTTGAAGCAATTGACAAATCTCAGGAAGATCCCAGTTCCTCTCTTCCACCTGTCACTAAGAGTATACTCCAACATGTGACTGGCCCTGAGAATATTCAATCTGCTATCCCTCAAACAGAAGAGGAGGTTACACCACCTGGTTTCAATGAGACTCTAGGTGAGTTTTCAAGTGGAGCAGCCACTACTGATGTAGAGACCACTGTCTCACATCAGGACAGTGATTACATAGCTAAGACTCCCTTGAAGGCAACAACTGTTGAAGCCACTATAGTGTCTCCAAAAACAGTTGGAAGTCCCAGTACCAAGACAAAGGGGCATCTGATTCACCTATTAGGCCTGAATCAGGTAGAACTACCACTGGTAGGGACTCAGATGATCCTATTAATTTAGGAGATGGGTCAAAATACCAAGAATTGACGGACAGAGTTTCTGTCATTGAAACCTCTGTTGCTGACATCAAATCTGATGTCAAGCTTCTACTGAGCTCAATTGCAGATCTTTCCAAGAGTCAACCATCCACAGCTGATATAGCCAATGAGTTATGGAAATCAGTTTCCCCCATCATCATAGCTCACAGAAAGTTGGCTGATCAGACACATGAAACCTACATGGCTGAGATCAGGAATATGGTAGATGCAAGGTACAAAGATACCCATGCTGATATCAAAGCCATCAAAGATCACCTGCTGAAGACTACTGGCTCTGCCCCTACCACCATCCTCAGGGATGAAAATGATGATGTTTTCACGGCTGATGATGCCAAAAAGGGGGAGAGTGGCAGAGATAGGCTACCAAAACTAGATCCTTTTGGTTGTCCTCCTTCTCAAAAAGGCCAAGCCAAGTCTGCCAAGAAACCAGAGTCTACCAAATCAGCTCCACAACAACAACAAGCAACAACTGCACCACCACAACAACCACCACAACAAACAAGTGAGAAGAATAAAGCAGTAGATGACTCTGCAAACATAGAAGCTGAAAAAGCTGCTCAAGAGAAACAGAAAAGAGCTGACACTTTGGAAGTTAAAGCAGAGTCATTAATTGAACTCAAAAAGAAACAACAAAGGGAAACTGAAGATGTGGGATCCTCTAAAAGGATGAAAAGACCTGCCAAGCATGTTAGAAAACCACCATCTAAGTTGAAAACCTCTGTTGATAAAACCACTGCTACTGAAACCACTGCCACCCAAAACACTGAAACTACCCAAAACACTGAAACCACTGTACCCAAACCAACACACACACCTGAACAAACAACCACCAAACCTACATCACCAGCCAAAACCCCAACATCTGCTGGTTCTACTAAAAGGCCAACAGATGTTAATCCAACCACTGCTACCAAATCACCTTCACCAAAAATCATGTACACAAGGAAGAGAAAATCAACCTTTGTTGTGCATGATGAAAATATACACACATCACCAACCACCATTTCAACTGCCAAATCCACTCCTCCCATCACAGCTATTCCAATCACATCATTCTCACCACATACATCCAAGTTCAAATCCCATAGACCACCACCAACCATCACACCATTGGTTGTTCAGTATCCCCTTGAACTTGATCTACTCAAGGGGGAATTACAATCCTTCTACAATACTGAACAGCCATCAGAAAGATCCTTCCCATCTCTCCCAAACTTCCCTGTTCCTCTCAACATTGATACCTATCTAAAATACAAGGGTGAACAGGTGGATGCCATCATCAGGGAGAAATGCAAAGGGAAGGATGACAGGACTGCTCAGGGCATCCATTCAGCAGAGCTTAGCAAACTCAGAAGGATTGAAGACTTTGCTAAGACCCTGAGCAATTCCATGTCCTCCATGCCTCTCAGTGTTGATTTGGAAAAGGAGGTAAGGGAATCTCTTCTTGAACAGATAATGGCAACCAAGCCTTACAAAGCAAACAAAAAGCAGTTCAATGGTTGGACTACTCATGCTTTGAGAGAAGAGCTACTCAGAATTGAAGAAATGGCCAAAGACCCCAAAGCTAAAGTCTCCACTCCTAATTTTGGCAAAGGCAGAGACCCAGTCAGAGCCTTGAAATTCAAAAGGATGAGGCAAGAGATTGTAGCTGCCAACTATGGGGAGATGAGGTCTGTTTCCAGATGGTCTGAGTTAAGGCTGGTTGAAACCTACAAAAGTCTGGAAGAAAATAGAAAGAAGGATCCCAGCCTTCCAAGAAAACCAATCTATACTGATGAGCCAATGATGAAGAGACCCTAACAGACTTTTAACCTGGACAGCTTACTTGAAACCTCTGATCTCACAGCTGCTGCAAGTAGACAGTTCAAGAAGCAGAAGGAGATGTCAGAGGAAGATCAAAGAAAGTTTGCTGACACATTCATCAAGGAAGGGCTCTTCAATCAAATACATTATTTCTCTGATCCTACAACAGAGAAACTCAGAGAACTCATTGGAAGACCTCCTTCACCCAACTCATCAAGAATAAAAGTTCATCTCAGCAAATCCACTGACTCAAAAATTCTAAAGTGGAAGGTCAACAAAGACAACCACGAATTGACATTGCTCAGGTCAGATGGAAGGGTTCAGAAGATCAGCATGGATGATGCTTACAGCTTATGTGCAGAAGATCACCAAGAATTGCTAAATCTGGATCTAGAAAGAGATGAAGAAGACTTATTTGCTCTGAACTTTGAACTACAATTCAAAGGTCAAATCAGAGAAAGTCTGATGAGGAATAAAGATCAATAAATAAAGCTGAGTTTTGGCATCATCTGTTCTAGGGGGAGATTGTTGGGTCTGCTGACCTGGAGAAGAACAGATGATTAGAAAGCCAAAACATGCTATCAGTTTGATCCTTGAATAAACAGTCTTTACAACTTGCTTCTCCCAAAAGACTGCTGACCCTAACTACTGTTCTATCCAAACAACTGCTCAACAACTGCTGATATAAAGAACTGCTGAGGAAACAACTGATGAAGAACAACTGCTGACCAAAGGTCTGATGAAGAGCAACTGCTGACACAAGTACTGAAGACCAAAGCACTGCTGGAACCAACAGCACTTAGGCTCCAGCAGTGGATACAAGACCATCAGAGTTTATCTTCAACAGCTGTTTAATATCAGTGCTTTCAATGTAACAGTAGTTTGTAATAGGCGGATGTTTATGTTTGTTATTCTGTTAGAGGTCACTGTCTTAGGTGACGTCAGCCTAGGTCATCAGTGCTTTGAGTCTGTCTATAAATAGAACAGTGCTTGTACTGTTCTATTGCATCACACACAAAACATTCTCTCTGACAAACACTGTGTGATCAGGCTGAGGGGGAGTAATTGTACGATTGTAATCTTTGAGTTAATGAAAGCATTCGATCTAAAAACATTTACTCTCTTGTTTTGATTTACAGTTTATTATTCCGCTGCACTTTCCTTCTATTTTCATTTCATTATTTCCATCATTTAGTTAAACAATCAAAACAAACAAACTCAGATCTTAACATATGTCTTAATTTAGTATGGATTATGTATCAGCTTTTATTGTATAAAATTGTTTCAAAAGATACAAAACTAATAAAGTGTACAATGTGTTTCATATATACATGCACATTAGTTTTAGTGCATCAACTTTATATTAGTTATGTCCCATATTCATGCATCAGAGTTTTTTTTATAGATAATTGGTATGAATCATAAGTAATTTAATCCTTTTATATAGAAGCATGATCGTAAACATATCACTTTGTTTTATTGGTTACTTACATATTTCCCTTTCTGTTTTTTTTGGAAATTATTATAGCTAAGGCTATGCTTCTAAAACCCTACAAACGATAAAACCTGAACTTCTAGTCTGCCATGCTACCAATGATCAGGATTAAACATAAAACCTAGGATGAGCTTGGGACGGTATCAGTACTAACCGATACCGATCTCGAAAATACCGATCTCGAAAACTCTCAAAACCTAATATCGATACCGATACCGAAAGCATACGGTTCGGTATCGGTACGGTACCGATATGATATCGGTATTTTACCTTAAAATACCGATACCGATAATACCAAAACCGAAAACCTCTAAATTATGTGGGTGCCGACTTTTTTTAATTAGTGTCTCATTATATGTTTCAATTTTGTGAGTTCAAAAAAAGTAAGATGACTTAAATGGAAAATATATGAATCTTGGTTACCAACTTACTATTACTAGCTAAGATTTCTTTTCTTTTTTTAACGGCAAAGAACAATGTGTCAGTTACCGTAGCACCGGGTACTGTGGTCAAGCTCAACTACTTGACCGTCGCCTGCCCCTTGGCTCTCTCAGATGTGCAGAAACCCAACTTCCACCTGCCTGAAGGCACAATAATAGAATAATCGGTAAAACCTCACCTCTCATCCGAGTTGAACTGACGCCACCCGTATTCGCTTTTACCTAGATGTCATAGAAAATAATGAAAAAAGTGTGAATCAAACCTGAGTCACAAGAAACATCAAGTCTTTTCCCATCCACCCCTTCACTACCTCATTTGGCATTCAGTTTAACTTAAATCAAACAATTATGAAACTTATTAATAATTAGTGAATTATTTTTCTTCACTATTAATTACTTCCTACAATCCTACATCAAGTTAATAATTAGTGTTGTCCATTGGCGGTCGCATTACATTGATAAAATCGGTGCTTGCGAGTCTTACGGTTTACTATCTTTCTTTGTTTAGAGCGCCTAGCTTGGTGTTGGAAAGTATTGAAAATTTTTTATGAAAGTTTTTGTGGACAGGAAATAAAGATGGGAAAGGAATTCATTGGGTCTCTTGAGAGATTGTTACGAGACCAAAACGGTTTGGGGTTTGGGCATTTCTAAGATGTCTGAGGTGAATACGGCTCTGCTTGTGAAGTGGGCGTGGAGATTTAAAACTGATCATGAGAGTTTATGGAGGAAAGTTATTATAAGTTTGCATGGTGCACGCAACAAATGGGCGTTTGTTCCGGTTAAAAAATCTTTAAATGGAGTGTGGAAATCGATTGTTTCTGTTTTAGATAAGACTCGGTTTGATGGAAGGAGAATTGAAGAGCTATTTTCTTGTCAGCTTGGTGATGGTAAATGTAACACCGTAAAACCATTCGTTTGCCTAACTACGCCATTAGGCGTGATTAGCAAAATATTAACACGAGACTTAGAGGATAAGAATATGGGTTATATTCTAATATGAAAATAACCTAGTTAATAATATTATGTTTATAAATTAATAAAATGTGTTTGAAACTAGCTTATGAGTTAGTTTTATACGAAAATGACAGTGGGAAAACTTGTGAGGGACTAAATATGTTAAGTGGGCAAACTTGACATTGTTATTAGATAAAAAAAGGCGGGAACGACATATACAGGAGTATATGTCGCCACCCACATCAACACACACACTTCATGTCTAAACTCACTAATCAAGGGCTAATCAAGGCAAAATCAAGTGTTAATCAAGTGCATGTGTTGAAATCAAGTCATCTACAGCCACTTGAACATCTAGGTAACCATTTCATTCATTAAAATTGATGTATTCTTCATGATTAAGCATGATGAGAAACATAGGGTTGCATAAAAACGTGATTGATTAATGAATAAGGACGACCCTTGTGTTTAGGGACCCTTATTATGTTTGTAAACACTACTTAGACGATTCAATTGCAACCATATAAAGATCTTGATGACTCTTGAACACACATATGAAGTGGGTTTTGTCACTAGTTACAAACCTCACATAAAGACTTGAAATTATGTGTTAATAATGATGAAATGTATAGGTGGTATGTGTAATGCTACCTTTATGTTGAAAATGAATGTGGTGATATGGAGGTTTCCATACAATATGTTAACTAAGAAAATAGGTGGTTAAAAGATGATGCACACCAAGTGTTTGTATAAATGTCTAATTTAATTATAGACAAATATTGTATGTTAAGATCTCACAAATTTTGATGATTAAGTGAGAAGTGGGATTGTGCACTAAACTTGATAGATATTATGTTAAAAAAGGGGGGATAGTTCATGAATATGATTATTGCCTTATAGGTAGTGCATATGAACATGTAAAAGGGTAGTTTGACTTCTAGAAGTCAAACTAACCCAAACATAAGTATAATGAATTGGGTGTGTGAAAACTCATGATACAAGTTAGTTAATTGATATAATGACTAACTTGAATTAATCTTGAGTATAGTGAAGTGATCTTGTCAAGCTAGGTGGAGGCTTGGAACAAACCGGATCAAATGAGCTAAGCGGGTCATGGAATGCATACATGAGGACAAAGTAAGTGACTTATCTTAAATAAGCCTCTTAGAAACTAGAAGATCTTGTAAACATTCTTGAATCATGAATTCTTATATCGATTGTAAAGAATGGGTGTTTACTCATGAAAGGAATATGGAATATGGGTCACTAGCTTGTAATGGGCTAGAATCGCCTAAATAAATAAAATTGATAAGTCCGGTTGGGACGCCTAACTAGATAATGGAAAAATCTTTGTAAATGAGTCTAATGAGTTAAAATGTTATTTTCATTAAAACTCATGAATAAAACTTGAAGATTGAAGATTGTTTAAATAAATAGTTAAACGGGTCAAATGATGTTGTGAGCATCAATTGAACTCGGTATATAATGCTTCTATGTTAAGCATTTATAGTTAAAAGAAAAAGCTAGACGAGCCAATTGGTGGTGTGACACCCAAAGGATCCCGAAATGTTAATAGGGTAATGAGTTTTTGCACAGATGAATAAATTGGAATGGAATGGCACGCGATGCCAAGTTTTCTTGAGGGAGATTCAAGAGGTATGGAAATGGGTCAACACTACCGGGTAAGTCCGTAGTATAAGATATGGCCAAATGCGAGTAGATATGTGGATGAAACCACCCACATGAAGTGTGGGTGTCAAATAGGCGAGTCTTGTTCATAATAATGTCTAGTACGCTCTAATGCGCTTAGAAGTGATTAATAATATAGATTTTATAAAATTTGTGACATACTAAGTCTGTAAGGACTTAGAGGTTCTCAAACATGTAGATGGGTTGAAAATAATGGATCTTAATCAAGTCGAGTCTCCAATGGGTGACTAGTTTGAAAAATAAGCCGATGAGGGCATTTTGGGAATTTAAAAGACTACTAGAGGTTGAATCTAAGGATTCAAACTCCTAAATCCTAATGAAATAAATCGGACAAACGCTTTGGTTAATCAAGTGTCTAATGACCTGACAACATAAACTAGATGCGTTGCGCGCGGTCAATGGTGTTTTGGTTAAGTTAAATGTCTACATGGGTCAAATGGGGTAAAAGTCGCCATAAACACTTAAAACTTTGAACCGGGTCATAGCATCATGAACCGAACTATAATTTCAGTCAAACAAAGGTTTATTTAGTCGGCAAGTCAATACTTAGGCTTCGTGAATCATCAAATGCGGTTGCGACATGATTCCCATGCTTAAAAATCACCAAATTTACATCAGAAGCTGTGAGCGGCCCCTCACAGAGACCGTGCGGCCGCTCACAGAGAACAACATGACGACACGTTCTTTAAAATTGCATATAAAATCGTAGAAAAATCGTTAGGAGGTGTTCTTTATATGCCTGGAAAGCTCTCGGGGCGTAGAACAATTCTTATTTGAAAGTCGAAGTCGGATTTTGGGTTTTAGAAGGGGTAAAAGCGATCCGAACAGCTGCTGCGCAAAAGTTGCAGCAGTTTGTTCTCCTGATAAAGGGTCGTTTGGCATGGTTCGTTCCGTTTTAACGTGTAACGACTATCATACTAGTTTTGTGACACCCGGAATGTTCGGCTTAAATATTTTGGTAAAACATAAGTCTACCTTAGCGAAAAACATTTAGAAATGGACTTAACTGGGTTAGTTGAGTCGGGTTATTTTAGGATTGTCCAGGGTTCAATGACCTGGAGGATCATTGGGAGTCGTTTTGGGAATACACTAGTACCGGGTCCCGTTGTTGGTGAAATTACATGAACTGAATCAAGTAAGACAGGTAGATTATTAACACGCGTGTAACATAAAATGATAATACGTGCTACAAGGTGTGAACATGATTATACGTGCCTATATGTGCTTAACATGTGTTAGAATTGCATGATCATACGTTAGAATGTGTTTAAATGCGTTCAAACGACAAAACTGAAAAACCTGGAAAACATAAGCCCAGGTTCGACCCATAGCGTGGGGGCGAACCTGGAAATGAGTCTTGGTTTAACCCATGGTTAAGGGGCGAACCTGGAACAACCACAAGAACAATCTCATTCGACCTTGTAAGGGGCGAAGGTGGCACCTTCGACCCCATACAAGGGGCGAACGTGGAGTTAATATAAATACCACACTTTGTCATTTTTCACCATTTCACAAACCCTAGCCGTCTCTAAACACTCTCAAACGATTTTAATCACTGAGGAAAGAGTTTTTGCTCTTGTTTTTCATAATCTAACCTACAAACAACATCTAATCAAGAATCCAAGGTGTGTTCTTAATCCTAAACCCTTTTTAAAGCATTTTGATTCATTTTCATCTAACCCTAAATGTCCAGATCTGTTCTAAGGATGTTTTTATGATTAAAAACCTTTTAAACATCTTTCTAAACCTAAACCTTATCATTAAATATAAGTTTTCATATCAATAAACATATGTTAATTATGTGTTATGTAATATTATGTGTGGTTTAATGATTTGCTGCTGTACTAATGCTAAAAACATGATCTAGGGCTGCTATTATTGTAGGTTTATGATTGATTCAGGTTACAATTAGATGGATGATGATATTATGTCGAATTTGGGGACTTTGATAAATCTAGGGCTTGTTGCATGCTAGTATTATCAATAGAACTATTGGGGGTTTTCATATACACAATAAACTGAGCATTTTAAGATGATTATGAGAAGATTTCGAAAAGTTTCCAAATTGGGTAAAGATTTCATGCATGATGTGACACTTCATAATTTTTGCCATTTTGGGAAAGGGCTAAAACGAACAGGTTTTGGGGTTAAATTGGTGGGGTTTTGTGGGGATATGTTAGTCATACTTGACTGCTGTGATTGGTGATGTTTCGGGACGTTTTTGGATGTTTTTGAAGTGTTTCGTGGAAAAACACTTTGGCAGGGTCGACCCTGGGCACCTTCGACCAGTCGTAGGGTCGAAGGTGGAACCCCAGGGTCGAACCTGGACATCTGTTGGTCGAATCTGTTTCAAATGGGTCGAGCGTGGCTCTAAATGGGTCGAACGTGTCTCCAAAGGGTCGAACGTGGTAGAAAAGGGGCGAAGGTGGAACTGAAAACCCTGGTTCGACCCTATGGAATCAAAAATGAGATTTTTGATGCAAACTAAGTGTTTTATGCTTGAACCTTATGTGTAATCTAGGTATACTTGATTAGTTAGGGTAATGAGTCACCAACGGGATGTCGGGTCTGTAACATCGCGTGATTTTTAGTTTTGCATATATTTTAAATTCAATATTTAACAAATTCCAATTTCGCCTTTATTCACTTCTTTTATGTTACTCCTACACATTCATGACGAGTCGTCATTATCCTATTCAATTTAGGCGTTATAACAAGAAACTCATTTAGTTAAGGTCTTAATATATATTTATTTTATTTTTTAGGACATATATATTATTAATGCTTTCCAAAAAAAAAGAAAAAAAAGGAAAAAGAAAGGAGGCGTGAATTTTTGGCAAATGACTTTATCCAACAACAACATGTTGTTCGTTGATTGTTATTTATTTATTTTTTTTCTTTAAAACTCACGACAACAGTAACAATAATATGACTCTCACATAACTCATAATTCCCATCTAATCTCTTCCTACCCACCCTATTTACTCCATTTAATACCCAACCACCTTAACCCACTTATAAATACACCTCTTCCCCACTCCTTAATCCTTTGTTCATCTCCAAAACTCTCTCTAAAACTCTCTAATCTTCTAGTTTTCAAGCCAAACTTCCTGTTTTGCATCAGTAAGTTTCTTGTCTTAAAACTTCAACTTTCATTCTATTTTTCTTCTTCTTTTTCATCTAAAACTCCTTGGAGAAACCTCTAGGATCTTCCCCATATTTATCCACATGAGTGTGATAAGGGTAGAGCACCTAAAAGAGGTCCCAAAGGTGGTTGTTTTCTGAATTATTTTTATGTCCTAAGATAGTTTGTTGTGAAGAAACCAACCAAGTCTACTAACAATCTAATGTTAGAGAGATTTGTGCTATGGTATTGGGTGACAAAGGAGAGTCAAGACTTATCCAAATCAGTCCCCAAACTTTGTTTAAACTTCTTAGCTATACTATATAATAATATAAACATATACTTTCAAGTTTCTATCTTACTAGCTTATTATTAATCTTTGGAAGGTTTGTGGTTACACCCTACCTTACCAAATCTCTTGACCCTTCTTGTGCTACGGATTTATCCACACTAGAAAGGGGAAATCCCGTGTCCAAAACCCACGCTTACTTCATAAGCGAAGCGGTTATGACATGAACCTATCAAATGGATTCACATTCCTAACCTTATACCATCCGAATCATCTATGATGATTTTGTGCTTGGTCTAACTTATTCTCATGACCATCCGGATTGCCTTAAACGCGATTTGTGTTTTGGTTTGCCTAAAAGGCTTGCATGACTCTCGTGAATCTATAATCTAAAACTCGAACCTAAAACTCTAATTCTTAATTCTAGTTCATCGGAGCTAAAGCTTAATCTTCCAAGACTTATCTTTGGAACTATATCAAGACGCACCCAAAGGTGAGTTCATACTTGTCCCCCTTTTATTCTTTATTCTTTGGGGCTCAACATGTATCACTATCAAAACTTGAACGATTTCATACTCTTAAAAACTATTATACTCAATCTAAATGTTATTATGCTATGCCATGCTAGAATTCAAAGTCTTACATACAAATGTACGATTAGTTAACAACCCACCTTACATGTATAGCGCTATAGGTTGACACGCCGCCCCCTTTATGGGTCATGATAAGATGAAGTCTTTTGTGTTATCGAGTGTTGTTGCCGTTTGTATGGTTCTACGTGCATATGCCTATAACATGATGATTCGAGTAGACTTTCCTATACTATGTACTTAGACTCAAAACTAGTATGCTCACCAATGCTTTATGTGTTGACGGATATTTTATACATGTTGCAGGAAGTGTTTAATGCAGGTTTATCAAGAAAACTACTTAGGAATGGACTAGAAACACACGCTAGTTTAAATTCTATATGTTGATGTTGTACTTTCCATTTTATGAAACAATTTGTATTCTGTTATCTTTTTAGACAATGATTATGCTATGAATGAAATTTTATCTTTACGTTATATTGTCACGAATTCTAGTGTCATGAAGTCTTTGAACAATCTACCACGAGTCTCGCCCCGATGTATTTCGCCATTGGTTGGGGTGTTACAGGGTCGGTCTAGTGTGTCGGTTGAACATTCAAAACACGTTTTAAAACATACTTGGTCACGATCTGGACAATCGGGGACTAGATAACCTTATGGTTATTAGTCGGGACACTTATGTGAACATTTTGATAGATCTCCGGTAGTTGGGATTATCGAGGGCTTGGCTTTCTCATATTACTGAAGAACACAACTTAAGGTGAGTTCACGGCCCCACTTTTACTGCTTTAACTTTTGGGGGAGAAAACATGTGCTAAACTTATTTTGGTAACATATGTCATACTATGATTTAACTTTGCGTTGCTATACGATCTTTGAAAGTCCCGGGGGAAACCATGACTGTGCGGGGTTGCACAACGGGAGAAATGTGGATAGATCTATTGGGTTTGACAGGCCCCACTCGACGGCTTGGAGGGCCGGGCGGGTGCATATTGTCTCGAACTTGCTAAACATTGCTGAACACTCGGGCTGAACACTGGTAACAATCTAGTAATGGTTTTCCAATCGTAGTAGTAACAAAACATACGCCTAGCTAGCGTACTTGGTAACATTGATATGGTATGGACATGGTAACACTTTGGTAACACTGTGGTAACATTTGGTAACATTTTGTTAACATATTGAACAAACCTGTGAACTCACCAGCATTATATATGTTGACGTCATTTTGGCATGTTTTCTCAGGTCGCTAAGGTAGCATCGGTTGGACTAGGCGCACGGGTCTGCATTGGCGTCTAGGCTTAGTTGCACGTTTTGAAATAAGTGTCTTGAATACTTTGGAACACAGTTTTGTAGCTGATTAAATTCTTTAAATGATTCCGCTATGGTTGTCACCTTATGAAAACTATGTTTTTGAGTTTACGTATTTCATATAGTGTTGTTTATTGTGACCGTTGACTTGGATCCTGGTTTGTCATGCGCCTCGCGGTAAAACTCCGCAGTGGAAATTTGAGGGTGTGACAAGTTTAAATGTATCATTGACAACCCACTAACCATTCCTTGTGTAATGGTGCTATGTAAACATGTGATGAAAGTCCCGGAGCAAGGATCAAGCCGCGATAAGAGCCGAACACACCCGATCACTCATCAAGCTTCCGCATTAGAATTCAAAGAACTCCCATTAAAACGCAAAATCTTAGAGTATGTTTTAACTACTAAAATGTAAAAATTTGTGGGAATCAAATATGTATTTGATCTTAATGGTTTGAGTTTATAATAAATATCAAAGTTTTAATCGAGAGTGGTTTTAGTAAGGTCAAAACCCGTAAGATTAGACGTTAATCATGTGATTACGGGTTAGGGTCTTACAGTAAATGTATCACTTTTTGGAAGGATGTTTGGTTAGGTTCTACGCCTTTGTATGTCAGATGGCCGATGCTATTTTCCCTTGACAGGTACAAGAATATTACGGTTGCTGCTCGATTAAAATCACACGAGGAACAGCCAGTGAGTATTGAAAATTGGAATCTGGGTGCTTCTACTATGGAAGGTATATCGGAGGTGCAGGATGTGATGAATATGATGTCTATGGTGCAGCTTAGTGGTAGTCCTGATCGTTGGGTTTAGAATAAAAAAAAACTAATACCGAGTTCTCAGTCTCAAAAGTCAAAACAGCATTGAGAGAAAATACGTATGGGCAGCCGATTCACCGCATGCGATGGGAGAGCTGGTTGCCGATCAAAGTCAACGTTCTTGTCTGGAGGATGGAAAAAGGTAGGGTCCCTACTCGGATGGAATTGGTTAAAAGAAGAGTTGTGTTGCCGAGTACTTTATGCCCGATGTGCGGAGTTGACGAGGAGTCTGTCAATCATGTGTTCGTTGCTTGTGGGTTTGCGTATGGGGTTTGTAGTAAGGTGTGGAGCTGGTGTCCGAGGTATTATCATGGTGACATGCTGGACCATATGGAAAGAACGAAACAAGAAAATTTTTCAAAACTCGGATCCTAAGGTGGTAGAGGTAGTGGCTATAGTTAAAGCCATGTCGTTTTTGTGGTTAAAGTTTAGATCGAATATTGACAGGATAGAATGGAATGAGTGGAGCAAATATCCGCTGTATCTCTGGCCATCCGTCGATCTTCCAGAGAAAAGCAGGGCATTTAAGGAAAAAACAGTCGGTTTCTTCCTCATCCTTATTCGAACATCACAAAACTTCAAAGAAAACCAAGGGGAACACGATCGACAACACGATCTGTTGAGATCGGTGTATGCCTTCATCATAAGTCTTCTAAGAGTCGGGAATCGGAATCCGTCTTTAAAATGCGCCAGCCAACACTGAGCCGGTGGAATGAAATGGTGAGCATGCAGTTTAAAAGGATAAGAGTGGCGGATTTACACATTTTTTTCCTAGTGCTATGTTTGTTTTTCTCTCTAGAATCAGATAAAAGGAGAGCATATTGTTTGTTGACAGATGAGAATTGAATGGAATGTTTGGGGTGGTCCTTAGTTTGAGGACTTGCTCGTTTTAAATGAAGTTTTACGTTAAAAAAAAGTTAATTTTAACAAGCCTCATCCTTTATGGTGTGATGGTAAAAGTGTGGGGGGTTTAAAGGGGAGGTTGAAAGTTTAAGTCTTATAAGAGGCAACAAAAAGTGTATTTAAAAAGAGATGAAAAAAAGTCTAAGAAAAGGTGTAAAAAATGAGAGATGAAATTAGCAATTAAAAAAAATTAATTTTTATAGGATTCATATATGCTTTATCTAGGTCACTTAAGTTTTTTTATGTTTAACATTTATCTTCGTTTTTTTTTAATAATAATACTTTCATTCCAGGATAAAGAAAATTACATTAAGATAGCGGGCAGGTGGGCAACAAGCTGCGCCGCCACCCCTTTCTGAATAGCAAATCCTAATCTACTAAAAACATAACCCTGTCCCTCCGGAGCCAAGACACTACTATGAATAACCCGCTGGACCCTGGTCAGGAAACGGGTAGCCTCCGATACCAATGAGCCAAAGGTATCAAAAGCCAAAGGTACAAAAACGTGTTGGTTCTCCTCGCAGGCTTTAGCATGTTTTTCTACCTTCTTTGCCTTTGCTTTCCGGACCGCTTGCCCTGCTACAAAGCCACTATCCCTCAACCCAACTAGGGGAGATACACCCGTCAGGTCAACACAAGCATGCTTCTCCCTGACCCACCCAAAGACAAGGACATCTGCTGGTCGTAGGGTGGATCTCCCTTCTGCTGGATCCGAGATGAAGTTTACAGGGGTCTCCTTCTTGGCTGAGATCCCAGCCCGTCTTAAAATGTCTCACAGGATGTCTCAAACCCAATCATACCGATATTTAAAACCGGGCAACTCTTTACAAGAAAAGTCACAAGATTGAAACGGATAATAAAAATTGAGTGACTTTCAAGATAAAAACTTCAAAAGATAATCAAATACTTGAAAAACTTACAAGAATACCATTATATCAAACCATATATATCTGTTATCACCTCGTCTCTTTAATTTTTGTCACAAGTGCTGCCCGTCAGTTTAGTACTAGTCGTGCTTAATTAGTGTAATTTTTTTTTCATATTTATTTTTAATTCAATAATAAGTTACCAAGAAACTTGTACCATCACACGTTGCAAATTCGAAGATACGGGATTATTAGTTTGACTCATTATTGTGATGACAAAATATGTTTTATGAGAATATTTTGTTTTCTAATTTAGAAATGACTATAAGATCAGATTTAAATTCGGTTATGTTTGAAAGTTTAATACATTTCAAATTATTAAATGATTATATTATTTCAATCCATGTTTTTCATGCATAGAAATAACAAATCGAGTTTTGTCTCGTTGCAACTAATCTTTATCCAAATAAATTTTACTTTCTTATGTTATTTTAAATTACATTATTTTTAAACATGACTATTCTTGCATATTATCTATATATTTTACAAAAATATCAAGAAGATACTAAAGAAACTCATTAGAAAGATCATACAATGTCGATGTTAACCTTACAAGATGATCTGTTTTCGGTAACTGTATCAAATTAAAAGAGATAATACGATATTGAGAGCGTAGCGCATTAATTATAATAAGTATATATAAAGGTATATATAATCACAAAAAAAAAAAAAACTACAGTTAGGAATAGTAGTTTCGTTGATTTTAAACAACAAATTGTCACTCTGTCAGAAATTATAAAGTACTTGTAACATATACCGTCTTATTTGAGGTTCTAATTAACTTCTAAAATATTTTAGGGGAATTGAAAATCCAAACTTAGCCCTCGTTGGCTAACAATAATCTGTACTTAAAAAATTCCTTACTATAGTCCCAACTTTCAAAGTATTGGCCGTCAATGAACTTTTGTTAACCGAAAACTATCAGTTTTTCAAAACTGAATGAGTTTGAAAGTTAAAAAGTTCATTGTCGGCCAATATATTGAAAGTTGAAACTGTATTGGGGAATTTATTAAATATAGATTATTGTCGGCCAACAATGCAAAGTATGGATTATTAAAATCCAATTCTCCAATATTTTAATATTTTAAGACATTCTTAGCTAGCAGTTGAACAATCCGAAGGAAATGTACATGCAGAAGATATTAAAATGAAATTGATTAATTAACATGATTGAAATAAATATATTAAGGTGACATAAGTAAGGTTCTAATGATTGCTGCTTGAGGACTGTTGGTGTCCATGGATTGCAAAAGCTCTGATAGCCTCTGGCTCAAGTCTTCAACTTCTCTCTGCAACCTTCTAACGTAACTACATGTCTCCTCCAATACCTTTGCACTTGAATCCTACAAACAGTATTTAAAATATCAAAAAAGTATTTACTATTAATTTATAAAAAAAATGTTCAAACAGTATCTTTAATGCAAATGTGTGACTACAAAACCCACTTAGTTCTCTACTTACGTGTATGCCACGTTGGCAGATAACGTGTAAAAAATGTCTTGGTTGGCAAAAAAATTATGCAGGAAACTAACTGGGTTAACCTCAGTTAGTTTTGGTACAATGAAATAAAAAACTAAGACAAATTAGGCATGTTAGTGTTGGGATTTCAAATGGGAGATTGAGAGTTCAAGCCTCGTAAGAGACAAAAAAAAAATGGTGTATTTAAAGTGGAAAAAATTAGCCGTTCAAAAAAAAAGTTAGCCTATTAGATTCCAATTTTCAAATTAGGATTAGTGTATTCCAACCCGACAAAGTTGATATTATTTAATTCCAATTCCCATTGAAGTTAAGAATAGTTAAGAAATTAACCTTGTGATGATGAGAACGGGTGGTGCGGATTCGATCGTTAGGAATGAGTTGCTGTAACTTGTATATGAGATCGGCAATTTGGTCATCGGTGATCCTTGATGGTCTGGTTAGCTGGTAACGTGATCTCGAGGCAGACATGTATGAGATGTCAAAGAGACCAGGTGAAAACAAATATGGTTTGATATAATGGTATTATTGAGAAAGTGATATTCAAGAGTTTGAATGATTCCGACAAGTTATGGGAGAAAAATAATGGAGAAGATGTGAAAACTAAAGACACTTTGGAGGTACTCAAACTCAAGTGTGCATGGAAGAAAGACAATGAGTTTTCTCTGGTTTTTATATAGAAGTTTTGATGAGTGGTGTGATATGGGTGGGTCGTTGGTAGGGTTAGGGATCCTATTAAACTTCTTTCCGATTTACTTGGTATGTATAAATAATCTATATCTATCTATATATATAAAAGAAAACGTATATGCTGACGTGGCGTGCAATGGAGGCCTCAACCTCCCACTGAGAGTGCCACGTGGCATCATAATTAAAAGATTTTAGTGTTTTTGAATTATTTCCGTTTTTAATTAAAAAAAGATAAACATAAAACCCTAAATTCTCAATTACTAAAATTAAATTGAGTTATTTTAGAAAAAAATAATTTAAAAATAAATTTAAAATTTTCTCTCTCATGTTTCTTCCCATAATTTTTAAACGTTTATATATTTTATATACGGGATTTTTTAAAGAAAAAAATTACACCAAATTAACGAGCGTTTTATTATCTTTCCAACGAGAACCATAGTGCTATATAAAAAACGGAGAAAAAATCGACTATTTTTTTGTGGGGTTTCGTTTATACAGGAAAAAAACACACAAATTGTTCATGTTATTCATTAATCATGTTTTTTCTTTTAAACCATGTTCTTATCTATGATGTTGAAAATCAGTCCAATCGCCATGTTATCATTGAAATTTACTAGGTATACTTCATCAAGAGAAGTTAAGAGAAAGAATCGCGCAACATTGCAACACATGGTGTCACCTTATAGCAAGGTTATTTTTTAATTTATTTAATTACAAGAGTAATAATTATTACTATTAGTATTAGTATTATTAGAATGGTTATATTTTTCAACCCCGGGACGCTCACAGGAAGAATTGATAGTTGCTGACGTGGCGTTCAATGGTGGCATCAACCATTTCTTGATTATGCCATGTGGCATAATGAGATGCAATGGTTACAACTTCAAACTTAAGTGTTTGTTTAGTTGATTAGGTTAGGAATTATAAGAGCCATTAGAATATGAGAAATTAGAGAGATGTAATGAGTTTTTGAATAGTTGTAGCTTGCATAAGTGATTATTTAGATGATTACTGATTAGGTTTTAGATTAGAGAATATGAGTTATTACTTATTAGAATACTATGAAAATGCAATGATTGAGAGATTTTGTGGTTAGTGAACTTAAGCTATTTGCAATAGGTTATCACGTAAAATTAGATTTTTCAACCCCGGGACCCTCCCGGGGTAATCAGCTAGTATATATATATATTACAAAGGGATTAATCCTACATGTCATACTATTATGCAATCTCTCCTTTGAGAGATACCACATAGGATGTGATTTGACAACTCTAAACCAATTAAAAAAAAAGAAATAGATATGATTTAACCTAATCTATTATAATCTTTAACCAAATCTATTAAATACTTAATCTACTAAATATAAATATTAAACCTTTATTATTTTATCTCTCCTGTTTCCTCTCATAACTTTTAAACGTTAATATCTTTTATATACGAGATTTTTTAAAGAAAAAAAATTACACCAAATTAACGAGCGTTTTATTATCTTTCCAACGAGTACCATAGTGCTATATAAAAATCGGAGAAAAAATGACTATTTTTTGTAACCCGACAGGTATTGTGTCGAGTTTGGAATTAGTTTAAAATAAATTGTGGGTTTGGGTCGGGTCTGGGATTAGGTGATACCCGACCCGATTACCCGAAACAACATACCCAAATACCCGAACTACATACCCGATCATATACCCATGAATTTTTTAACGCATCACATAACCCTTAGACTAATGCGTTCGATATTTCAATAATTAACTTTTTTTTTCTTATTTCATGTTAGTTCTTTTTAGAATGATCGATTACAGACTTTCGAATTCATTTGTAATGGCACTAGATTTATACCCCGGTGCAAAGATTCTTTTTTTTTTTTTATATTTGAATATGATAACTTATGGCAGAGATTTGTTTAAAATAATAATAATAATAATAATAATAATATATTTTATTATTTTATATTAGATATTTCAACCCAGGACGCTCCCGAGATAAAAACTAGTAATACATAAATAACAAATTATACATTATAGATTTTAATTGACACACATAACAAGAGGAGGGGGGTGGGTTAACCTACAAAACCTCGTTAACCTAAAAAGGATACAAAATATCATAGGCCGTTAATTAATAGGTTTAATCGATGCTTAATTTAAATGTGTGTGATCATAAATATTAACCAAAGTTAACAAGTTTTACATATAGAACGGTAATTTCGTTCAAATAACAATAAATTGTTTTGTCGTCATGTCAGCACCAACCAATTCAGATCCTCATTGCTACCAGAACTCAACATTCGATCCACAATTTCAAAATTATCCAGACTCGTATTGGAAGGTCGAGAAGTGGTACCGGCATCAAATACTCCGCATCGGTTCTTCCGTCTGCTTTGTTATTCGATTGTGATGGTATTTTTGTTGATACTGAGAAGGGCAGCCAATGTAAAAAAATTACGCATGCCTTAACCAAAAAGTACACATGCGTTAACCAAAATTATTTATGCCTTAACCAAAATTTAACATGCCTAAAACCCTTTGTAGTTCTGTATGTTCGATAATTTGTAATTACACATGTTATGTTCAGTTCTTTGTAATTATGCATGTTCGATCCTTTTTAATTACGCAAGTTATGTTCAATCCTTTTTAATTACGCATTTTACTCGAATAGTTACACATGTTAAATCCTTTGTAGTTACCCATGTTCAAAGTTGTAGCATTTACCCGAATAATTAGGCATGCAGACTTAATGTGTGATGATGAACATGTTAAATCCTTTGTAAACCTCCAAGTCGAAAGGACATATTCAACTCTTCTTTCTCTAGTAGAAAATTACTGCAGAGAAGCAAGGGTTCATAATCTCCAAAAACAAATTGAGATATGGGCTTGCTTGTTGATGCCGATGCAACATCGGAGAGTTGTGTCGTGAAAACTGGCCTCTGCAAAAAAAAAAAAAAAAAAAAAAAAAAAAAAAAAAAAAATTCATAATTACCTTTCCCCCAAGAAATCGGGAAATCCACGCGGCACTCTTTGGTTCCTTCGTAAACCTTTTACGTTAAGCGGGCCTTTTATTTTAACCCCTCTCTCTCCCTCTCTCTCTCTCTCTCTCTCTATATATATATATATATATAGGGGTGGTTCATCTACAAATGGGTAAATTCCTAAAAAGGCTAAAGAGCCATAAAAATGGGACATGTGACAATCATTAAAATTAAGGGTGAAGGATATAAGAGTAATTAGTGTAGAGAGTTACATGAACTTGCAAGTTTCCACCATTCTGAAAAACATTCGTTCCACAAACTAAAGAACCTTTGTTTTTATGAATAACAAAATTCTTATTACTGTACTATCTAAATTATTATTTAAGGTTGTGGAGAGTTCAAATGAGAAGAAAAAATATTTTAAGAAGAAAAAAACAAATTTCAACCAATAGGAATCCTCCATATAATAATTGTCTTTAATGTTAAGTAATTGACTAATTTTTTGTAACCCCCTTAAACTAGTTAAATTAATGAAACTCTTAATTCAAATTCAAAATATATTCTGTCATATCAATTCTAATTTATAGTGAAGGGTAATTTCGATGTGTGTAGGACAAATGTAGGTTGAATTTTTATATGTGTAGGATTAATGTATGATAATCTCGATATGTCTAGTATAAACGTGTGATAATTTCCGATATATGTATAATGAATTTTGACATGTGTAGGACTAAATTTGATAATGTGTAGGATAAAGTGTTATTGACTAATTAATTAAAGGGATAATAATTAATGTGAGAAAAGTTAAACTATTTAATGTTGATTTCTTCTTTTTTTTTCTCACAACATGCAATATTATGCAATATGTTATAAATCTTTGCAACTGCAAATTAATTAGATGGTATTTAAGAGTCATTGTCGTTTTTAAAAGGAATCATTTACAAAAATAGCGGGTTTATTATTTTACAAATTACATTTGGGGGTATTGGGGAAAAAAACTGAAAGTGGTGATGTAAGGAAATGGTTTGGCGGTATCAAAAGAAATTAAAGGTGATGCCGCCAACCCATTTGGCGGTATCAAGGGGTCTTTTGTCAGTGGGTTAATGCCGCCAATTGAAGTAGAGGTATCAACAAAAAATAGCTAGATGCCGCCAATCCATTTAGAGGGATCACCTCTTGATGCCGCCAATCCGGTTTAAGGTGTCATTGATACCGCCAATTGAGTTGGTGTGTTCTTCAATGTTGCCGTCATGATCCCGCCAATCCATTTTCATGCATTAAAACCAGCAAATGAAAATCAGTCTTCACCTGCAAAGCATGCAACCTATAAGACACACTCACAAGGTCTCTAGCATTGCATGCAATGGTCTTGTAAGTTGCAGATGATTTGATAGGCAAATAGTATTCTTGGGAGTGTAAGAATTCAGGCTTTGAAGGTTATAAAATGGAGGTTGAGGTGAAGAAGGAGCACCACCCACATCCAAGAACACACCATCAACACTACAATCTCCATCTGAAACCTTTGAAATTCATAAAAAATCATACCCACCAAATTCCTCCCACCATGAATCAAAACATGAACTTACACCCTGGTCCCCTAAACGACGATGTGTTATATCTGCGTGATCGACATCGTGCCTTTCACGTTTTCACAGACGAGGAAAACTTCAATGCCGCCATGATGGTGAAGCGCAGCGATAGAGGAATATGGAGGTTACTTCGTGACCACCCTGTTGTAGGACGGGTTCGTCACCTTATCGATGCTGCAGGGTTTGGTGGCCTCATAGATTGTGGTTACCGATACGTTGACCACTCCTTGACAACAGCTTTGGTGGAACGATGGAGGCCCGAAACTCACACGTTCCACCTTCCATTTGGTGAAGCTACTGTCACCTTACAAGATGTTAACGTCTTGTGGGGGTTGCCTATTGAGGGAGCTGTTGTGTCTGGGGTAGATGATAATTTGTCTACTGCCGACGCAATAGCTTTGTGCCGACGATTCTTAGGTGTTACGCCTACAGAGGCCCAAATGTCCGGCAAGTCCGTTTTTGGTACTGTTATTCTTGATAAACTAAAGCAGGACTTTGTTGAAGCAGAGGCTACGGATGAAGAGTGCATTTTTCGTGCTCGTTTAATCCTTTTCTTTTTGATCGGTTCCACCTTACTTCCTGATAATAATAATAATAGAATAAATGTTTTTTACTTGAGATTTTTACGAGACCTGAACCGTACAGCATCTTATAGCTGGGGCAGTGCGGTTCTGGCTTGTTTATACAGGCGGCTTTGTGATGCCACCCAGCCGGATAGGAAAGCCGTGACCGGACCCATGATGCTCCTTCAAGTATGGGCATGGGAGAGGATCCGGTGTCTCGCGCCACGACCACCCTCAAACCGGTTTGATTATACTTGCCCGATAGCGGCTCGGTATATATCGCAAATCCCAGTTTGTATATACTTGCCTGCATGGCATCCCTTTGTATTTTTTTTTCTGAACACGTTTTTTAACATGTTAATTTTGTAGGTGGCGAGACCGGCGGTTAAAGTTCACGGAGGTGGCCCAACACTGCCTCAAGGCATACCGTTCACAGCTACAATCGTTGAACGAGGAGATGGTATGTTAGTAATTATTTTTAGTTTTTTGTATGTATTAATCATGCATTTATTGTGTTTTGTTACTGACTTAAGTGTTTGTTTTTAGTTCAACTGGACCCCCTACAACTCGGTTTTGGACCGACTACCGGCAATGTGCACAAACGGGATGGAAAGCTGGAGGAGTTGCTGTCCCCTTATAAGCTTCGAGATCGTTGAGCATCATTACCCTCAACGGGTTTTGAGGCAATTCGGCATGGTCCAGTACATACCTCCCCAGATAACCTTAGCCGTACCCACGGCCCGGCTTGAAACACTGCATGCCTTGGGGCGGCAAGGACTCAACGGGGCGGACTGGATGACTAGGCATGAAGCCTACGTCAATGCATGGAATAACCGTCGTAACACGGTTATCCGCTCTGAACTCATAAGGACAGCTTCAACTCAGCCCGGTTATATGCAATGGTATATGGGGCGTACCGTTGCATTTATTGGAAATCCGGGTGTAGCACCGGCCCCAGCTGGCGGTTTCCAAGACGACGGTGCTAGAATCCAGTTGATGGTAAAGCATTTTTACGTGCCTAATTCATACATTAATTATTTTCGCAATTTGGTGTTTCTAACTAAAAATTTTGTTTGCTGCAGAGGGATGCCATGGGTGATATTTACCGGTCATCTCAGGAGGCCTTTAATAATCCTCAGGCATTCGCCACGCAGCTTGAGCGCATACAAAACACGGCGTTTCACAGTATGATGATGTCAAACAACGCCGGACACTTACAAAATCCGACGCATCTTACCATGGACGCCGTTGACTTGTCGGCACCTGCACGGCCTCAAAGGGTGCGCCGGCGACGCGCTCCCCGTCAGGTGCCGGAAAACGTTCCGGAAAATGAAGACCAAGCTGGTGGAAGTCACTCTGATGCTGGGTTTCGTGCATCTGTTGCGGCCAGCAACAATCAGAACCAGATCGGGGGATATGTCCCGCAATTCATGGACAGTGGATTGGACCAGATGGGAACTCCATTTGGATTGGGTGGATCAATCGTACAGGGAACTGGTCATGTTGGTGGGTCCGGTGGCAGTCAACCGGGGGAGATGGGTCCGCTAGCTAACTTTCGTGCAGGCGGAATTGGCATCGGAGATAGTTGGGGGTTTCCTTCATCACCGGCTTACGTGACGCCTGTTGGACAGGGGTTGCCACGGTTTGATCACGACCTTTTTAGTGATTTTCATTACCATGCCCCGCATAATTCGTGTGATGAAGGACCTTCAAGCCGGCCAGGACCATCTACCACGCTGAATTTAAACCTCTTTCCTGATAACGAGTACGGTAATGAAGGAGCCCCACCCGCCAACCAACCACCCAGGAGGCAATCTGAACGTCTTCAGAATCAGGGACCCTCGAACGATCCGGACTGGTTTAACCAGTAACATTGTCGAATTCAAGTCTGTTCATAATTACCTGTTGTAACATTTTTTATAACATTAATTATTGTTTTGCCTTATAAATATATGAACATTAATTATTGTTTTGCCTTATAAACCCACACTATGTTGAAAACGGGCCAGGCTGCCCTCTTTGGGCCTCTGTGCAGCCTGGCTGGGCCTGCCGAACAGGTAACCTGACTGACGGACGCGTTGCCCTTGGGTAACACACGGGCGTCGCACGAAGTCCGGGCGGTTTTCGGGTCTCCGGGGCCTGATCCCGGTGGCCCGAAAACGGCTCGGAGGGATAGATTTATTTAAATCAAATAACACACAGACTTTCCATTTTTGGAATGTCTCAAACAAATAATACAAATATGATAGATTTATTTAAAACAAATATTACAAATTTATTTAACAACTGTTTTTCAAAACTAGTCAATCAAACTATACAATCTACGGATTTACAAGACAATATATTTTCCGAGATCACCTATTCCAATATTCTACCACCGTTTTTGTTGCATAGTTCATTAAGTTTCTGTTTCGCACCCAGAAACTTGTCTTTTCCAGTCAGCGGGAACTAAGGACCGCATTCAGATTCAAACTTATCTGAATTTGATCCAGGAGAACATGGTTCTACCCGTTGAATATGTGTACCAAATCTACAGGTACCCAATGTTCAAACCAGCCTGCCATACGAAAGTAGTACGGTGAAGAATCGCATCATCCGTTGCCGGACAAGTCGCTAATGACGTGATGTGATTCATCAACACCGGATGGCGTGGGTTTGCCTGGAAAGTAGACCCGCCCAACGATCCATAACTCTCTAATATTTTAAACTAAACCCTCAATGTTGCATTCTACACGTGTTATACCACGTGTAGATGTATTGAGAGGTGTAGTTTAATGTGGATGTAACACCGATCCAAAGACACCGCTTTTTTGGACCCCAGAAAAGCGATGCCAAGCGGGGGATGAAACGGCAGACGATGCTGTTAAGCATGACTCATCCCCGCCGAAAACAGTTAAAACTCCATGTGAATGTAACATCGACCCAATATCAATAAAAAACCGTACCCTCCAGAACAATTGAGATATGTGGTGTTGTAAATGGGATTGAGATATGTGGGAATGATAGAATATATTTGTGTTGTAAATGGGATGGAGAGAATTGGAAGCTCATCGAGTCCTTATATAAGAAATGATGCCTCACTTTGAATTGGCGGCATCAATGTGGATGATTGGTTTGGCGGCATCAATGTTGTTGAATGGTTTGGCGGTATCATCTTTAATTTGTTAGATGCCGCCAATCCATTTCCTTACATCACCACTTTCAGTTTTTTCCCCCAATACCTCCAAAATGTAATTTGTAAAATGATAAACCCGCTAGTTATGTAAATGATTCTTTTAAAAGATATGAGGTTTCCATTACATATACTATACCAAAAATATATTTTTTTCTCAAACCTTTATAAAACACTGAAAGTAACTTTTTTTTCTCTTTATCACTCTAATTTACCAAAAATATACTCTTTCTCAAAACTTTATTTATTTTTAAAATCTCCCACATTTGATTCTCAAACGTAGATTGTTACCATTATTTTAAAGATGATGGCGAAGATATCAAAAGATAAACTCAATTTGTTTTTTCTAATATTTTATATTTTATGATAGGTTTGAAACAGATAACATGGTGTCATTACCTCTCATTTACCTCCCTACCTTTTGTCTTTAACGAGTGTGTCAAGCCATATGTTTTTTGTATAAGGGTGTTAATATTGGTACAACATTCTTCTTTATCTCTTTATAAATGCTGTATATATAAAGAGAGATAGTGAAGAAATTATATTTTCATATTAATTTGAGGTGTCCTGTTAAAAGTATCATTTTATAATTATTACAAACTAGAGATATATTTGCTTTGTAGAATTTTAAAAAAAAATGTTGTGATTATTTTAATCTTTCAAATGATTTTAATTTTGGCATATCAACTTTTTTATATTATTACTAAATATATATGAAAATCTACATATTAAAGTTATTGTAAAAGTGACTTTCAAACTAATCATAAAATCATTATAATATTTTTATTTTATTTAGCCAAAAACTTAGAAGCTATAGCCTGGGGAAAAAGATAGAGAAATAACGCAACATTTGAAAATAGTAAATAGCACTTTCACGATTAAAAAAAGTATACTTTTCACAAATATTTTTTTTTATCACGTGACAACTTTATTCGCCATTAAGCGAGACACACTGACACAAAATTTATCCGAGTAGGTGATCATGTTATATCTTAAATCTTTCTAACATTATGAGCGATTTTTTTTTATTAAGGTAATTAGGCTATATTTATAAGACTTGAGAGTTTTTTAAATGAGATATTTCTGCTTAAAGAGAGACTTGGTTGTTGATAATGTGCATATCTTATGTTTTCTTTAAATTATATATATAATTATTTAGTTTTATTTATTTGGTTTTAGTTGCTCAACTAAGAGAGAGAAGCCATACTTGGTGTTTCCACAATGGGGTCAATGTTGAAGTGGGTTAGAGAAGGGTTCAATCCTCCTTTGTGTCAGTCTGACCACGCAAACACATGTTATTATTATCTTCTATCCCTCTTTGTCTTTCTGAAATTAAAAATTAAAACTATGTCCCATGCAACTTATTTCTGGTTTTGACCGTATAAGTTTAAGACCTTCAAGTTTAGTCTCACAACCAAGAATCCAAGATGAATACCTTTGGCGCATATAAAAATAACAATAAACATACGTATTACATCTATAAATACCCCCTTGAGTGTTTCAATAAGGGTATCCGTTTCTTTTAAGTGAACCGTTCTAGTATATTCCCGTATGGCATGATATCATTAGAGCAACGCCTAAAAGGAAGACTGCAACAAAATGGATCAGAAAACGATGCATTCCTTGACATCGGAGAGAGCATTGAAACACGAGTAGGGTGACTCTACATCAATTTTAAACAAAGCAAGCTAACTATATCCAACCATATGATAATGACTAGTTTGGTGTACCATTAACTAACCTAATATTATGTATTGTATCAGGACCTGTCGGAATCCTCATATCGGTTTTAGTTTTATTTATAAAATCATATTTCATAAATATTAATAATAATATCATATATTAATTTAGTGGAAGCAATAACATAAACCGGACAATTTTCAACATAGAATCCATTGCAAAACATATGTAAATAATTAAAACACATCATAGGATGTTTAGTATTATACCTCAATGAAACACTAAGTCAAAGCATGATGGATTGACAAACTGTTCCGCTAGAACCAAACACGACTATTCCTGAATTCTTGAATCAACACCTTGATCCAATACTTGCATGAAACACGAGACAAGGCAAGACAGGAAGGTGTAGTGGTGGTGGTCGACGACCACAAGGGGGCGACGACCCTTGGTTACGTGAACGATAGAGAGAGAGAGAGAGAGAGAGGGGGGGGGGGAGAAGAGGTGGGATGTGTCACCTAGCAAACTCAGGTTAACTTTTCTATAAACACTTATGTCTACCTTAGCAAAACATTTGTAAAACAAACTTAACTAGGTTGGTTAAGTAGGTCTACACACACTACAATTATGGTTTTGGTGATTCGGGGAATCATCGAGAAGCACACACGAGTCTCGTAGTCCATATGTTGGTGAAACAATATATATAAAACTACCTTGTATGAATTATATGCTTTATGACTATTTATTGACTTGAAAATACCTTCTTATTACGTGAATTGACATGATAATAAGTGATTTGTATAATAAAACGTGTTCCGGGTTTATAACCGACACTAAATATATCGGGTTCGAAAGTTAAACATGAAAAACTTGGAAAATCTCTCATTCTTGTGAAAGTTCACAAGAATGAGTCACCAAATCTCTCATTCTTGTGAAAGTTATGATGAATGAGAGTAGACTATATAAACATCTCTTTCATTCATTTTCATCATTTCACAACCCTAACTTGCCTTTAGGTGCTCTCTTACAAACCCCAACATGTAGAAACGAGTTTTTCCCCTCATTTTTTAGATCCTTGAGCCAAATTACGTTTAGAAACAATATCAAGTGAAGATTCAAGGTGTGTAATCCATTGAAACCCCTTCTCATTCATTTTATCAAAGTTTTATAAACCTTAAGTGTCCAAATATGATATTAATGTATTTTCTTAAATAAAACCCTTTTCTAAACATTTCCTAACTAGATCTAAACATAAAAAGTTGGTTTTACAAAGTATAAATTTGGGTGTTGGATTAGTGACCTAGAATTTGGGGCTTTTGTGTTATTTGTATGTTATATGATACTAGGTTACTGATTTGATGTTTGTATGGTTATTAGAAACATGTTTAGGTGGTGTTTGATGTGTTATGAATGTTATTAGCTTTGACCCAATTGGGGTTTTATGTAGATCTAGGGTTTGTTATGCTATATGGTAATAATAACATGTTAGAACTTAAAAATATATTAGGATGGTTGAATCTATATTGGATAATCTGGAAAATGATGTTTTTAGGGTAAAGTCAATATTTTCCATTTTGGGTAAATTTTTCATGCATTGATGTGGCATTCCCATAATTTGTCATTTAAGGAAAACATATGATTTTGAGCATGAAAACGGGATCAATAAGGTGCCTATGTGTTGTAAATTGATGACATTATGTTAGGATTATGTTATACTATGAATGGGTTACATATTGGAATGTTTTAGATTAGATATAAGGGGTGTTGTTCGTCAAAAATCATTACAACTTTGTGCAGGGCGAATGCAGAGGCGGACTTATATAGAGCCGAAGGGGGGCGGCGCCCACCTTGAAAAAAATATTTAGTGTTATATACACGCGTTAATCCCATTCGCACCCCATGGACTTTTGAAACCGACCCCCAGGAAAAAAAATATATGTTAAGAGTTAGCCCATTTTATTAGTTAGTAGCCCAATTTCAAGAATAAGCTCAAGCCCAAAATTTATAATAAGCCCACATGTATTTTAATATTGATTAAAATGAAAAAAAAACACGCTAAACAAAGAATCAATCACAGTTAAAAAAAAAACCTTTCGTCTAATCGTTCTCCTTCTTATTATAATCTTATCGCCGACAATAAACAAAACCACAAAGTAACAATATTGGATTTGGAAATTGGAAGGCTCTGACATTGACAAATAAGTGAAGAGACATTGCAGGTATTGTATTTATGTTAATATTATTAGATAAATGTGATTATGTTTATTTTCAGGAGACGGTCCCGTGGTGCTTGCTTTTTGCAGATGATATTGTGTTAGTCTCCGAGAGTAAACAAGGTTTGAATGCGAGGCTAGAGGAGTGGCGTGTAGCGCTAGAAAGTAAAGGTTTGAGGATTAGTCGATCCAAGACGGAGTACTTGTACTGTGACTTCAGTGGCGTGGACAATGACGAGGACACTCAGGTTACCATTGAGGGACAGGTGGTGCCACAGGTAACTAAGTTTAAGTATCTAGGATCATATGTACAAAGGGATGGAGAGATAGATAGTGACGTAGCCCACCGCATCCAGGTTGGATGGTGTAAATGGAGAGCAGCTACTGGGGTTTTGTGCGACAGAAGATTTCCAACTAACTTAAAGGGGAAGTTTTATAGGGTAGCTATTAGACCGGCTATGTTATACGACTCTGACTGTTGGGCAATCAAGAAAATGCAAGTACAGAAGATGGAGGTAGCTGAGATGAGGATGTTGAGGTGGATGTGCGGTCACACACGGTTAGACAGGATAAGAAACGAGGTTTTAAGGGATAGATTGGGGGGTAGCTAGTATCTCGGATAAGATAAAAGAGGGGAGATTGAGATGGTTTGGGCATGTGAAGAGGAGACAGACGACTGAGCCAGTTAGAGTGGTAGAAGGTCTCACTGTGGAAGGGAAGAGGAGCAGAGGCAGACCAAAATTGATGTGGGATGAGCGGGTTAGACAAGATTTACTGGGGTTGCACCTCTCTGAGGACATGGTCCATGATAGGGGTTTATGGAGGCGAAGGATAAAGGCTAAGGACTATTAGGATATGGGAAAAATGTATTTTAAGTGTTTCGTAGGGTCTTACTTTTTGTTTTCACGTTATACGGATTTTATATGTATGTGCATAGGTTGTTTTATGGTGGTATAGTGTCTGTTCTTTCGATGAATTGTTTTCAATGTTTATGATGTTATCAGTAGTTGTGTGTGTATACCTTTTTTTTTCGTTTTGTATTTGAGCAGAGGGTCTCTCTGGAAGCGGTCTCTCTATCCCTAGGGGTAGAGGTAAGGCTTGCCTACATCCACCCTCCCCAGACCCTACTAATAGCTTTGCTATTTGTGGGATTTACTGGGCTTGGTTTGTTTGTTTGTTTGATTATGTTTATGTTAATATTATTACATGAGCAATAATTAGGTTTTGTTTTGGGTTTTTATATTGTAATTTTGGTTTTGTTTTAGATGAGCAATATTATTATGGAACGGTTTCTTAAAAGGAAAAGTGGAGAATCATCTTCAAGAACTCCCGAATTCGTTGACTTGGATACTCTTCCTATGGATCATGCCGATAGGAAACCAATTTCGTCATATAACGTTAATCAACGAGATGAAATTAGAAGTGCATACATACTTAGAGGACCATATCAACCACAAGGCATAGAATTTCCACAATCAATGTTTGGTGTTGAGTTAAGACGATTTAAAGAAACTTGGTATGATACATATAAAGGATGGTTAAAGTATAGTATAAAATCGGACCGTGTGTTTTGCTTATGTTGCTATTTGTTTAGGGGGGCCTTTGGAAAAAATTTATGAGACCCTTACAAAACATGTGGCTGAAGTTAATAGCTTGCACTACAAATGCTTGAAAAAAGACCTTTCTTGACGCGCACTGCGCGTCATAAAAGGGGGTTTATGACACGCAAAAGAAAGTCGTTATAGGCATCGTCATAAAATTAACATGACACGCTTTTGCGTGTCATCCTTTTATGACACGCATTAATGACATTCTTTCATGACACGCATTAATGACACTCTTTCATGACACGCCTTAATGACACACGTTTACGACACGCTATGCGTGTCATCTTTTTTGACAAAAAAAAAATAAAAAAAAAATCTATAAATTACGAATTTATCCTGAATTCATATATATATATATACACACATACACACACTAACAAAATCCTTATAGCAAAACAAATTCTTTTAATATATACCAAAACAATCTATTTCATAATCATAAGTCAAATATACCAACAAAATTTTAAAATTAACAAAAAATATTGTGTCGCTACAAAATATAACCTATAAATAAAGGTTGCCCTAAACTCAACCATCTTTCGCAAATTACCCGAGTATTCTTCTTTGTCTTCCCCAACCTAAGAATGCATGTTTTTACTGTGCGCCTTGCTTATCGGGTCCTTGCTTTTACGCTATGTTCCTGAGTTTCATTAAAGGATGGAAGAGAAAGGATCTCCCTCCTCTTCCTAGCGCCTTAAAAGAAAAAAAAATAAAAAGAACGAACTATAATCAAGAAAACCACATACAAACTGGAAAAAATTAAGCATTGTTAATATAAACTAGTGTTTTACTCCGTGCGTTGCGGCGGACACGATTTGGTTAAACACTAATGATTACCCAAAAAGGATAAGGTACTCGTAGAGGGGATTGAAGTTGAAACCCATCATATTCTTAAACCGATAACACGTGAGTTATATACATATATAGATGATATGATTTTCATGCTTGTATACTAACTAGTATTATACCCGCGGTCGTTGCCCCGCGAGCATTGCGGCAAACCTATCAACGGGGAAAAATAGACGTTTTGCGACAACCCTATGTACCTAGAAAAGGAAAGCTATGGTTCTGCTCTGCTATCCAGCATTAGAAAACGTTTGACGAATTACGACGTTTTCTCGGATTTGTCATGTTTTGGGCTAAATGATAGGCAATTAGTTGAATCCTACCCTATGTATGTATGTATGTATGTATGTATGTATGTATGTATGTATGTATGTATGTATGTATGTATGTATGTATATACTGTATGTATATACTGTATGTATGTCCCTAGTCTATAATAACAACAAATGATAAAATCATACAATGTTTAACATTACTAAATCTCAAATTAAATAAACTAACAAATTAATCAAATATATAAATATAGTATTAAGATTCTATTGACTTTTCTTGATTTTCAATTGTTGAAACATGGAAAAATAAGTGAACAAACAGACGCTTGTTCATGTAAGATATTAAAGGAAAAATCAATATAATACAATTGGGGTTAAATAGAAAAAATATCAAAGAAATGTCCTTAAAACAAATATTATAATCTTACTTTTTCTAAGCCTTCTTCTCCACTTTACCTGTAAAATAAACACACACACAAGCACCATTGATAGCAACCTGCTTTCGTCTCCCTTTGTTGTCTACTCGTCTCCTCAAAATATCAACCCGGTTAACACTTTTTTCATTGTTCTCTTCACTTTTAAACTATTTTATGTGTAAAATTCTTGAATGTAATCTCGATTTTTTAATACCCTGTTAAGAAGAATTCCCGATTTAGGCCCTCGGAATAACGGGCCTCGGCCGGGGGTGCGGCTTGCCCACCCCCAGGGCCGGCTCTGACGATCAACGAAGAAAACAAATATATCACAGTAAACAACGGTGAAAAAAAGGAGCACCGCCGGCAAGTAACGTACCCGGAATCGTTTCCAAAGGTCCCAGATCTTAGAGTGAGAAGATGAAAGATGAGGGGTTCGGACGTTTGGTGAGAAAGTTTCAAAACTTTTGAGATCTTTTCATCGTCGTTGCCTGGTTATTCATCACCGCTAGCGGCGGAACCCTAGGGGTTAGTTGGAGTTTTGAGTTTGAGATTTTTGAAAAGAGGGGAACGATATGGTTGTCTTGTTGTTGAGAGATTCTAGAAAGTGAGAGAGACACAATGAGGCAGAGCTTCAACACAATGGAGAGAGGAGATCTGGTAGAGAGAGAGATCGAGATCTGAGAGAGGAATTTGGAATTTTAGTTGCTTGGTGGCTGCAAAAATCTAAGGAAAAGAGAGCTTTTATACCTAGGGTTTATAGGAGGGAAATTCATTTTTTATGAAATTAGTATGACACTAAAGATGACATACAAAATTGGATAGTGTCATATTTTTTATTTTTTGACACTGCATTCTTGACACACAAAAAGAGTGTCATTAATTAACCAGATTTTTTAAAACATGACAATTTTTTTATGACACACGCTTTTGAGTGTCATAAATGAGTGCGTGTCATAAAATGCGTGTCAAGAAAGACACTTTTTCTAGTAGTGAAAATTGTGACAATTTGATTAACGAAAAGCAATCCATTAAGGCCAAGGTTGATAAACGTACTAAAAAGGAAAAGCATGTATAACGAGTTAGATTAGGTGCTTCTTGTAGACTTACAAAAAAATTAATGAATCAAGGAGCAGCGTTTCGTGGTCATGATGAATAAAAAAATCACTAAATAAAGGAAATTTCTTGGATTTTTAGAATTAATGGGTGAAATAAACGAAGATCTTGGTACGATTATCTTAGGGAATGCACCAGGGAATAACCAAATGACAAGTCCAAAGATTCAAAATGATCTTAAACATTATTTTGCTCAAGAGATACTAAAACAAATCTTTCAAGATCTTGGAGATGATGTTTTTTCTTTACTAGTTGATGAATCAAGTGACGTGTCTAAGAAGGAACAAATGGCCGTGGTTATTCGATAGGTTAATTAAATATGGGGTAGTCAAGGAACGATTTATTGGGCTTGTTCATGTCATGGAGACGTCCTCATTAAGTCTTAAATCCGCCATTGATAATTTATTAGGCCAAAATGGGTTGAGTTTGGCTAGGATTAGAGGCCAAGGTTATGATGGCGCAAGTAACATGTCGGGTGAGTTTAATGGATTAAGAGCTCTCATTTTAAAGGAGAATGCTTCGACTTTCTATGTTCATTGTTTTGCACACCAACTTCAACTTGTTGTTGTGGCGATTGCAACAAAACACTCGGCTATTTGAAGACTTTTTTAAATGGTAGGGTCTTTGACAAATGTCATATGTGCATCTTGAAAAAGACAAGACAAGCTTCGCGAAAGCCAAAAAGAATACGTGGAAATTAATCTTGTTACCACCGGGAGTGGATTGAATCAAGAACTCTCACTTTCAAGGGCCGGAGATACACGTTGGAGTTCCCACTGTAAGACTCTTTCTTGTTTGATTACATTATATACACCAGTTATGGAAGTGCTTGTATGTATTAAAAATTCGAGTCACACTACTTCTAATAGTAGCCAAGCGGATAGACTTTTGATGGAGATGAAAAAATACGAGTTTGTATTCTACTTACACTTGATGTTGCATATTCTAGACATGACAAATATATTGTTCCAATGTCTTCAAAGGAAAGACCAAGATTTGTTGAATGCGGTTTCATTAGTTTCTACTACCAAGAACCAACTTACAAAGTTTTGATTGGAGGGTTTTGACAAGTTCTTAGAGTTAGTTAATCGATTTTGTGATAAGCATGAACTTGAAGTGGTAAACATGGATGTTGAATATGTTGACATAAGGATGCCAAGAAAAAAAACAAACATCACACTTCGCCACTATTATAAGGTTGAATGCTTCAATTCGGTTCTAGATATGCAAATCCAAGAGTTTGGAAACTGCTTTAATGAGGTAACATCTGATTTACTTGTTTGTATTTATAGCTTGAGTCCTTGTGATAATTTGGTGCGTTTGATGTTACAAAATTACTACGATTAGCCGAGATATATCCTCATGATTTTGATAATGAAGAAAAAAGAAGACTTCCGGTTGAACTTGAGAGCTACATTGATAATGTAAAAGTGGATACAAGATTTGCCAAATTCAATGGTTTATCAAGTCTTGTACAATCGATGGTTGAAACAAAGAAACACCTTAACTTTATATTAGTGTATCGTTTATTGAAGCTAGCTCTCACATTACCCATCGCAACCGTTGAAAGAAGCTTTTCTGCAATGAAGTTTGTGAAGAACGATTTTCGTAATAGGATTGGTGATAAGAATTTAAATGATAGCTGTATTGCTTTTATTGAAAATGAGTTACTTAGAAATATGGAGATTGAAGATGTTATAGATAGATTCCAAAAAATGAAGACCCAAAGAGAACAACTTTAGATTTATAATTTTGTTATGCATATGTAATGATGTTTAAATTACTTTTGAGCTTTTGGTTTCCTTTAGTTGATTATATAATTTTAGTATTATTATTTTTGGTATACGAGTTTACCCGACCCGACTCGGGCCACCTGATGGATAAACAACCTATAAAAGGTCTATGATTCCGCACCCCATGAAAAAAATTCTTGGGTCCGCCACTGGTCGAATGAGGACCCATTCGCCAGAATTGTTCTAGCGAATGAGCCTCAAGAAACCTCATTCGCATGAACGTTACCACGAATGAGACTGGGAATAGTCTTATTCGCTAGAATGTGATCAAATGTGAATTCCTTGTATGGAAACTTGTATGTGTTTGCTAAACTGATATAACGGGTCACCAATGGGATGTCGAGTCTTATGTGGTCATGTCAAAATCAAAACATTTATATAAACATACAAAGTCATGGTTTAGAAAACCAATGGTTATTAGACCAACACATTATCTATCAACACACTTATAGACATCTTATGATAGGTTTTCGGTAATTGGAACTATCATTACACGGTCGGTTTTATAAATACTAGAAGAGGCAACCTAAGGTGAGTTTCACAGGCCCTTTTACTTTTTTCCTGTTGGGGGAGAAACATGCTACGCAAACACTAACACGGTAGATCACGTATATTGCATTATATGTTGACATACTTAGCATGTTTTATCATGTCGCTTAGGTAGCAGTGAGGACTAGGCGCACTGGAGTCGCACAGTGTCTTATCATGTTCAAGAATTTTGTCAAACACTGTTTTAAACTATCTTAATTGTTTCCATTCTGTTTTGGGATTGTAAAACTTAATTTGGTTTCATTGTACTTTGTTTAATTTTTAAAATATGCATAGTTCTTTGAACGTTAGTTTACTCATATAGTTTTCGTTCTATGTGACAGTTGACTTGGATCCTAATGTGTCACGCGCCTCGCGGTAAAACCCCGCAAGTGGAATTTGAGGGTGTGACATGTGAGGTGTGTTGTGGCTAGGGTTTTCTTAATATGATGATTAGGTTTTAATGATGAAACAGAAGGTCTTTAGATAGTCCCTTATTTACAAAGACCATCCCTAATCTTTATAAAAATTATAATCTCTATTATAATTATCCATTTGTTATTATTATCATTTAATAATGATTCTCCTATATTTTTTGTTAACTCTTTAATAAATCATACACATATTATTATTCTCTAATAATAATAATAATAATAATAATAATATCTTTCTCTCAATTTATTATTCCAAATAATAAATCACATATTGTTGTTATCATGTCGCTTATCTAAAGTTCTGTGAACTCACCAACATTATATGTTGACATACTTAGCATGTTTTATCATGTCGCTTAGGTAGCAGTGAGGACTAGGTGCACTGGAGTCGCATAGTGTCTCATCATGTTCAAGAATTCTGTGAAACGCTGTTTTAAACTATCTTAACTGTTTCTATTCTGTTTTGGGATTGTAAAACTTAATTTGGTTTTACTGTACTTTGTTTAATTTTTAAAATATGCATGGTTGTTTGAACGTTAGTTTACTCATATAGTTGTCGTTCTATGTGACAGTTGACTTGGATCTTGGTGTGTCACGCGCCTCACGGTAAAACCCCGCAAGTGAAATTTGAAGGTGTGACATGTGAGGTGTGTGGTGGCTAGGGTTTTCTTAATATGATGATTAGGTTTTAATGATGAAACATAAGGTATTTAGATAGTCCCCTATTTACAAAGACCATCCCTAATCTTTATAAAAATTATAATCTCTATTATAATTATCCATTTGTTATTATTATCATTTAATAATAATTCTCCTATATTTTTTGTTAACTCTTTAATAAATCATACACATATTATTATTCTCTAATAATAATAATAATAAAGATAATAATAATAATAATAATAATAATAATAATAATAATAATATCTTTCTCTGAATTTATTATTCCAAATAATAAATCACATATTGTGTTGTAAATATATATTTAACAATATATATGTATTCCTTGTTTGTCCTCCAAAGTGTAACTCTTTGGATCGTATCGAGATAGCAACATTAATTGATGAGTATGAGACATACTTTTCAACAGGACCCTGAGGTATTACTTGATTGTACTAGCGACTGTTTAAAATGTGAGTTTTCATGTTTATATAAAAACTGTGATTGTATAATTGTCCAGTTGGAAGTAGTAATTAATTAGAAGGTTGTTAATATGCAATTACCGCTAGTATATTGAGATCTTTTTATGCATAATGTGATGTGTTGGAACTAGCATTAAAGAGGATAGGGCTCATCGTATCACGACAATACCATACTTATGCGATGACCGGGGGTCGGTCATTAAAGGAATGTGTTGCCCTTGGCCCAAAATACCACAACTCATGGTGTATGCATGTCAATTGTGTTTTGAAAACCGTCTAACATAAGTTCACCATCATATAGCTGATGTCGTTTTGAGTATACCTGTTACTGATAATCAGATAGGCAGTCCTAGTAACAAAGAAAAGATAGTGAAACTTAAAGACCTAGAAGTTCCTAATGTTGAACATTGTAAATAAATATTGTGTTGTACTACTAAGACTCTTATAAGTTTTAATGAAAGTTCAGTTCGCTTCCGCTATAAGTTGTATCAAATGTGTATAATCACCTGATTTACAGGCGGCCGGGTGTTACCGACGTGTGGAATGGTTGACATTAATTAAGCCTTTGAAAGCTACAACTACTTTGGAGCATATATGTTATATCAAGTTGTGAGCTGATTCTCCCCTCTATTAGATAATCATGTGGATTGTGATCATCCTATAGTGCATTAATGGGTATGTTTGGCAAGGAGCTTTTAGAAGCTTCTAACTTCAAGCTTTTAAGAAAAAACTCCTACTCAATAAAAAATACTTGTTTGGTTGAAGGAGCTTGAAGATTTTATGTTAGGAGAAAAAGATCTATATTGAAACGCTACTAGTACTAGCATTTAAGAAAAAGCTTCCACTAGCTACAAGCTTTTAATGAGAAAAAGACACAAATACCTATTTTTCCATAAAAAAATAAAAAATATGCATACAAGCTTTTAGTTATGCCCATTTTGGTCATTTTATACATTTTAGTAAAAGATCCAGTTACTTTGCCAAACACTAATATATATTTAAAAAGTTACAGCTACCAACTACCTGCTTCTAGCCACCAGCCCCCAGCTAGTTTTGCCAAAAATACCCTGCAGCAACCGGAAATTTTTTCTCTCTTTTCATTCCTCCCTTTCGGTCTTGTGTAATTTTTGGGACGAAAATTCTTTCAACAGGGGGATGATGTGACACCCGGCAAACTCAGGATAGTAACTTTTATCAAACTAGTAAGTCTACCTTAGCGAGTCATGCATACATTATACTTAACTGGGCCAGTTGAGTCGTTTTGTTGGTTTTGGGAATCATCGGGGGTTGTTATGATGGTTCAAGGAATCATCGGGATTCGTTACAATGATCCAATGGATCATTCGGAGTAGGTCCATGACCATGTGTATAAGGATGTGTGATTTGTAGAATCACCGGATTTAATGCACACACGCAAGTCTCGAGTCCCGGGGATTGGTGGACGGATGTGAACATGTTAGTAATCAAGTATTATGTGTTTATAATCATTATATAACTTTTTGGTATGTGAATATGTGCTTATATGTGTTAAAATAGTGTTTAACACGTTGAAAACTCACAACAACCTGTAGGGGGCGACTAGGCACCTAGTCGCCTGTCAGAGGTAGCCACTAGGATTCCTAGTGGCCACCTGCAGTTCCTAGCCGCGTGTAACATCATAAACGACTAGAAAAAACTATAAATACCATACTTGACTTGTAAAACATCATTTGTGAAACCCTAAGTCGCCCCAAACCTCTCTCACACTATACGTAACCTCTGAAGCCCATTTATGCCCTAAATATACCATTTCCAAGCCTTAAACATCATTTCTAGCATAATCTAAGGTGTGTTATTCATCCTAAGCTGTTGTAATCTTGTTGTTTTGATCCCTAAAGGTCCAGACCTAGTTTTGTGGAGTTTAGGTCTTTGAAAACCTTTGAAAAACAGTTTTAAAACAAGTCTAATCCTTTATATGAGTTCTATGTGATGGATTCATGCAAAGAACGATTTTTGATGATTAAAACATGGGGATTCTTGTGTGTTTCATGTGTTGTTGATATTGATAAGTTGTTAGGATGATTATCTAGGATTTTGAAGGTTGTTTGATATGTTTTGATGATAATAAGCGTTTTGACCCGTTTGAGTGATTTAGGATGTTATAGGTTGATTTGATGATTGTATGATGTTAGGGTTTATGATAGAATGATGTAGTAACATTAGGATGATGATGTGCAACATGATTATGTGTAGAAATCTGATTATTTGCCATTTAGGGTAAGTTATGCATGCTTTGATGTGATGTTTTCATAATATTTTTCCATTTTGGGAAATGCTTGCAATTAGGGTGTTAGACTGATGATAAATTGGGTGGTTTTCATTTAGAATATATTTCTTGATGATTTTGGATTGATGTTGGGTGTTTTTACATGTTTCGGATATGATTTTGAGGGTTAAACGTGCGAAAAGAGGCTCCAGGACTGCAGGGGCGACTAGGATTCCTAGTGGCCACCTGCAAGGGCGACTAGGGTGCTAGTGGCCACCTGCAGGGGGGAGACTAGGCCCCTAGTGGCCAGTTTGATTCCTAGTCGCCAGTTTGATACCTAGTCGCGTGTTTTGATGCCTAGTCGTGTGTTTTGAGACCTCGAAACATGGTTTGACACCTAGGAACATATTGGGAGCCCCGTGACATGTCTAGAAACCTGATAACACGTGTTCGGACTCGTATATGCAGTATGTGAACTGTATGCTAGACTTGGTGAACTGTTATGTGTATTAAGTGCATGTTTACATGTGATTGCTTGGTTACTTGTATTTGGCTAACACGTGGGATTTCGGGTCACCAATGGAATGTCGGGTCTTGTCTTGTCTTGTGTGGTCAGGTTAACGTTCAAACATGTTTTCAAACGTAAAATGGTTATGGTCTGGACATTCAGGGACTAGTTAACCTGCGGGTTATTAGTCAAAGCACTTATACATACATTATGATAGGTCGCCGGTAGTTAGAACGATCGGTTTGTCTCGATTATTCTATTGATTAGAAGACGTAACCTAAGGTGAGTTTCACGGCCCCTCTTTCAGTGTGTTTGTTTTCAGGGGAGAAACATGCTATGTACTTGTATTCATACAGATCATGTTATACTAGTGTTATCTTGTGTTTGTTATACGATTTGTGTAAGCCCCAGTTCAGTTAGCCGTGGATCGGCAGTTCATTTAGCTGCGGATCGGCAGTTCAGTTAGCCGCGGATCGGCAGTTCAGTTAGTTCATTGGGTGGTTCATACGTGGTATCGTATTAGTGAGTCACACGCCTAGCTAGCGTCCTTATAATATAGTAGTAACGCGATTGATCTTTCAAAACTCATGAAACGTTTTACTCAAAACCTGTGAACTCACCAGCATTATGTACTGACATTTTTAGCATGTTATCTCAGGTCGCTAAGGTAGCAGCGGTTAATAGGCGCACGGAGTCGCATGGCGTATAGGATTCACTTGCATGGTTTTAAACGTTGTTAGACTTATAACAATTACTTTTGGGATGTAAAGATGTTTTATGCTTCCGCTGTAGTCGTTAATACTTTTGAAACTTAATGAATGGTTTGCGTATCTTTTACATTTAGTTGTCGTTTATTGTGACCATTGACTTGGATCCTGGTATGTCACGCGCCTCGCGGTAAAACCCTACAAGTGGAATTTGAGGGTGTGACAGATTAGTATCAGAGCCAATGATTATAGTGAATTAGGACTGCATGTAGAGTCTAGTTTATAGCCAAGTCTCACACACTAGACGGTCGCATACATATGAGTCGTGTTATGTGGTACATTCACTGATTTGCAGGGTGTTGGTATCATCATCATCATCATCTATGTGTTACATCATCCATTCAATCCCTTATCTGTTTCTATCCTCTATTCCTATCTTATCCTCGTCTTTGGGTTTTGAGGACGAAGTGGTTGACTTGTTGGCACAACGGTGGTGTACATTGGAGTAGCTTCGGCGTACCCTCGAGATCTGTCCAGGATTCGGACATCTCCCCTCTATACTCTAATGGACACACTCGCCTACACAAACTATCTTGCACTTGTACTTGTAGTGGTACATCTCTAGGTAATAGTGTCCGGTGACTTGAGCTTCAAACTAGGAGTACATTTGGAGGGCATGTAGAACAGTTTATCATTTCGGTTGCACACGAAATCATAAGCTGAGATGCATGAAAATCCTGATGGACTCTGAGTTTGGACTGATGGTCCTGGACTGGACCTATATCTTAATTCTTGTGATTACTAGTGGTTTATGCTAGTGGTGAATTTGAGTATTATTATCTTATGTTGGTAGAAGATGTCTGGTATTCGTGGTGGTCGTACTGGTGGACGTGCTGGTGGTTGTGGCTGCGGTAATATCAGCATGACCCCAGAAGATCTGAATAATCTGATCCAACAACAAGTGTCTGTTGCTCTTGCTGCTTTCCAGGCCGCTCAGTCAGGACTTGGTGGAAGTTGTAACACCCCAACCGATGACGGAAACATCGAGGTGTCACGTAGTGACGATTATTCAATAACTCATAGACTAGAAATATAAATTTTGATACATTGAATTGAATAATTTATTACATTGAAAGAAATACAACAATTAAAACTAGCAATCTAAACTAAAACACAATAAATCTCAATCTAAGCCTAAGTTTCAAAAAGCTTAGAAGTGATCTCATAAGAACCTGAAACATGTACGACAATAATTTGGTCAATACAAAAATGTATTGGTGAGCAAACCCTGTTTGAATATATATAGTAGGAAAAGAGTTTCGTAATTCACTTGTCGTATACTGTTTGCAATTATGTAATAAGTAGTATCCGTTCAAAATCAACCCTATGTAATGAAAGGAAATATATATAGTATGCGCTAGTAGTAATGAAATACATAGCAACGATAAGGACTCTCAACAGAGTCACAAGGGTATATACCATAGTACTATTCATTGAAATGCCAGGCCCTCAAAGGTTAATGATTTTGACAAGTCATAGACACACAAATTAACATAACGCAAACACACATGAGAATTGCATTTACTGAAAGAATAACATTTGATAATAGTGTACATGAATAGCCCCAAAAGTGTAAATCATGAAAAGGGGGAAAGATATACTTACAGTTTGCGAAAGCGATCAAAATCCACTTAAGCGGTCGTGAGCTAAGTAATGGGAATTCCGAGGAATTCAGCCTATAATGTGTAAGAATACTAATAAGGAAATGTCTAAATGTCTAAATAGTCTAAGGTAACTAGGGTCTAAGGCATTAGGGTTTGCTAAGTCGATTTGGGGAATTAGAGATTTTATGACAAATCAAATTAATGTAGAAGTTGTATATCAAAAATGATATGTCAAAGTTTATAAATGTGGTGTAGGTAACACAATTATTACTAACTGAATATTTGCGTAAAATATGTTATGGAATAATTAAGGCAAAATAATTTAGTTAATTACTTTAACTAAATTAAAAAAAATACAATAATCGTAAATGTATAACTAAATAAGTATGAGTTTCACAATGATCCAAAAAATGGTAATTAAGATTTTCAAACATAAAACATTTCTATTTTATAAGAAAAGTATTTATAAAATAGATGTTTAAATAGAGTAAATAAATAAATGTTTAATTATGTCTAATGAAACGTAAATAATGCTAATAATACAAGACATGACCCAAAAATGCTATTTTTATAGAAAATGGATGCTTTCTGATATAAATTAATGAAAATAATTTTCCCATAATTTTTATAAACTTATTTATATTTAAAACTGATTTAATGAGATTAAATCATGTTTAAATGATTAAAAATAGGAAAATTAATAAAAATAAATGTTTCTGAACCAAATATTTTTATTTAAGTTCATATAGATTAAAAATAATTTCCCAAAATGTTTGAGATTAAAACCATTAAAAATGGATTTTTAAATCAATTAATTATCATTAAAACAATTTAAATCAAGAAAAATAGGAATATAATGTATTTTCCAGAAAATAAAATGTGATAATTTTCTTTAGGGTGTCAAGAAGCTACACCTAAATTTTCATAATATTTGGAGCAAAAATGAATTAGTTATGATTATTTTAAGATATAAATGTATTTATATATAAATAAATAAGGAATGACATATATATATATATATATATATATATATATATATTCGGTAAGAAAATTGTTTTGTGTAGGAAGTGTAGGAAGAGTTTTCAACCGTTGGATCAAATCTGATTAAATATTTAGATCAAGGGCATAATAGACTTTTTATTCATTTTATTAATTATCAAAACCCACTAATTTAGCTACAAAATTATGGATTTTAATGAAATTCAATTATCTAAAATAACTAATTCTTCCACACAATATTCAATCTCTGTATCAATCAATCGGTTCTTCATTTTTTTCAATTAATCGATGATGGCAGAAGTTTTTCAAGATCTTTCGAATGGTAAGTCTTGTTTTATTTTTTTAGATCATTTTGATTTGTATGAGGTTTATTCAGATTTGATAAAAAGTCTACATTTTTTTATTATAATCAGATTTGAAGTCGTATAGATCGATTCCATCTGTGTAGGAAGTTTTTATGTTTTTTTGATTTTTATTGATTGTTTTTAACCGGTATAAAAAAATGTTATCGTATGTATGCGCAGGAAGTTTGTTTTAATTCTGTTATTGTATAGATTGGTTTGAAGTTTTAAGAATTTTAATGTTTTTGTCGTTGTTTACTAAACGGTTTTATTACTTTTTAGTTATAAAGTGGAGTTTTTGAATTTTTAAATCTGTGTTTTAATGTAAAAACTGTATAAGCAGTGTTTTTAATATGATATGAATTAGTATATCACCAGTAGTGTTTTTTGTCTATACGTACAAGTAATGTTGTAGTGTTTTTAATCAGATATGAATTAGTATATCACCAGTGGTGTTTTTTTATCTACACATACAATTAATGTTTTTTTTTATCAAAACAGTTATCAGTAGTGTTTTTATATAATACTATACATGTAGGAATACGTTGATTTTAGGGTAGACACGTAATACGAATCAGTAGTGTTTTATGATACACATGCAATCTGGTATTGTTATTAAAAATTAAAATACGGATTTTGGCTGATTTTTGTTATTGTTTTAGTGTATTTGTTTAAGTGTGTGTTTATAAATTTAAAAAGTGGTGTTATTTATAGTTTAAGTATGAATCATTCCTCGTTTTTTTAATACAGCTCCATCATATTTCGTTCCTGAAGTAGACCAATCAATTATTCCAAAGCTTGGAATGAAGTTTGCGACAGTCGAGGAGGGTTATAATTTTTATAAGAAGTACGCTGATGCAGGTGGTTTTACAATTAGAAGTGCCACCGTAGTTAGAAAGGATGATATCATTCAAACCAAGTACTTTATATGCTCTAAGGAGGGTCATAAAAAACCGAAGCCGTTTGATTCTGCTAACGAGGAGTCTTCATCTAAAGGTGTACGTAAAGCACCATCGAAAAGGACAGGATGTCAGGCAGGCATTCGTATAAAGTTGGAGAAACATAATCTGTATGAAGTATATTTTTTTAATGCTCGGCATAATCATTCTTTCGTTGAAGAAGATGATAGGCACTTTCTACCATCTAATAGAGGATTGACATACCAACAAGAGGAGGCAATAAGTTCGTTGGCAGAAATAAACATCGGGCCTGTTAGGGCTTTCAATATAATGAGGACGTTGTACGGTGGTTTTAACAAAGGGGGTGCCACCAAAACCGATTTTAAAAATTTTAGGAGGGATTTAAACAAATATGTTGGACAGAATGATGCAGATATGTTAATAAAACGTCTTAACAGAAAGAAAGAATATTTACGTAATTTTTCTTTTGATTTCTTTGTTAACGAAAAAGATGAGTTAGCCGGTGCGTTCTGGGCTGACGAACAAGCAAAGAGGAACTTTCTTTATTTTGGTGATGTTGTATCTTTTGACGCAACATATAGGCGAAACAAGTAAGTTAAACATATTTGATTTTGTATTTTGTTTTACCATGTAAAGAGTGTTTTTAGTCAGAAGCAGTGTTTTTTTATCATAAAACACCACCAAAACAGTTACGAGTAGTGTTTTTAAACTACAACATATAGGCGTAACAAGTAAGCTGAACCAGTACATTAACAGTAGTGTTTTAAACTACACGTACAATTAATGTTTTTAGCAAGATATGAATTAGTAGTTTTTTATTTACAATTAACGTGCATATAATTTTTTTCAGGTACAACATGATGTTTGTTCCTTTTACTGGGGTTGATAACCATAATAGGAATGTCACACTTGGTGCAGCAATTATTGGTAACGAGACTGCTGATACTTACAAGTGGTTGTTACGTGTGTCTAAGAAAGCTTTCGGCAACGCGCCACCTATAATTGTCACTGATCAGGACCCGGCCATGAAGAAGGCAATTGAAGAAACATGCCCCGATAGCAGACATAGGTTATCTACTTGGCACATTATGGATAAGCTTGCGGTGAAGGTATGACATTTTTTCATAGTAGTATCGTAACGTAACCTTTTTTTTAATTTAAATAAAAATAAATCTTTCTTAATTTCTTTTTTTATCAGGTTGGGGCTGTATTATGCAATACCACTGATTTTAAGCAACGACTGTGTTTTATCTGCTGGACTGACTCCATTTAACAAAAGAGTTTGAGAGTAAATGGGCTGAGATTTTAAATGATTATGGCCTAATGGATCATGATTGGTTGAATTCTATATATGCAGTTAGAGAGTCGTGGGTCCCTTCTTAATTCCAGCATGAGAAGATGTCTGGCCTCATGCGTACATCATCTAGGTCCGAGAGTGAGAATCATTTTTTTGGCAAGTTCTGCAATCCTGGGTGCACACTTGTTGAGTTCCTTGGACATTTCGATGCAGCTATAGAAGCGCAAAGGCATGAACATCGAAAAAACGACCATGACACTCGATACACTATTCCTGACATTTGGAGCGACTACCCATTAGAGAGACAGGCTTATCGTATATATACTCGTACGCTTTTTTTTGATGTTCAGCTTGAAATACAAGATGCAATACACAGTTGTGCTCAACAACGATTTGAGGAACCGGAAGAACCTGGTGGTTTTATGAAGTTTTTTATCAAGGATTGGACGCAGCTCACAACGAGTTTATATGAGGTTAGTAAACGTGTTATATTTTTTTAAACACCAGGCTATGATACTTTATTATATTATTTTTTATACTAACTAAGCTTATGTTTTGTTTTTACTATGTTTCGTATGTTAAATGTTTTTTTGTAGGTCATGCTTCGGAAAGAGGACATGAATATGTCCTGTATAGTTGCCTACGATTTGAGCAGTTTGGGCTTTTATGCAGTCACATTTTTTGTGTTCTACGTATAGGCGAAATCAGGGAGTTCCCAAAAAACTATATTTTACCTCGTTGGAGGCGGTACCTAATGCAGCGCCCGGTGAATCTTTTTTACACGATAGCACAATGAATCGGAGTGAAGATGTCAACCGTGTTATCCGTGAGATTACATATACCACGGAGACGTATATTAACAAGGTTGTAGAGCAGTTTGAGACGTTATGTAATTTTCAAGATCACATTAAAGAGTTCATGCCAAAGGCGATTGAAGCTAATATTAAAGCACCATGAAAGAGCCGTCGAGACAGGTTTGCAGAGCTATGTGGTGAAACTCCGGAATCTAATATAGTTGTTCGAGTCCCCGTGGGTACAAGGTTTAAAGGGATGAGCAAACCTAAGCGGTTTAGGTCGAAGCGCGAGCAAGCCATTAGTCAAGGAGAAAAAAACGAAGGCAGTGTCAAAATTGCTTGGAATACGGTCACAACATTCGCACATGTCAAAATCCTAAGAAGGTTGCCAATGAGGATGATACCTCTGGTGAAGAAGAACCAGGCGAGGATGTAGGGATTGATGATGATGAGGACGAGTAGTGTTTTAAAATTACAAAATAATGGGCAATTTAATGTTCCCTTTTTTTTTTGTTTTATTTTCCACGTTTCATGTTATTGCTACCTTCTTTGATATTCTTTGTTACTGTATAAGTCTGATGAAAATATTCGGATTCCATGTTTTTTTTATTTACTTTTTTATATATTTTGTCTAAAAAGTTTTGAGTAGTGTTTTTAAACTACAAACATCTAGCCGAAACAAGTAAGTTTGCACTAGTGTTAGGACAAAGAGGATTGGTGAAACCACTTTTGGAAACCTTAGTCTAATTCACTTCTGTCATTTTGGCTAAGTATAGAAGTACTGAAAAGAAAACAAAGAACTGCTGAAGAGAAGATAAGAGAAGTGCTGAAGAAGAAACTTCATCAGAAGTTCTGAAGTCCAAACCAGACAAGTTCACTTCAGAAGTACTGAAGACAAACTACTCATCAGTATTTTGTCATTCATCAGCACTTAGCATCAGATATTTTCCACCGCCTTTTGCATCAGTAGTTTTATTGTTTATTATTACTTTTAGCTGTATTTGTTTGTTTCAATGTTGCAACTTGTGCAACTTGTTTCTGATATTTGTATACTTGCTTTATGGGCAAGTTACATGTATGTAAACGTCTATAAATAGGAGGCTTCAACCTTCTATTTTAGACATTGATTTTTATAGAAAAATCCTTCAAACACTATCACTGTTCTATTCCATTTCTGTATTTATTGTGAATCTGTCTAAGTATCTAATTCTCATTTACTGCTTAGATTCATAATAAATACTTGTCATTTATTAGTTTCTATCATCAAGGGGGAGTAATAACTCTTCCTTAGTATAAAAAGTGTTGCTTTAACTTATACATTCCGCTGTGCTTATTATCTGATATACAAGGGCTTGCTAAACACTTAAGTGTCAAGATAGCAAGTTCTTACTTAGCAAAAAGAGCAAACTGATCCAACAACTAGTTAATTACCGGTAGTGTTTTTAAACTATAGGTGACGAAGTACAATTAATGTTTTTTTAGCAAGAAGTACAAATTGAACCGTTTTTTAACTTTATGAGTGTTACTTTTTAGACGAATAATTAGTGTTTTTCTAACATTTTGTATGAGTCTCTAGTGTCTTATAGAACCGTTTTTTTACCTATATGGCTTCATTCCAAAACAAGATCCGAATGTAATACAGCCATTTCTAAGTCCTTAACTATAACCGTTTTATATGGGCATGTTTGTTTTAAAATGTACTAATACATAGTGTTTTATACGAATAAATAGTGTTTAATACAATTAAGTAGTGTTTTACACGAGCAAGTAGTGTCTTCTAAAATGCTTTCGTTTACTTCTTTTTTTATAAAGGAGAATTGCAATAATAACGAACTTTTTTTGCACTATATTTGTAATTTAACCGTAGTGTTTTTTTAAATCAAATATCCAAAAAACACAATGTAACATCATCCAAAACATAATCGACATAATCCTAAACATAAAGATAAACCAATATTTTTCCAAATCTCAAAATAAAAGTCATTTTTTTCCCATTGAAGGCCCCAATCTTTCACGGATTCGATCAACCGCGGTCTTTTCCCACTCTCTCCTAGTAGCATCCGGTAATTGGTAATATTCGTACACTCCTAAGTCAACATCCGGTCTGTATAAATTGACATCACTTAGTAGGATCTTTGCAACATACTTTCTCCTTAGTTCATTAAGTTGTCTTTTTTGGGTCCCCAACAATTCACCTTGTTTGTTGCACTCATTAGAAAAGCCGCAATTCCATTCCCTAAGTGGCTTACCCTTGTAGGTCGCCATGTGTCTCATTACGAAAACACCACAGTCTACATCATTATGGGCCGTCTCCCACGCTATGTCCAACCGGTACGGAATTGTTTGCTTAACCCAATTTGCACTAGTGTGGCCCACTGATTTTAGGTAACCAGCGAAAGCTGCTGTCTGGTAAAAAAAGTCTGTTACTATAAACAGGTAGATAAAAGTAAATTCAAATAATGGGGTACAATTGGGTACAAATAAGGGATTTTTATTTTTACCATCTTTTCTGGCCAAAGTTTGTATCTCGCCTTGAAACCATCCGTTAGTTGCATGTTATCAATCACAAGTGTGTCATGTGTCATGAGGTTAAAACACATAAGGTAGAAATGGTTCGACTGTAAAATGGGCACGAAAATTAGATCGAACCCAACGATCATTTTGCTCTCCGTCCATTCCAAACACGATACCATGTTTTCCTCAAAGTGTTTTATCCTCACCCTGACCGGTGCATCATAATCTGCTTGGTCCTGGCAACACAAAAAAATAAAAATAAAGGTAGTGTTTTTTAAAACAGATTCGTAAAAGTAGTGTTTTAAAACAGGATATTAAAGGTAGTGTTTTAAAACATACCAACATGTTAGGCGGGCAGAACAAGCATTTTTGTGACCCATCGCTCCTATACTTTTCTTCATAGTTCAACACCGCTGCCCAAGCGCTCAATACCTCCACTTGAAGCCATTGTCCCGGCGCAACCGACTCAAGTGTGCCCCTCATAATCGTCAAATCCTAGGTTGTTTTGAAGATAGGTATCCTATGTTATTATGGACATGTTTTTTCAAGTTAGGAAACTATAAACTATAGGTATATATACATTAGAAACTTACCACGGGTCAGCCCAAGCGGCGAATACATAGGTGCTCACGCGTGACTCGGCCAGGTCATACATCGCTCCTAAATCCACCCGTCTACGAACATACGGTGACCTTAACGCTTCGGGTAATTTTTTTGTTGCACCGGCCTACCCCTCTTACTGACTTTCTGATCAACTTTCAACTTTTTAATCTCAACAATTCGTTCAGTGACATTTGTTGTTTCAGGATCAGTATCAAAAACTTTTGCAAGTGGCTCCGGTGTTTTTTGTTCATATTGGGCCATGACTTCATCCGCAAACTTTATCAACTGTGAATCACTTATATCCCATTATGTGGCGTCTCCTAATAAAAACAGTTTTATGTCACAGAATTCAATTTCAAAATCTAAAACTTAGAAAATACAAAATATGTGTGTCTTACATGTTTCTTTGTTCGCTTCCGTACCCTCGCTCGTTTTTTCAGGAGCGTATTTTGATAACAAAACCGCCCATTTTTCATTTTTTCCTTAATCACACTGCTATCTGGGTATTTGCAAACCGCCTCTGCCAATGTGTCATTGATCCGCTCCACATGATCCTCAAATTGTCTAAAATATATCTCTAATAGATGCCCATCCATCTAATATTTGTTTTTAGAAAAATAGAAGATGTTCAATAATTATTTAACATTATACAACTAAACATAAAACACCGAACAAAACAATTCAATAATGTTGTAGATAAAACTTACAATGTCCGGTGAAACACCCGGTTGCGTCGAAATGGGTTGTGATACTATATCTTGTGTATCAGCAAGAGAACCATATTCTCCTTCAGCACGGTAGTAGTTCTCTATATCCGTAGTGTCATCAGGGATAAAAGCACCATCAACTCAAAATGTTTTTACCAAAAAATATCAAATTATTAACAATGTTATATACAATGTGGAGTGTATACTAAAACAAATAATCAACTTGTCTTGTTCAACGTCAAATAGCGTATCACACTCGCCGTTGATCTTAGCATTCACCTCAGAGCCTCCAACAGGTACAGTATCTGCCAAAAACAGTGTTTTATAAATCAGATGAATGACACATATTTTTTTATAAAAATAAAATAAAATAAGAAACATGCCTTGATCATCGTCATCTACCGTATCGCCTATGCTATTAATCTTAGCCTTTCCCTCAGATCCTCCAACCGGTCCACTGCCTGTCAACAGTGTTTTATAAAATAAGAAACATGCCTTGATCATTGTTTACCAGACCAGAAATCCAGCTAAGAAACAAGTATTACAACTAAGTATTATATATACATGTACAGTGTTTTAAAACAGCTATGCCATAAAACAAATTATACCTTCTTTATCGCAATCACCCGTAGCACATTTAACAATTCCTTTGCCATTAATCTTAGCCTTTCTCTCAGATCCTCCAACCGGTCCACTGCCTGTCAAAAGTTTTTATAACTAACTATTATATATATTAAACAACAGTTGTTTACCATAACAGAAATCCAGCTAAGAAACAAGTATTACAACTAAGTATTTATATATACATGTACAGTATTTTAAAACAGCTATGCCAAAAAACAAATCATACCTTCTTTATCGCAATCACCTGTACCACATTTAACAATGCCTTTGCCATTAATCTCAGCCTTTCGCTTAGATCCTACAACCGGTCCACTACCTGTCAACAGTTTTTTTATAACTAACTATTATATATATTAAACAACAGTTGTTTACCAGACCAGAAATCCAGCTAACAAACAAGTATTACAACTAAGTATTATATATACATATACAGTGTTTTAAAACAGCTATGCCAAAAAACAAATCATACCTTCTTTATCGCAGTCACCCGTAGCACATTTAACAATGCCCATTTTCCCCTCCCTTCTGGAACATTTTACAGTTTCACCGCTGCCCTTCTCGGGTTTATTTCTATTTGTCTCTAACGTAACAGACAATTCTTCTAACCTTTCTTGGTCTACATTCTCGATCACATACATACCCTCCTTGGATGTTGAAACGTCTTGGTCATACGCAAAAGCCACCTGAAAGTTATAATCATTTTTATTATGAGTGTTTTTTATTTATTGATATGTGTTATCACCTAAAACGCATAATATGAACATTTTAATAGTCAAAAAAGACATACCGCAAGTAACGCTAGAGGACCGTTGAATTTGTTTTCACCGTCCCAATCCTTAACACTCTTGTTCAAACACCTTATCACGTATTCACACCAGTTTAACTTTCGTATGTCAACACGGGGCGGAACAGACGAAAGAAACCCTATGTTCACGCTGTTGTTATGGGTTGTTAAACCCATCACTGTGTTGAACAAAATCAGAAAGTTTAATCTAAATTCCATCCCAGAATCGTCCTCACAACTACAACACTCCACCATGTAGTCCGCCAAATTCTTCGGTGAAATCCGTGTATTCTTATTAAACTGTTTCCTGAAACACTTAACAGCAGGGATATTTATCCTTGCCCCTTTAACTTCAACCACCTCCTTTTTACCGAGTGGTATACCCAATAGCTTATGAACAAACTCAGGCGTAAACCTAATTGAATGGGTCGGTTTAAGATGTAGCACGCTTCTTGAATGGTCATAATTTGATGCCAACCATTGACCCATCATTGATGGTATTGTCTCCAACTTCCAATTCAGAATTGCACCAAATCCCATTTGCTTAACAGCTTCTCTTTGTCCCTTTCTCAAACTTTTAACCACATCGGTAATGTTACCTACAAGAGTGTTTTTATGTCAGACTAAAAGTGTTATTTAACATTCTTAACCCAAACTTGACTGATATATTTTATACATCTGACAGTGTTATTGTTTTTTTTTTAGGTTTCATGTATATTTTACCTAGTGAGCTCTTCAACTTAATTTTGTCCCCCGAATATTCTTTGTACACATACGGTTGTGAGCTCTTCACGCATTTCACCTTCGTTGCTGTCTTCAAATTCAGATTACGTGACTTCCCCTTAACCGCCTTCTCCTTTTTCTTTACATCTTTATGATCATTAACCTTTGCTTTCTTATTGACACCTTTTTCTTCATGTCGGGACTCCTTCCTTTTCTTCGAATCGCTTTTTTCAGACAATTGTGCAGTATTAATCACTAACTTTAATGACGGGCTCATAAAGTCGTCATCAGATCCTTGAATGAAAAGTTTTACAAAACACTACACATTAATTTACCAAACAACATAGATGCGACAGATAACAAAATATTTAACATTATAACATAATACCTGCTTCAACAACTTGTTCCTGTATTGTTTCTTTGTATTTTTTTCTACACTTGCCGGTCGACTTTGTCATCACGATCCATTCACTCTTCAGATTCTTACTATCATTCACCTTAACGGGCTGCCCAACTAGCATTTATAACAGTGTTTTAGAATCAAAGCAGTTTTTTAAATAATACAAATTAAAAAAAAAACTGTTTTTTAATGCACATATTATGAAACTGTTTATTTATTTTTTTTTTCAAAATCTACAGTACCAACCTTTATTTTTGGGCATGTCCATTTTCGTTTTTTCAACTTCGAATGGTACCTTTATTACACGTATTCCAACATCCATATTGCTATTCATGTTACCTGATTTACGGCGCCCTTTGTCATGTACAGAAGAAAGTCTCTCATTCAGTTTCTGTTTTGCTTCAGCTGCCGCCAAATCCATTAGTTCCATATCTCAAAGAAAACATAACCAAAACTTGTAGGATCAGTATTGCTCTTTTGTATGAACTTTCTAGTGTACACTTAAGTGTCTAGCAAGTTCTTTATGAGTGATAGAACAGCGGAATGATATGAGTTTAAAGCTACACTTATCAACAGGAGTTATTACTCCCCCTGGATGTTTGAGAAACTAATAAATGATAAGTATTTATTGAGAATCTAAGTATTGAATGAGAATGAAACACTTAGACAGATTCTCAATAAATATGAAATGGAAATAACAATATTATGCTTTGAAGGATTTCTGTATTAAAAATCAATGTCTAAAACAGAGGGATGAACCCATCTATTTATAGACTTTACAAATACATGAACCTTGCCAAAAAACAAGTTCAGAGACAAGTTGCAACAAGTTGCAATCTTGGAACTTGTACATAAAGTAAAAGTAATACTAAACTAATAAACTACTGATACAAAAGGCGGTGGAAAAGATCTTCTCATAAGTACTGATGAATGACAAACTATTGATGAGTAGTTTGTCTTCAGTAGTTCTTCAGTAGAAATGTCTGGTTTGGACTTCAGAACTTCTGATGACTTTTCTTCTTCAGTACTTGTGTAATCTCTTCTTCAGCAGTTTGATCTTCATTCTTCAGTAGTTCTATACTTAGAATATTTTGACAGAAGTGAATTAGACTAAGGTTTGCAAAAGTGGTTTCACCAATCCTCTTTGTCCTAACAATCTCCCCCTGGATTGATGAAGCCAAAACCTTTCTAATTCCTTATTATTTTCTTCTGTCATTCATGATCTTCCATTTTCCTTTGAACATGGAATTCTTCAGCTGGTTCAGCTGTTCATCAGTGAGAGATCCTTTTTGTGGTTCTAGATGCTGGATTGTAAGCAGGTATTGAGTTGATAGCTTCTTCAGATCATTCATCGACTTATAGGCTCTGCTTGTCTGGTCTCTTCTTGTCACTTGTACTGAGTTGTTATCAGTAAAGGACCATCTGATGATAGGTACTTTAGACTTGTCAAAGTCTAAAGTGTAGGGAACCATAGTGGTACCCTGGGATGCTCTTGAGTGTTGGATGTTTTCAACTTCAGTGACTCTCAGGTGGGATTCTCTTCCTTGTTCTTGTTGCATCACATTAGGTAGTTGAAAAGTTGGCAAATGATGCTCAGTAACTATCTTAGTGTGCAGTTTGTCTTTGATGGTTTTCTGGATTTGATAGGCAAAGGTGGAAGGATCCCTGAATTGTGTGATCAGAGGTTTTTCTTCAATGTCAAAGTCAGAATGGACTACTGTACTTCCTTCTAGTAGTACCATTCTGAAATCAGTCTTCACATTCTCCTCTGATTTCTTTTTTTTGAGTAGCTGGTCTTCTTTGAACACCAGAAGTTCTAACTACTGAAGTTGGTACTTCAGCAGTTTCAAATTTCTCTGGATTTGCAGCCCTTGCAGCCTTGTATTTTCTGTAAGTGTCCACTAATCTTTCTTCTTTCCATTTGGACACAGAGGCTTTTGAACCATAACCATTAGCTACTAGTTCTTCTATCATTTGGGCTCTCTTGGCTTTTCCATCTTTACTTGTTGCAAGTTTGTCTGCAATAAGTTGAGCTCTTATTGTCAGCTCTTCCATGGAGAGTCCCTTTAATGTATGGGCTTTGGTCTTGATGTTCTTGGTAATGTAAGACATCAGTTGTTGTCTTTTGTCTTCCTCAGCAATTCTTTCTAGGTTAGCCTGCCTTTGAAGTTCTGCTTCATAAGCCTGTAGTTTTTCATTTAGGCTTAAGTCATCACTTGTTTCCAGAGCATTCCAGATCTCATCTTCCTTGTCCTTTCTTTCAGCTGCAATTAAACTCTTCTCTAGTAATTCTTTGGACATTGATAGAGGAGAAGGGTTTAGCAGAGTCATTGTGGTAATTGTAGTAGGCTTTGGAATAGGAGTTGGTTGAGTAGGTTCAGTTGATCTGGAAGGCTGTTCAGTAGTTTTAGGTTTGGAAGTGTTGACTTCTGATGGGTTGACAACTACTGAAGGTTTGTCAACTACTGAAGGATTGTCTTCAGTACTTTCTGAGTCTTCATCAGAACTTTCACCATCAGAAGTTTCTTCATTGTGGCCTTGGGATTCAACAGGTTTTTCATAATCTTCTATTTCTTGAATGGAGACACCAAACTGTTGGGCCAGCTTTTCTTTTTCGGCTTGGTCTCTCTGATCTCTTTCTTGGATAGCCACTCTTGCCTTTTTCCTAGCTTCAAGTGACTCTATAGGTTCCTTAGTTTTCTCCCCCTTTTTGGCTTCATCAGGTTTTGAGGGTGTAGAGAAATGACCTGTAAGAGAAGCAATCTGTTTGGTGTTGAAGTCAATTTTGTTGGACAGATCGTTCATCTTAGTCTGTATCACTCCAAATTGGTTCTTGATGGACAGCTCCAAATTAGCTGTGTAGGTTTGGAAGTGATTTTTGATGAGGGTGTTCATCATGTGATATAAGGGACCATCTGGGCTGCATAGCTGGTTCATGTCTATGCTAGATTGCCCAGGGAATTGGGTAGGCATTTGTAGTGAGGGGTGTGTTTTTGGTTGATCTTCTTGTTGTACAGAAGATGCCAATTTAGGGGAATCAGGGATTAAGTGGACTTTAACCTGATCTGGTGTGACTAGCTTCTTGAGCATAGATACACCAGGTGCAGGACCTTCACTTGTAGCCGTCAATTCAGTAGTTTTGTGTTGTGAAACATCATCCAAGTTAATGGAATCATCTGTATCCCTGATTACATCCTCAATGAGGACTGTATCAGTTACATCATGAGTTGAGCCCAACTCAGTTGTCTCATGTACCTCTTTTTCTTGGTTCAGAGGATTTCCTACCTCAGGCATTAAGCCTTCATCAGTAGTTGCCACAGTTGAGGTCTTAGCTATGTTGCTTCTTTCCTCAGATCCACCACTGGGTGGTAAATGAGTAGTAGCAGCCTCAAAAGTACAAAGAGTTTCTAAGTTTGGGCTTAGAGACCCTGGTTCATCCTCATCTCTTTGGTTAGGACTTTGAGTGTCCACATCCATGTCAAGTTCTGAGGCTATGTCCCCTTTTTTGATGTGGTTGTTGGGGACTGACATGTTTAGATGGGACTTTCTCTTTTAGCCCTGAGAGAAGTTTGGCTATTTCAAAATCAGGTTCAGAAATTTGGGGTGCTGGTTCAGTAGTTTGGTCAATAGGTTCAGCAGTTTCAAAAGAAGAGTCAATAGGAATAGTTTTCTTTAGTCTTTTTCTTTTGAAAAGTATAGTGATTGGTGCTCTTGTTGGGATTTGAGATGGATGAGACTGAGAGGATGTTTCAGTCACATCTTTATCAAGTGCAGATTGCACAGCAGTCAGTTCAGGCATCTCAGCCTCGTGAACTGCTTTTCTTTTTGGTTTGGTGGGTTTTTGTTTTTGTTGTTTGGGTTTCTTGGCCTTTGGGGGTGTAGGTTTGGAAGATGAGGGTTCCATGGGGACTGCTTCTGGTTCCCCTTGGTCATCTTCTGGCCAGGCAGCCGGTTTGTTATGCCTAGAGTATGCTTGTGAGGTTAAGGGTTTCAAAATCGTAGTTTTACCCACAAGCACCTCATCACCCAGTTCTTTGATTATGCATTGCATAATGAACCTTGGGTATAACAAAAACTTCTTTTTAGTGTTATTATGATGTAACACCAACTCATTAAAGAAAAGTTTTGATGCCCTGTATTTTGTTTCATTCACTATGGAATGAAAAATTGGTTGAAAGGTTGAGGGCATCTGGTCATAAGACCCTGTTTTAGGACTCAAACACATAATGATATAATGAAACAAAAGTTTGTATTTTGGTTCAAAATACTTTTTAAAGATTGTAGCTTGTGAGAGAGTACCTTGATAACCACACTCTGTCATGGTTAGGTGGATTTCAGAGTTTTCAACCTTTTCAGGGGCATTCACATCATTCAACCCCAGTCTGATTGCAAGTGTGGCCGGTGTGATGGCCATTCGTCTCCCTTTGATTGTTGAGTTGAGAGAGATAACCTCATTATCCACCGTCACTGTCTCAGCGTTAGCCCAGAACTCATTGAGAGTTTCAGGATGTATTGGTGGGTCTATTGTGAGAGCGGTGATATATTGGGATTTGATGACGAGATCAATGATCTCATCGTATTGGGACCAGCCTTCTTGTTTCTCTAAGTAGGCTCTAAGATTGTGTCCCTGTCTTAGAACTAGAGCCATGTGGTTTGTGTGTGTTTGGATCGAACAGTGTTTTTTTTTTTTTTTTTTTTTTTTTTTTTGCAGGTTCAGGGTTTGAGAGCTTTTTGAGAGAGAAGGAGGGAATTTTTGCTTTTTGAATGGATAAGTGTTGGAAAAGGTATTTATCAGAAGTTTTAAACCGCCTAGGTCAAACTTCTGATTGTGGGAAAAGTCTGATTTGCCCTTTTAGACTAAACTGCTGATGAAGAATTGTTTTCATCAGTAGTTCCCACTTTCTCTTCAGTAGTTTTGAACAACTGATGAGAATGCTTTTATAAATACTTTATTCATAACTTCTGATGGTTGTTTTATCAGAAGTTAATCATTTTTCAGAAAATATTCCCATACTGATGTTTTGTTCATCAGTAGTTTCTCTCTTGTTTGTTTTTCAAAAGTTTTCAAATTTGAAAACAGATGTAAGTGAAAAAATGAAAAATATGTGCAGAAAAGTAAAGAGAAACACTTACAAATTTAGCATCCCAAGCATGGATACTAAATTCTGAAATGTTGATGTGTCAAGGGGTTTAGTGAATATGTCAGCTATTTGATTAGCTGTTGCTACATGTTTCACTTCAATCTTGCCTTTTTCATAGCAATCTCTTATGAAATGATACATGATTTCAATATGTTTGGTTTTTGAAAACTGAACAGGATTTTGAATGATGCTAATGGCAGATTTGTTGTCGACAAGCAATGGTGTCTTGGTTTCTTTGATTCCATAATCAAGAAGTTGATACTGGAGCCATTGTATCTGTGATGTACAACTTGCAGCTGCAATATATTCAGCTTCAGCAGTTGAAGTTGCAACAGATGTTTGTTTCTTTGATTGCCAGGACACTAGACAGTTTCCTAAGAATTGACAACCACCAGATGTTGATTTTCTTGACATTTTACACCCTACATAGTCACTATCTGAAAAAGCTGATAACTTGGTATTGCTTGAAGCAGGATACCAAATTCCAAGTGTTGGAGTTCCTTTCAGATATCTGAAGATTCTTTTGACTGCAATGAGGTGTGATTCCCTAGGAGCTGATTGATATCTAGCACAGACACATGTTGAAAACATAATATCTGGTCTAGAAGCAGTTAGATATAAAAGGGAACCTATCATACATCTATACATGGTTTGATCAACCTGTTTTCCTTGATCATCTGGTTCAACTTGTGTGGTTGGTGTCATGGGAGTGGAACATGATTTACAGTCATGTAAAGAAAATTTGTTTAATAATTCTTTAACATATTTTGATTGATGTATAAAAGTTCCATTTGTTTGTTGTTTAATCTGCAGTCCCAGAAAGTACTGCAGTTCTCCCATTGTACTCATCTCAAATTTTGATTGCATGAGTTTCTTAAATTCATCACACAGTTTTGTGTTTGTTGAACCAAATATGATATCATCAACATATATTTGAACAAGTAAGATATGATTTCCAACATGTTTTATGAAAAGAGTTTTATCAATGGAGCCTCTTGTGAAGTTATTTTTGAGTAGAAAGTTAGAAAGTGTTTCATACCAGGCTCTTGGAGCCTGTTTGAGCCCATAAAGAGCTTTGTCTAGTTTGTACACCCACTCAGGATGAGAAGGATCCTCAAACCCAGGTGGCTGACAGACATACACTTCCTCTTTTATTTTTCCATACAAAAATGCACTTTTAACATCCATTTGAAAAACTTTGATTTTGTTGGAAATGGCATAGGCCAGAAATAACCTGATGGCTTCAAGCCTTGCAACTGGAGCAAAGGTTTCATCATAGTCAATTCCTTCTTCTTGAGAGTAACCTTGTACTACCAGTCTTGCCTTGTTCTTTATTATCATACCAGCTTCATCTTGTTTGTTCCTGAAAACCCATCTTGTGCCAATTGGTTGCTTGTTTGGTGGTAAGGGACAGATTTCCCAAACCTGTTGCTTGTTGAATTGAAGCAATTCATCTTGCATTGCTTGTACCCAATTGTTGTCTTTGAGGGCTTCCTGGTACTTCTTTGGTTCCAACTGTGAAATAAATGCTGAGAAGAGACAAAAGTTGGAAAGCTAGTTTCTTGTAAGAACACCTGATGCAATATCACCCATGATTTGATCAAGTGGATGATCTTTGTGTTCGATCAGTTGTTGTAAACTACTGACAGGTGTTGGTGGCTCATGTTCTTCAAACAAACCACTGAGGTCTATTATATCTGGTTCAACAGTTTCAATGTCTTCAGTAGTTGCAGGTGCTGAAGCAGATGTTTGAGTTTGTTCCTCAGTATTTGTTGAATCAGAAGTTTGTGAAACTTCTGATGGTTTTGAAGTTGACTTAATGACGGTTTGAGGGGTCCATGGTGTGGGATCCTCATCATCAAACCTTTGATCACCATAATAAGTAGGTTTAGATGAAGTAACAGTCTTTTTAGGTCCAAAATGGAAGCTGTCAAGGTCAAAAAGTTCAGCAGGATGTGCTGGAATGAGAGTGTGTTTTGACTCATTGAACTTGACATTCAGTGTTTCTTCTACTATCCTGGTTTTTGAATTAAAAACCTTGTAGGCTTTTCTAGTTGAAAAATAACCAAGAAAGTAACCTGAATCAACTTTGGCAGCAAACTTTGAAATAGATTCCTTAATGTTCAAGATGAAACATTGACACCCAAAAGCCCTGAAAAAGGAGATAAGGGGCTTCATGCCATGAAGAACTTCATAGGCAGTCTTGGAATGCCTCTTGACAACAAGGACTCTATTTTGAACATAGCATGCAGTGTTAACTGCTTCAGCCCAGAAATACAATGGTAGGCCTGAATCGGCTAACATTGTTCTTGCTCCTTCAATTAAGGTTTTGTTCTTCCTTTCTACTACACCATTTTGTTCAGGAGTTCTGGGAACACTGTATTGTCTAATAATCCCTTTAGACAAGCAGAATTCATCCAGAGTTTTGTTCCTGAACTCTGTCCCATTGTCACTTCTAATGGCTTTGACAGATAGAGAATATTGTTTCTCTACTTGTAGAATGAAGAACTTGATGATTTCAGCAGCCTCATCCTTGGAAAATAAGAAGAATACCCATGTAAATCTTGAATAGTCATCAATGATGACTAAGCAGTACTTCTTCTTACCAAGGCTCATGATTTTTACAGGCCCAAATAAGTCCATATGGAGTAGCTGAAGACATGCAGTTGTTCTTGATTCTTCAATTGACTTATAGGAGGACTTATGTTGTTTCCCCTTTAAACAGGATACACAGTGTTCTTGACACTGGTATACCTTTAAAGGTAGACCTCTGACCAAGCCCACTTTTGTGACTTTATTTATGGTTTTAAAGTTCACATGGCCAAGTCTCCTGTGCCAGAGATCAGTCTCTGAAGTTGATGCCTTTGAGAAGAAACAGGCAGTGTTGTTCAGTACTTTGTCTTTTTCAATGTCCACTGCATAGACATTGCCACATCTTTTGGCTATTAACAAAGTGTGATCTTCAATGATCTTCTCTATCAACTTCTGGCCTTCTGGTGATATGATCTTGCATGCTGTCTTTGTGAAAAAGGAAGAATATCCTTTATCACACATTTGTGACACACTCAGCAAGTTGTACTCAAGGTTTTCAACCAGATTGACCTTGTCAAACTGTATTTTTCCAGAGGAGACATTGCCATGTCCTAGCACATATCCCTTAGCATTGTTCCCAAAGGATACAGATCCTTCTCTTTGACTGATAAAATTGTTTATCAGGTATCTGCATCCTGTCATGTGCATTGAGCCTCCACTGTCTACATACCAAATGCTATTTAAGCCTCTGGAAACTCTCTGCACAAGATAGCAAATTAGTTAGATTTAGGAACCCAAGCCAGTTTGGCTTTGGGTTTGCTCTTGAGAACATTTACAGTTTGTTCTTGACCAAGTTGAGAAATCCATGTCTTTTTGGCAATGGATTTTTCATTAAGAGTAATGGTGGTATCCTTTTGAGGACCACCATCAACTTTGGTCATCAGTAGTTGTACCATGTTTATGAGATCTTTAATCTCAGCAGTTTGTGAAACTGCTGATGATTTAGGTCTAACTACTGAAAAAGAATTTTGAGAAAAAGATTTTTGTTGAGATTTTGTCTTTTTCTGAGAAAAGGTGTTTACTGGTTGTTGTTTCCTGGGAGAAAAAGTTTTTACAAAATCATTTTTGATTTGCTTTCCCACAACCAGTTGTTGAGTTTTCTTGTTGTACTGAATACCTTTTCTGTATCTGCAAAATTCTGTCTTGTGGTTGAACAGACCACAGATTTCACATTCTTTTGTCTTTTCTTTCAAAGACAAGTTTCTGACTGTATTGATTGGTTTTAGGTCATCAGTAGTTTTCAGGTTCTCAACTCCTGATGTAGTTGAAACTACTGATGGCTTAAAGTCAGAATTAATCAGTACTTCTGAAGAACTTTCTTTGTGAGTTTTTAGAAAGTTTTCATGAAAAGATGTGCATTCTTTCTCTTTAGAAGTTTCACCTGAAACAATCTTTCTCCCATCTTCAGTAGTTTTGGGGGAAAAATCTGTTGGTGTTTCAGTGTGATTGTACCCTATGCCAAACCTAACATTTGAAGCACTTTGTTTGTTTAGCAATAGTTGGTACCCCTTACAAGATTCAACCCATTTTTCACATGTCACCTTGGTGTCAGCAAGCTCTTGTCTGACATTTCCTAGGTCATTTATCATGATTTTAATTTGTGCTTGGGTTTCAATAGCAGTGTTAGTTAATTTAGAAACTTCTTTTGTTTTTGCAGAAAGTTTTCTTTCTAAATCACATTTCATCTGAGTGAAATTTCTCTCAGAGTCATTTGCTTTCCCTTGTAAGTGCACATTAGTCTCTCTTATGAGAGCAAAAGATTCTTTGCAAGAAGTTGAACAAAGTTTTGTCAAAGATTCTTTAGATACCTGTGACAAGGCAGATTTTGAGGTGCATCCCTTAAATGCCATTAAGGCAAAGTTCTTTCTGCCATTGTCAGGCTCTCCCCAGTTGATGTCAAACATCTTGTTGTCTGCATCAGGATTACACTCAGTAGTGTCAAAAGGAAGACTGCTACAGTCAACATACCCTGAAGTAAATAAACTTTGTTGTGAGGGTTGCTGAGTTTGTGGAGGAGGTTGAGCAGCTGGAAAGGGAGGGATTGATTGTTGGCTCTACATCTGTTGAGCAGGCATCTGTACATATTGTACTTGTGGCACATATTGGTGTTGTGGAGCTTGTGCCTGTACAAAATGTGCACTCCCTTGTGTTCCATTATTCCTGTTATAATTAGGGTTAAAATTATTTCCAGACTGAGATTGGTTAAAGCTAGAGCTTCTACACTCTCTAGCAAAGTGTCCCAACTTTTGACACTTGTGACATCTAAGTTTAGATTTGTCAAAACCAATTTTTGTTGAATTGTTGAGTCCTGGAAACTTCCTTCCTGACCTTTTGTAAAATTTATTTGTTTTTAAACTTAACATGGCCAGTTGGTGTAGAATATCCATTTCTTCTAAGTCATCACTGCTGAAATTTTTTAAATCATCCATGATAAAACACATGTTATCAGCAGTTTGACTAAAATCATTATTGTCATAACCTGGGAATGATCTTTCAGATGAGATCCCAGCAGTTATGTCAATATGGTCAAAAGATCCAAAACTATTTGAACAAGTTGGTGAGTCTTGTCCCAATAGTGCTGTACTACTTGGTAGATAGTCATCAGCAGTTTTGCCAGAACTTTGTAACTTTTTCTTTTGATCAATTTCTCTTTCAAAAGTAAGTAATCTCCCATGAAGTTTTGCAAGAGTGAGGGAGCTAAAGTCTGGTGAAGATCTTAACACTATAGAATATGTTTCCCATTTTTCAGGTAAAGACCTTAAAAATCTATGAAGCATAGATACAGTTGTGTAGGTCTGACCATTTAATTTTAGCTCAGATATTAATGAGGAGAATCTTTCAAATTGTTGAGTTAAAGTTTCCCCATTAATGTGAGCAAAAGTTTCATATTGTTGAGCCAGGATTTCTCTGGTGTTGGCAATCACCTCTTCAGTTCCTCAAAACTGTTCTTTGAAGCAGTCCCAAAGCTCTTTGGCACTATCACAATGTAATAGGCCAGAGTAGATCTCATTTGGGAGTGCCATTGCCAACATAGAGAAAGCTTTAGCATCAAGCTCGAGTTTTAGGAAATCATCATCTGTATAGTCTTTTGGGTCTTTTGGAATTTCTTCTTTAGTTTCAAGATTGATATTTACTGGTTTATGAGGACCATATATCACAGATTTCCAGCAACCTGTGTTGGTCTGTGATAAGGTATGTGCCATTCTTCTTTGCCAGATGTTATATTCATTTCTTACTAGCATAGCAGGTTTATTGGCAGAACCAGTATTATGAGGATCCATTTTAAAGAGTATTGATTTGTCAAATATCTCTTAAAGTGATGGATGTTGATAAAAGTGAACTTTTAAATCCTTTATTGAATATCAATAAGAGCCTGTGTCTGATTCTCAATGTGTTAGATTGATATGTGATCAGATAAACCAGCGCTCTGATACCAATTGTAGGACCAGTATTGCTCTTTTGTATGAACTTGCTAGTGTACACTTAAGTGTCTAGCAAGTTCTTTATGAGTGATAGCACAGCGGAATGATATGAGTTTAAAGCTACACTTATCAACAGGAGTTATTACTCCCCCTGGATGTTTGAGAAACTAATAAATGATCAGTATTTATTGAGAATCTAAGTATTGAATGAGAATGAAACACTTAGACAGATTCTCAATAAATATGAAATGGAAATAACAATAATATGCGTTGAAGGATTTCTGTATTAAAAATCAATGTCTAAAACAGAGGGATGAACCCATCTATTTATAGACTTTACAAATACATGAACCTTGCCAAAAAGCAAGTTCAGAGACAAGTTGCAACAAGTTGCAATCTTGGAACTTGTACATAAAGTAAAAGTAATACTAAACTAATAAACTACTGATACAAAAGGTGGTGGAAAAGATCTTCTCATAAGTACTGATGAATGACAAACTACTGATGAGTAGTTTGTCTTCAGTAGTTCTTCAGTACAAATGTCTGGTTTGGACTTCAGAACTTCTGATGACTTTTCTTCTTCAGTACTTGTGTAATCTCTTCTTCAGCAGTTTGATCTTCATTCTTCAGTAGTTCTATACTTAGAATATTTTGACAAAAGTGAATTAGACTAAGGTTTGCAAAAGTGGTTTCACCAATCCTCTTTGTCCTAACAAAACTTAGATGTTATAACGAGAAAACACAACATATAATGTTTCATATTTTAAACCACTGAATAAAACATTATTTAAAACACTACAATAAAAACACCATCTACAAAATTATCTAAAACCCAAAACTTAGATGTTCTAACGAGAAAAAACTGAATAAAACACTATTTAAAACACTACTATAAAAACACCATCTACAAAATTATCTAAAACCCAAAACTTAGCTGTTTTAACGAGGAAACAAACGTATAATGTTTCATATTATATAAACACTGCATAAAACACTGCATAAAACACTATTATAAAACACTATTATAAAAACACCATCTACAAAATTATCTAAAACCAAAACTTAGATGTTATAATGAGGAAACAAAACATATAATGTTTCGTAATATTAAACACTGAATAAAACAAAATTATCTAAAACCCAAAACTTAGGTATTATTACAAAAACCTACTCAAGAACATGATTCCCCCTAACAATGATTCTTGAAACACACTCAACCTCAAGCATCATAAAACACCCGAAAAAAAACTTAATTATTAAAAAAATTAAACAAAATCAGTTAAATCGGTACCTGTGAGGGTAGATGTAGGGTGTATTGGTGTCTGATTTCCCTCCATTTGATTCGTTTTTTTTTTCGATTAAGTCTGGATCAACGAACGGTTTTTGGGTGTTTTATTTTCTTCCCTTTGCGTACTTTATTTGATTTGTTGTTAGTGATAAGAAAGAAGAAGATACAAAGACCTTCGTTGATATTGATAGAGAGATAGAGAGAGGGGTGAGTAAAATATGATATATTTAATAATTTTGCTTGAATTAAGGAGTGGTTGCTAGATATATAAATTAAAATTACTTTTCTACCCTCTTTTAAAATACTAATTAGACCATCCTACCCCTAACCATTATTAATTTATAATTAATATAATATTAACTAACCTAAACTTTTAATCTAAACCATCAATTTCTAGATCAAACGGTTGAAAACACTTCCTACTCTTCCTACACAAAACAATTTTCTTACCGGAACCCTACCCTATATATATGTAATCTAAAAAAAATGCCCAGACGTGAGTGCTTGCAAGAATCGAACTCTGGTCCCCAATCTACAAACAAATGGATCTTAACCACTCCACCAAGGATGTTTTTGTTTGATCAATTTTAAAAGAAATAATACTCATATTAAATCATAGATTCATCTTCTTCCCCAAAATACCAAACCCTAACCCTAGATTTCTATCACCTTCAATTAAACAAGATTAACATCTGACATCATAGGGCTTTTAAAGAGTAATAACAAACCAACAAAACTGCATCAAAAGATTGGACTTACAAAAACGATTTGAGACCGAACGAGAGGAACAAGGAGACGAGAACAATGGCGTCTATTCAAAGGCTTTTGGTCGTGATTTCAGCGACTTTGTTGTGGGTTTAAGAGGTGCAGACGTTGGGGAACGAATTGGGTAAAGTCAATTTATAAGGTTACAAAGAAAAAAAATCGTTTGATTCTTGTTAATTAGTCCGACGGTTACAACATACAATGTCTTCAAAGTTGGTTTAATGGCAGATTAATGCGCTATTACTGCTAAATGGTCGATGGCAATGATGGAGAAATCGAAACAGGACCATAAAAGTCAATAAAACATCATGTAATTTCATGCTGAGTAATGGTGAATAATATGTCATACTATATGTAAAACTCTTTCATACTAAAATTGTATAATGTTGTGGTTATCAATTGTTTGTATTTTTGTGTAATAGTTATAAATGAGCCCATTCACATTAATATATACCAAATGTTAGACTGTCGCAGTGTTGCTTAAATCATGTTATTTGTATAACAATAAGTCAATAACTAACGCATTTTTTTAGTCAAAACATAACAGCAAAATTAATGTTTATTTGCTCTTGTATAAATGTACATTTCACTTTGTCGAACAACATATGTCACATTTTGTGAACTAGACATTGTATGTAATTAATGCTAGTTACACACTTGAAAGCTCAAACAGTTATATTTTATAACATAAATAATCAAATACATAATAGCCAAGCTTGATAATATAAACTATAGTGTTGTGTTTTGGTTAGTATACCCTTAAAATTTTTAACTCCATGAAACTCAAACTTTTTATAACTACAACTTAAAAGAGATTTTTTTTTATATAAGAAATCAAATGAAGCATGTTTATAAAACAAAATTTTAAGGTTTAATATAACTCAAAATTTATTAATTTGTGAATAAACAAAAAGTACAAGGACTAGATTTGACAACTAGCTAAAAGATAAGGGTGACGGTTGTCACAGAAGTCCTGATAATCAGCAACCTCTTCCACCACCGCCACCTCTTGGTCAGCAGGTGTGTACTTTTAAGGTGTTCATGGAGTGTGAGCCCCACATCTTTAGTGGGATCGAGGGCAACAAAAGAAAATGGGAAGGTGAGGAGGAAAGTTCAGTTTCAGTCTGGCCGCAGCCGCAAGAAAGGAGGTTTGGGGTTTCAGGTTCATCGCTTGGTCAGAAGATAGGGGATTATGCTGGTAAGAATCCGAAGTGTAATATGTATGTGTATCTTCATGTTGGGAGTTGTGATACATTTCGCTGTAATCGTTGTCATCGGACCGGTCACATGGCTAAAGATTGTAGGGTCAACCTTCAGCCAAGGCAGGTTCAAGCGGTTGTCCCCACTCCTGCTCCTCGGGGAAACCAACGGTGTTATAATTGCGGTGAAGCAGGGCACTTTTGGTGGGATTGCCCAAAGTTGAATCAAGGAGAGGCTGGGATGAATGAGAGCGGTAGAGACAACGGAGGTGGCGACAGGAATGCACATGTCTTCATGATTGATTCGGGAGAGGCCCGAAAAGATCATGATGCTGATATCAGTACGTTTTCTCTTATTGATTGCTATGCTCAGTTTTTATTTTGGTTCGTGTACAGTTGAGAGTTTCATATTTGTTGAGCCTTGTATGTTTCTAAACATAGTACCTACATTTTGAGGGGCTAGGTACTTGGTTATCGAGTGTCATGTTGAGTCTGTTTTCTTTTCAAACTTGTTATGGACATTTGAATTCTTGTCCATGCCTTTCGGTCTCGTCAAGGCGCCTGTGGTGTTCATGGATTCAATGAACCGCATTTGCAAACCTTATCCTGTCTTTGCCAATGGGCGCAGGCAATTTCGTGTTTATTGCAATGCTTTTATTCGGGGTCTCAGTTGTGCGTTGGTGAAATGTGAAAGGGTTATCGTTTATGTTTTTCGTCAGTCTAGAGTCCGTGAAGAGTATTACACCACCCATGTTTTGGAACTGGGTGCGGTTGTGGTTGCCTTGAAGGTCTGGATACACTACTTGTACGGTACCGGGTGCATCGTTTATACCGATCATAAGAGTCTTCAACATATCTTCGACTAGAAGGAGTTGACCATGTGGCAGTCTGGAGCAGTTACCTCGTATTTATCCTGAGGAGGTAGTTCCTCGACTTGGGGCGCTTGTTTCTATCATCTTTGATTTGTGATTCTCGTTTCGTTTCGTGTTTCTGGGAAGCGTTGCATTGAGCATTGGGTGCTCAGTTGGATATGAGTACGAGTCATCTTTCGTATTGTTACAGTTTGTTGGGGTTCATGCCGTGGACCGGAGGCCTTTTGGGAACGAGGGGATTAGACTGGATCTATGTAACCTCATTCATTACCTAAGTGCTTACTTAGGTCGATACATGTTACTGTTGAAGCTAATTGAATCTCGGAGCGAGATTCCTTTCAAACAGGGGGATGATGTAGCAACCGGAAATTTTCTCTCTCTTTTTTTTCCTCCCTTTTGGTCTTGTGAATTTTTCAGGATGAAAATTCTTTCAACAGGGGGATGATGTGACACCAGCCAAACTCAGGATAGTAACTTTTATCAAACTAGTATGTCTACCTAGCGAATCATGCATACATTATACTTAACTGGGTCAGTTGAGTCGTTTTGATGATTCTGGGAATCGTTGGGGGTTGTTATGATGGTTCAAGGAATCATCGGGAGTCGTAACAATGATCCAAGGGATCATTGGGAGTCGGTCCATGACCATGTGTATAAGGATTGGTGATTTGTAGAATCGCCGAATTTAATGCACACACGCAAGTCTCGAGTCTCGGGGAACGGTGGACGGATGTGAACGTGTTAGTTATCAAGTATTATGTGTTTATAATCATTATATAACTTGTCGGTATGTGAATATGTGCTTATATGTGTTAAAATAGTGTTTAACGCGCTGAAAACTCACAACAACCTGCAGGGGGCGACTAGGATTCATAGTGGCCACCTGCAGTTCCTAGTCGTGTGTAGCATCATAAATGACTAGAAACAACTATAAATACCTTACTTGACTTTTAAAACATTATTTGTGAAACTCTAACTCGCTCCAAACTTCTCTCACATTATACTTAACCTCTGGAACCTTTTTTTGCCTTAAATCTACCATTTCCAAGCCTTAAACATCATTTGTAGGCGAATCTAAGGTGTGTTATTCATCCTAAGTTGTTGTAATCTTGTTTTGATCCCTAAAGGTCGAGACCTGGTTTTGTGAAGTTTTGGTCTTTGAAAACCTTTGAAAAACAGTTTTAAAACAAGTCTAATCCTTTATATGAGTTCTATGTGATGGATTCATGCAAAGAACGATTTTTGATGATTAAAACATGGGGATTCTTGTGTGTTTCATGTGTTGTTGATTTGGATAAGTTGTTAGGATGATTATCTAGGAGTTTGAAGGTTGTTTGATGTGTTTTGATGATAATAAGCATTTTGACCCGTTTAAGTGATTTAGGAGGCTATGGGTTGATTTGATGATTGTATGATGTTATGGTTTATGCTAGAATGATGTAGTAATAGTAGGATGATGATTTGCAGCGTGATTATGTGAAGAAATCTGATCATTTGCCATTTAGGGTAAGTTATTCATGCTTTGATGTGATGTTTTCATAATATTATTCCATTTTGGGAAATGCTTGCAATTAGGGTGTTAGACTGATTATAAATTGGGGGTTTTCATTTCGGATCTGATTTGGAGGGTTAAACGCCCGGAAAGAAGCTCCAGGACTGCAGGGGGCGAATAAGATTCCTAGTGGCCACCTGCATGGGGCGACTAGGCCCCTAGTCGCATGTTAGAGATAGCCACTATGATTCCTAGTGGCCAGTTTGATACCTAGTCGCGTGTTTTGATGCCTAGTCATGTGTTTTGAGACCCCGAACTATGGTTTGACACCTAGGAACATACTGGGAACCCCGTGACATGTCTAGAAACCTGATAACACGTGTTTGGACTCGTATATGCAGTATGTGAACTGTATGCTAGACTTGGTGAACTGTTATGCGTATTGAGTGCATGTTTACATGTGATTGCTTGGTTACTTGTATTTGGCTAACACGTGGGATTTCGGGTCACCAATGGAATGTCGGGTCTTGTCTTGTGTGGTCAGATTAACGTTCAAACATGTTTTCAAACATAAAATGGTTATGGTTTGGACATTCAGGGACTAGTTAACCTGCGGGTTATTAGTCAAAGCACTTATACATACATTATGATAGGTCGCCGGTAGTTAGAACGATCGGTTTGTCTCAATTATTCTATTGATTAGAAGACGCAACCTAAGGTGAGTTTCACGGCCCCTCTTTCAATGTGTTTGTTTTCGGGGGATAAACATGCTACGTACTTGTATTCATACAGATCATGTTATACTAGTGTTATCTTGTGTTTACTATACGATTTGTGTAAGCCCTAGTTCAGTTAGTCGTGGATCGGCAATTCAGTTAGCCGCGGATCGAAAGTTCAGTTAGTTCATTAGGTGGTTCGTACGTGGTATCGTATTAGTGAGTCACACTCCTAGCTAGCGTCCTTATAACATAGTAGTAACGCGATTGATCTTTCAAAACTCATGAAACGTTTTACTCAAAAGCTGTGAACTCGCCAGCATTATGTGCTGACATTTTTAGCATTTTTTCTCAAGTCGCTAAGGTAGCAGCAGTTGATAGGCGCACGAAGTCGCATGGCGTCTAGGATTCACTTGCATGGTTTTAAACATTTTCAGACTTATATCAATTACTTTTGGGATGTAAAGATGTTTTATGATTCCGCTGTAGTCGTTAATACTTTTGAAACTTAATGAATGGTTTACATATCTTTTACATTTAGTTGTCGTTTATTGTGATCGTTGACTTGGATCCTGGTGTGTCACGAGCCTCCCAGTCAGACCCCGCAAGTGGATTTTGAGGGTGTGACATGCCTAATATGTGACTTGATTTCATACTTGACCTATATGTAACTGGGTTGTATTGTGTAGACAATAGACACATCAATAAGGTTGTCAGTTAGTGTGATATGTTTTTAAGATGTCCAACTTCATAAACCATTTTGTTCAAAGATTTAAGCAATTATTGTTCTAATTTGATTTTTGCAGTCATTGTTAACAGGTTACTCATTTGTAAATAGTTTTATATATCGGTAGAGGAAGTCTTAGCACGTCAACCTAACCCAACTTAACCCATTTTAGTCGAACTCATTGTCCAACCTGCTTTACTTGCAACCTCAATCATCTACAATCATAAGGTTATGTAATGTATTTTGTGTATAATTTTAGTAATATTTATTCAGTCCTCAAGGAAAACCATACAATAATTTCCAGACAAATTTAATAAAGAGAAAATGAAACACAGAGCATGCAAAGCACAGAAGGCAGTCCGACTGCTTCTAATCACTCAAATTTTGGTATTTATAACTTCTAGTTTGCAAAGAACATGGTGGTGTAATAGTCGGATATCGCAGTGATATTTATACATAGTTATATGATTATACTAGCTGATTACCCCGGGAGGGTCCCGGGGTTGAAAAATCTAATTTTACGTGATAACCTATTGCAAATGGCTCAAGTTAACTAACCACAAAATCTCTCAATCATTGCATGTTCATAGTATTCTAATCAGTAATAACTTATACTCCCTAATATAAAACCTAATCAGTAATCATCTAAAGAATCACTTATGTAAGCTGCAACTATTAAAAAAACTCATCACATCTCTCTAATTTCTCACATTCTAATGGCTCTTATAATTCCTAACCTAATCAACTAAACAAACACTTAAGTTGAAAGTTCTAATCATAGCATCTCATTATGCCACGTGGCATAATCAAGAGATGGTTGAGGCCACCATTGAACGTCACGTCAGCAACTATCAATTCCTTCCGGGAGCGTCCCGGGGTTGAAAAATATAACCATTCTAATAATACTAATACTAATAGTAATAATTATTACTCTTGTAATTAAATAAATAAAAAATAACCTTGCTATAAGGTGACACCATGTGTTGCAGTGTTGCGCGATTCTTTCTCCTAACTTCTCTTGATGAAGTATACCTAATAAAATTCCAATGATAACATGGCGATTGGGCTGATTTTCAACATCGTAGATAAGAACCTGGTTTAAAAGAAAAAACATGATTAATGAATAACATGAACACTTTGTGTGTTTTTTTCCTGTATGAACGAAACCCCACAAAAAATAGTCGATTTTTCTCCGTTTTTTATATAGGACTATGGTACTCGTTGGAAAGATAATAAAACGCTCATTAATTTGGTGTAATTTTTTTCTTTAAAAACTCCCGTATATAAAAGATATAAACGTTTAAAAATTATGGGAGGAAACATGAGAGAGAAAATTTAAATTTATTTTTAAATTCTTTTTTTCCTAAAATAACTCAATTTAATTTAGGGTTTTATGTTTATCTTTTTTTTAATTAAAAAAGGAAATAGTTTAAAAACACTAAAATCTTTCAATTATAATGTCACGTGGCACTCTCAAAGAGAGGTTGAGACCTCCATTACACGCCACGTCAGCATATACGTTTCTTTTATATATATAGACAGATAAGTCAATTTAGTGGTGTTTGAAAGGTACTTAAGCAAAAGTAGAGTTCATAATTTATCGAAATGTTAATCTTTATTCTGTATTCAATAACCCTATATGAATTTGGCTCCTAATTTAATTATTATATATATATATATATATATATATCAATTTCTATAGGGTAAAGGTAAGATTGTCTAAATCTTATCCTTCTCAGACCTTATCTTAGCTTTGCTATTGGTGATATTTACTGTATGATGATGATGATGGTAATGATGATCTCAAAAGTAGGAATGTAACGATAATGACCGAAAACGCGCTGTGAAGTGCGTGAGTGAGAGAGAGAATAAATAATGAAGACATCATGTTTCTAAAACGGGTATATGTCAATAAACATATTGAATTAATTTATACATCTACACTCATGACATATGTGAAATAATTTCGTATAGTACAAAATGAGTTATTCCTTTTACAGTACACACATTTTGTCACTTCATATTAATTTGTCTATTCTGGAAAACATTCGGGAAATAATCTAGTTTATGAAATACGAACATAAAATATATAGTTATATATTTGTCTAACATGAAAACTGACATATCAATATATACTAAATAATAATAAGACACAAAAACCAAACTTCACTTGAATGTATGTCCCAAAACAAGAAATTCAACAAGTGTCTACATTCAACAAGTGTTTCCTTCAAACATGTGATTCTGCACATGGGTATGTCCATCATAAGCAATGACCACTAGACACCGTGTAATAGGGTCAACACAAAACTAGGCTCACATGGCCTTACCAAAAACAGTTTCTGTACGTGTTATGGATCTTCAAGACTTAAGACCATGCGTAGTGGGGGGCTTTATATATAAAGCCTCCCTTTCTGATTGGTCCACGTGGCAGCTGAGTCAGCATGGAGAGAGAAACTGAAAAAGGGGTGTAGTGGTAGGGGCTTTATATATAAAGCCCCTATTAATATTTTATTATATCTTTTAAATTAAAAAAATAATAAAATAATAATAAAGGAGAGAGGGTATGAGGTGTCAACCTCTGATTGGTGGGATTAATTGTTTCCGGGCGTTAGTTTTATAGCGCCAAATGTGTTTTTTGTAAAATGGAGCCCCCCGTAGCGGTGTTGGGGGGGCGCTATTTTTTTTTTTTTTTGTGAAATAACGCCTCCAGTACAGGCGGTCTAAGGGACCTAGAACAACCCTTTCTAGATATCTATGTGTTAGGTGTGTAAGCTTTTGATACCTAAAGGTAAAAATGAAATGATATGATGTGATCCATTTGTTGAGTCTTATCTTTGTGATGAGCATACACATAACCAGATTATATGTGATCTTAATATCAGAAATGACTCATATATAAGCATGATCTGTAGAACCAGTCCTGAGAATTTAAGTGTCTCGTACGAGCCGAAAAAAGACTCTTAGGTCTTACAAATTATATCAACTATTTTTTTAAATGACTTTTAGCGTTGACAATAAACATAAGTAAAATATGGTATTAGAATGACATGCCTAATAGCTAACCGATGATTCATGAAGCTCTCCTAGCATTCTAAATAGCAAATTGTTTGATCACCTTTTCAAAATTTATACATAATATTTGATAATTACTCAATTCTAATTCTAACAATTAAGAATTACCCAATTTACGGCTCAAAATTCAACAACACACTCAATTTAGGGCTCAATTTATGGCTAAGTTAAAAATTATTAATTAGGGATAAATTTGATGTTTTCATATAACAAGATCAGAAGTTGAACCGGATGCCTTACTAATTCATTGATCGGACTGAATTCAATAACCGGATATAGAAAAGAGGTGATAATCAAATATAACCATTATCCATATTTTAAAATTGAACGAGAAGTAAACTTAACAAGGCTCGTGAACTTGTTGGGTTGTAGTGATGCAAAGAAAAAAGAAATAAAATGGGAAAAAGGCCATATAAGAAGCCCAATTCGTTGGGAAATTTGTTGTTGCGGCCCTTTAACACAAGTGGCGCCAAGCCCAAGCCATGACAAATTGCTGTTTAGGCCCAGCTTGGTACATGAAGGTCAGTTAAACTTCACTCGCCATTGGGGTTGGTGGTCCAGTGGTAAGGCAAAGCCTTTTAATACACTAAAAAGTGAGAGGTCTTGAGTTCAAGTCTCACAAGGAGCAAGAAATTCGCCTTTCAAAAAAAAAAAAAGTTAAACTTCACTCAAGTTCATCTGTTAGATTCAGTCTTTAAACGACCCAATCTTCGATTTAAACCCCTACCACCATGTCAAAAATATCAAATTTATAAACTCAGTATAAAAGAAATGAGACAAGTGGATTGCAAGTTAGCGAAGCATTTAAATTTATTAGCTCTTAGATTGATAGTCTGAACTAAAATACTACTTTAAAAGATCAATTTTGTACCAATGGGTGGTGGTCCATTGGCAAAGACAAAACCTTTAAAACACCTAGATTATGGGAGTTTTGAGTTTAAGTCCTAATGACCACAAAGAGTAAAAAGAAATTAGCCTTTCAAAAAAGAAAAAATATCAATTTTGTAAGCAGACTAATTTTTTTTAATGTTAATATTAACCTATGCTTTAATGACAAGTTAAATAAAGGACGCATACCTTGTCAATCCGAATTTTTTTTCAATAATAGGCGATTTGGACGAGTGAAGAGTGCTTTTGGGTGCTGGATGTGAATTTTTGTGAAAATGGGTAGGTGGCTAGTCCAACTAGCGATCTTCAACTTCTGATTTTCAAGGTTGATGGTCCAAGTAGCGACCTTCTATCAACATCGCCGGTCCAAGTAGCTATCATTAGAAGTCGCTGATCCAGTGCACGAGCTTCAAGCAAGGTCGCTGGTTGATTTAGCTATCTTCACCCTAGTTCGCTTATCCAATCTGTGATTTTCAGTGTTTTGTTTTTTTTTTTTCACGTGACTGAGAGCAGCTTGCAGCGTTGTGTAATTTGTTTGCTTCTTCACGTGATGCATTCAAAGGGTGTATAGAATCTATGTAGGTTTATAATATTTTATTTGTGTGTGTGTGTGTATAGGATAGCATGTATATACTTACAGAGATGGTAAGACTAATTCATAGGCCTAATGGTGTTTGCAGTAATTTGATATTTGCAGGCAAATGGTGCTACGCAGATGAATCTTGCAGGAAAATGTAACAAATTATGAAGTTAGACATGATTGATGATAATATTGATGTTATAAATACACAATGAGGAAATGTATTAGACATTCACAAAAAAATCTGGTCATTTGTTTTTCAAAGAGTTTTGTGGTTTGGTTATTTGAAGAAAATTTGTTTCTCAAAGAATTAGTTGTGATTACTTTCAATCGTTTTTTTGAAAATGAGTTACGAATTACATCCAGCCACCCAGGTCCTCTTACTAACGACCTGTTGTTTCCACATAATGCGCACCGTACGCTAGGTGTTTTCAAGCATCCAGAAAATTACAAGGATAACATAAATGTTAAACGTGGTGATAGAAAAATTTGGCAAATACTAAAGCATAAATGCCACATCACTTGATGCAATAAGCATTACTGGTCTGGCCTTCATTTTGCAAATGTGGGCATGGGAAATAGTTTGATGCATTGCGTCCGAGCCTAACCTCGATTTTGATTACAGCACGCCGTTGGTAGCTCGGTAATTTACAACTTGAAACATATATTAATCATTAGTAACATAATTGTTTAATACTGAAATGTTATCTTTGTTCAATTCTGTAGGTGGCAACAGGGGGAAGTCAACTTTTAAGAAGCCCCGTCACACTGTTTGAAAATATACCGTTCTCAACTTCAATCACTACGAATGGGCAATGTAATTATATTAACCTTTTTAGTATATAAAATAAATTTGTATTTGTTTCTTATTGCATAACTATTTTTTTTTAGTTTAACTGGTCCCCTTACAATAGTGTCATTGGAAGGTTGTCCCCAATGTGTATAAGTGGTATGGAAAGTTGGAGGAGTGCTTGCCCCTTGTTATATAGGGAGATTGTTGAGCATCATTATCCGCAACGGGTAATGAAACAATTCGGGATGGTATAACACATCCCTCCCTCTATGAGCATAGAAGTTAGTGAGCATAAAAGGTTGCACAAGCTAAACCGGATTGGTAAAACTTGGATTGATTGGGTCAGTAAGCATAGAGAGTATGTTCGGAGATGGAACAACCGTGCCAATACTGTTGTGAACGATCAAATAATTACGACCCATTCCGTTGGCCAGGGTTACATGGTGTGGTATATGGACCGTACTGTTATATACGTTTCTGATCCGAGGTTAGCACCCGTGCCTGCTCCTGGTTTTCAAGATGACGGGGCAAGACTTCAATTGATGGTATACGTTTTTTCGTATTTTTTTAAACTGTTGAATTATTAATCGATCATTTTAATTTAATAAATTTTGTTGTTTTTGTAGAGGGACTCAATGGGTGTGATATACAATCATCGTCTCAAGTTGAAGCGGTTAATGCTCCCTAGACCTCGGACCATCTCCAGTTCATTCAAAATGTCGCCCACCAGATGATGCAAATGTCAAATGAACAAGGATATTTACAGTATCCAACGCATTTGACATCAGACTCGGTCAACCTTTCAATGGCTCCTAGAGCTCAAAGGTTAAGAAGGGGACGCCGTGACCGATCCTTCAAGATGATACATTTCTTGATGGCAATTTTCCTTTTGTGCACACCGAACAGGGGGTATGACCGGGGATTATGAACATGGGGGTACGTCTGGGGCTGGGGTTGGTACGTCTGGTGGTGGGGTTGGTACATCTGGCGGTGGGTTGGGTACGTCTGGCGTTGGGGTTGGTACGTCTGGCGGTGGGGTTGGTGTCAATTTTGATCATGAAGAGACTTTTTCTCTTGATGACGATACCGCCTTTAGTCACTTGATGAGAGTGGACATGTCAGATTTATTATTTGGGATAGTCTACAAAATGTGGGGGGTAATGTCCAACAAGAAAATATGAGGGGTAATATGGGAAAGTCCAACAAGGTATTAAAACCCCACAACAACATATTATAACCCCACAACAATAGCAGATAACCCCACAACAACATGTGATAACCTACAAGCACAATTGTTGTCTTTTATACCTGATAATCACACTGATTTTCAGTATTTTGCATCAAATCAAAGTCAACAAGACCACCGTGCACAGTTTGCCAATCTAACACTACCGCCTCGCCTACACTTGAGTCTGAATTTAACGTATAATAATCCTGATGAGATCGGCAGTCAGAACATACAGGAACCACCACCCATGGAAAGTCAAACACATCAACTGGGGAGGCCACCACGCAATAGAGGCTCACCTAGCTTTTATATGTATCAGTATCAGTAATGTGTGTTTAATTAAGCGTGTTAGTAGTTAATGCAAATTATGTTTTATTAATATTCCCATAACTGATGTGTGCAAAATTGGTTTTTTTTAGTATTCCGGAACGCATTTTATAGTCAGTAACGCGTCCACCCAACGTAGGCATTTATGCCATGCCAGTATATCGCATAAGCTCTAATAATGTGTACCATCGGTGCCCGTCACGCCGGTTCTATAAATAAGATACAACACCCTAAAACAGTCACGCTAGTCATTTTTGGTGTTTTATTTGCAAAATGGGTTTTCAATAAAAAATAAAAATTAAATAAAAATAAAATTAAAATGAATGTATTTTTCTTTATTGTTCAATTATATTAAAAAAAAGAAATTAAAATTCCCATCTATAAATACCCCATTCAAGTCTTAGGAACAACCTCATCCACAACATTACTCAACCTCTTATCTTCTTATTACTCAACTTCTCATCTTCTTTGGTCTAAGGATGGAAGACAATATGAACGAATTTTACCGTTCTCAACCCGCTCCTAAAACAGCAAGATTGTCGGACCAATTTTGGAGGCGTCTTCGCAGGCCCTCAATTGCATACTTGGTTGGATCGTCTTCAAATACCCCAACAAACTAATCCACCAGAAAACAAGCAGCCATGTAATGGACTAGAGAACCAACACGAAAAAAACAAATTTTCTGGTTAAACTCTTATGTATTATATGGGTTGATATATAAAACTTTATATAATTAATAAAAATATTATGTTTAAGAAAACATATTCATTTTATGGTTGAAAATCGGTGTATTATACTAATAGAATAAATATAATGTATTTTGTCAACGTATACATTTGTCAAAATATGTATTTAAAAAAATAAACATTAACGTGACAATTATAAATTTTGTTAACTTAATTAGTAAAACACTTTTTTTTTTTCAATTGGGAATTATCTTTTATTTTTAATACCACTTATTTTTTTTATTATTTAACATATTGAATTTTTACTATTATTTACTAACCACATCAAGTATTTAAAAATTTTATAGTATCACTTATAAAAACAACTATCTTTATTATTTTTCATTTTTAGTATTTTAGCTCATATAAGTTTGAATTTGGTGACGTGTTTAAGTTAAAAATATATATTTATTTAAATTATTAATAATTAATTTTATATTAATTTTAATTGGTTAATAATATTGTAACTATCTTTAATTAAATAAAAAAAATTATCCATAATTAAATAAAATAGAAGAAACGATATCTTTGATTAAAAGATAAGTATCATTAACTAGGTAGGAGAAACAAAAACTTTAACTAAGAGAAGTATCCATAATTAAGTAGGAGAAAGGAGATGAAAAACCAAAAAATAGTTAATTTAAGTGAATGACACGTGTCTAAACTTATATTGGTTTATTATATTTATTAGACAATAGATAATAGATTAATTGGTTTCCGTTTCAAACTTTATAACTAGTTAGTTTTATGCACCATTATGTTGGGTGATATCGAGTAACTCCCCCACAGCCCGGTAGCCCCTCCCGCCTCCCACACACAGACCATTTCCCAAGCGCTACTAGGGGCGCTATTCTTCACTTCGCAAAGTGAATAACAAACATTAAAGTATGAAATTGTACGGTCTATTCATTTCAAATATAAACATAAAAACAAAATAAAAGGTTGAGTAATGATTGGGGGCTTCATTTTATTGCATGGATGTTAAAGGAAAGGTCAATGGAGCCCTTGTTTATGTGACACTGATGTGGCGTAAAGGGGTTCCTTGCCATACCACCCAGCCTTATATTCATATATGTATATAATGTATCAAAAATTATTATAATAGTGAATCAAACCTAATGAGTTGGACACAAAGCTATAATGGTTTTATAAAAAATCGTAAGCATTTGTATCAAAACCAACTACAACAATGCATCAAACCTTTTCAAAATCAGGGTGACGTCAGCAGATGATTGCAACAGATTTTTTGTACTTACTATATATAGGACAGTTGTTGTACTGTTTCATTCATTACTTTTCATTGACATTATGTACGAATAAATCTAAGTAATCAGGCTGAGGGGGAGTTTGTGTTCATTAACTGGTATTCAATCTGTGTTGATTACTATATAAAATGTTACGATCACAACAAACTTCATTGTTTGTGTTTTATAGTTTATTCCGCTGCACTTCATCTATTTCTTTCCATATTTCACTGTTACATTCATTAAACAATTAAATTCAGTTCCTAACAGATTTCCATATCGTTTTCTATTGATTGTTAGTTATGTGTTTTAAGGTATACAAATAAATGAACAAGTATATGATTTATGAGGTAAATCATATCATAGTTATGTGATTATTATGCATGTTTTAATAATAGTGTCTAATAAGTATATGATTTATGAGGTAAATCATATACTTATAAAACATCCATATAGTGCCTAATAAATATCATTCGTTATAATACGTCAAACAAACTTGGTAAATGTATCAATATTATTTGATTAACAATTGATTATGATGATTTGTTGTTTAATAAAATTTGGTGCGTAAAATTTCTATAAAAACCCGTGTTTTCACACAGGATTTACACCTACTTTGTTTTATGGGGAAGTTATATATTGCCATAGATCATTGTGACGTTTTGCGCAAACATAGACTTGAATGTATGCTATGAGATACAACCAGACCACATCATTCACAACTGCTTATGATTAATTAAGAGGAATGCAACTAGTATTATTCTCATAAGCAAACTTAACAAGATTTCAAGGCATTCCTAGTAAAATATTCTCTATGTAAATTTGTCTATTTCTACTTTGCTACTTTGAGAATACGATATGAATGTAGGTACTAAGGTAGGGCAAACATGCTCTAGATTATTATCTACATTATCATTTTATTGTGATAGTTGTTTTCATAAAAGGTGAAAGATTCAAGGTTTCTTTAACAACTTTTATAAAACAAAACCCGCTAGAAAGAAACTAGCAAATGCACACAAACAATAAACAACAAATACTAATACATCAAAATTTTCAATCAAATCAATCCAAGGAACCCACGTTCGAGCGATTTTTGATCTAAACAAAGCTATGACTTTTGACATCTCCACAATATAAAAATCCTCTCAATATTGACTAGAATGTTGTTGAAACTCCAATTATTTTGCATTTTCCATAACACAGACAAGCAACCACGATGATGAATTGAATGCACCTTATCTTTATATCCAAGCCCGATATGGAATCACAAATTCTAAACAAATCATTAATCGAAGAAGCACAAATGGGATAAGTTTTAGTCCACGAGCTAATACTTTCCTACACCACCGCAGCCACATTGCCAAGTTTCAAGTCTTCTTTCACGTTTGGAACCTAATCTTTCCATATAATGATATGACCCATATTTAAATATGTCATTAATTTCACTGGTCTAGTGTAATCTCATTTTTCACTAACTTGCATATCACATCTATAATCAATATTGTGTCAATTAACCAAGTGTGTTGCCAATTTTAGTTTCCTACATATGTTAGTTTTGGAAATGGGTGCCCTTGCGTTGAAGGTCGTCCAACTTCTTTGGGAACTAGTCCTTTTTCGCCTTTAATATATGGTTGTGCATGTCATTTATGGCATTCAGTAACGATTATAGCTTTTAGTCTATAGTAAAATATTTTTACTAACTATAATGATATACGCTTGGGGGAGGATCACCATCTAATAGACTTAATGAATGAAGAACCTCGCTACCAGAATCAACGCCTTGCCTATATGGTTAAAGAATTAGTTAATCAAGGGCAAAGGAGTTCTGTTTTTAGGAGGATTTGGAAAGACCTATTTCCACGGTGGTTGTTCAGTTTCTGTACGTATATATCCATGTACCATAAGATGCGGAACCGTAAAAATATGCGATTTAAAAACATTGTATTTAAGTTGTGATAAACACGTTCCAACATGTAAGCAAACCAGTTATATACTTGTATAATTTTTTTTCTTTTAGCTAAACATGATCAAGATGCAAGTTACACATGTCTTAAAGAAAACCACTTTATTCTTCAAAAGACAAAAACAAATTGACATAAATTATTATTCTGAATTTTAGGATCGTTGAAACAACACTAAAAGAATACATAGGAATAATTATGTCACTTGCAAGACCATTTTATGTCTCTTATTCTTTTGGAATCCGATTCTGATGTTGATTTCTTGTTCATATTACACGGCTCATTATGGACATGAAAATATTCTACAAATATTCTACAAATTTATTTTCAATCAGAGTAATTTTTACTTGTCTTAAACACATGTCACACGATTAGTTTTTACTTTCTCATTATCCTATTTGTTACTATTTTGGTTTAAAATTCATTAAATTATCTTATATACATCATTATCTCCTTATAATCAATACACAAAAGGATGATAGGATGTATGTTGGATCAGTATTAAGCTGCTCTTTAGGTTTGAACTTGCTAGTTGACACTTAAGTGTTTAGCAAGTTCTTTGTGAGTGTTAGCACAGCGGAATGTTTATAAGTTTATAGCTACACTTTGTCAACAGGAGTTATTACTCCCCCTGGAATCAAGAACAATAAATGAGAAGTGTTTATTGAGAATCTAAGTATTGAATGAGAATGAAATACTTTGACAGATTCTCAGTAAACACGAAATGGAAATAACAATAATAAGTGTTGAAGGATTTCTTGTATTAAAATCAATGTCTAAAACAGAAGGATGAATCCTCCTATTTATAGACTTTACAAATACATGAACCTTGCCAAAAAGCAAGTTCAGAAACAAGTTGCAACAAGTTGCAGTCTTGGAACTTGTACATAAAGTAAAAAGAAATACTAAAGTATTAAACTACTGATATACAAGGGCGGTGGAAAAGATCTTCTTTAAGTACTAATGAATGACAAACTACTGATGAGTAGTTTGTCTTTAGCAGTTCTTCAGTTGAAGTGTCTGGTTTGAACTTCAGAACTTCTGATGACTTCTTCTTCAGTACTTCTGAATCTCTTCTTCAACAGTTTGATTCCTTGTCTTCAGCAGTTCCATACTTAGAGTATTTTGACAAAAAGTGAATTAGACTAAGGTTTGCAAAAGTGGTTTCACCAATCCTTTTTGTCCTAACAATCTCCCCCTGGATTGATGAAGCCAAAACCTTACTAATTCCTTATTGTTCCTTTCTGTCCTTCACAATTTTCCATATTCCTTTGAACATGGAATTCTTGAGCTGGTTGAGTTGGTCATCAGTAAGAGACCCTTGTCTTGGTTCCAAGTGTTGGATTGTAAGCAGGTCTTTGGTTGATAGTTTCTTCAGTTCTTTCATCGACCTATATTCCCTGCTTGTTTGATCTCTTCTTGTCACAAGTACTGAGTTGTTATCAGTAAAGGACCATCTGATGACTGGTACTTTAGACTTGTCAAAGTCTGCAGTGTAGGGAACCATGGTGGTACCCCGGGTTTCTCCTGAGTGTTGAATATTTTCAACTTCAGTGACTCTCAGGTGGGATTCACCTCCTTGCTGTTGTTCCATCACATTAGGTATCTGAAATGTTGGCAAATGATGTTCAGTAGTTACCTTAGTATGCAGTTTGTCTGTGATGGTCCTCTGGATTTGATATGCAAAGGTGGAAGGATCCCTGAATTGTGTTAGCAGAGGCTTCTCTTCTATGTCAAAATCAGAATGTACTACTGTACTACCTTCTAGTAGTACCATTCTGAAATCAGTTTTTACTTTTTCCTCTGTCTTCTTTCTTTGGGTAGCTGGTCTTCTTTGAACACCAGAAGTTCTAACTACTGAAGTAGAAGCTTCAGCAGTTTGAAACTTCTCTGGATTAGCAGCCCTTGTAGCCTTGTATTTTCTGTACGTGTCCACCAATCTTTCTTCTTTCCACTTGGACACTGAGGCTTTTGAACCATAACCATTGGCTACCAGTTCTTCTATCATCTGAGCTCTCTTGGCCTTTGTGTCTTTACCTGTTGCAAGTTTATCTGCAACAAGTTGAGCTCTTCTTGTCAGCTCTTCCACAGAGAGTCTCTTCAATGTATGGGCTTTGACTTTGCTGTTCTTCATAATGTAAGACATCAGTTGATGTCTTTTGTCTTGTTCAGCAATCTCATCAAGGCTAGCCTGCCTTTGTAGTTCAGCTTCATAAGCCTGAAGTTTTTCTTCATGGCTTAGGTCTAAGTCATACCTTTCTTCCAGATTTTTCCAGATCAGATCTTCTTTGGCCTTCTTTTCGGCTGCAACTAAACTCTTCTCTAGTAATTCAGCTGATTGAGAGATTGGAGAAGGGTTTAGCACAATCATTGTTGTAACTGTTGTAGTAGGCCTGATAGGAGCAGATGTTGGTTGAATAGGAGCAGTTGTTCTGGAAGGGTCAGCAGTTTGAGTCTTGGAAGTGTTAACTTCTGATGGCTTGACAACTTCTGAAGGTTTGTCAACTACTGAAGGATTGTCTTCAGTACTTTCTGATTCTTCATCAGAACTTTGGCCATCAGAGGTTTCTTCATTATGCCCTTGGGTTTCATCAGCCTTTTCAGTATCTTCTATTTCTTGAATAGAGACACCAAACTGTTGTGCCAGTTTCTCTTTTCTGGCTTGATCTTGTTGATCTCTAGCTAGGATAGTGTCACACCCTCAAAATCCACTTGCGGAGTTTTACCGCGAGGCGCATGACAAACCAGGATCCAAACCAACGATCACAATAAACAAGTCTAAATGAACATAAAATGCAATTTCAAAACATAGTTTAAAATCCCCGTTTACAGCGGAAGCTTATTTAAAAACAATATCTCAATAATGAAACAATAGTTCAACGTTCAAAGGACCATGCAACCCTATTAAGACGCCGTGCAGACGCGTGCGCCCTAGTCCAGTCGTGCTACCTTAGCGACCTGAGAAAACAAGTAAAAGTTTACGTCAGCACAAAAATGCTGGTGAGTTTACAGGTTTTGTATCCAAGTACCAAGTCCACCTGTCCATACTATAACAAATAGAAAACCAGTATACGCTAGCTAGGCGTACGTTTTGTTACTACCACGATTGGAAAACCATTACTAACTCGAATACCAAAAGTATGCCCGATGTAGTTCCTGTTGTTCCTGTTGTTCCTGTTTGAGACAATATGCACCCGCCGACCCTCCAAGTCGACGAGCGGGGTTGGTCACTCCCAATAGCGCTATTCACATTTCCCCGTTGTGCAAACCCGCACATTCATGGTTCCCCCCGGGACTTCCAAAGATCGTGTAGTACACAAATGAAACCCATAGTATGACAGTAATTACCAAATAATCGTTTTAACACATGTTTTCTCCCCCGAAAGTATAAAACCAGTTTAAAAGAGGGGCCGTAAACTCACCTTAAGTTGCGTTACTCCTTAACCCGAGTAAACCCAGCTGCTATGCTAGTCCCGTAAGCGGCGACCTAACATACGACAGTTACAAGTACTTAGACTAATAACCTGCAGGTTAATTAGTCCCTAGATGTCCAGACCATAACCAAGTTCGTTTGAAAACACCGTGACTGTTTAACTGACCCAAAGTACAAGACTCGACATCCCATTGGTGACCCGAGACTCCCCGTGTTATGTTTACGCTCCAAAACATTCAATAACGCAAGTACACTTAACATACGTTAACGCACAACAAGTTATAGCACATAGTTCACGTATCACCGAAATACATCCAAATATATGTTACCAAGTTATTAGACATGTTACGGGGTTCCTAGCATGTTACTACATGTCAAATCAGGTCTCGGAATGCTAATATACACTTACAGCAGCAGTACACGCGATTAGGGAGGCTAATCGCATGAATGGTCACACGATCAGGGCTAATCGCCCCTGATGTCACGCGACTGGGGCTACTCGCCCCTGATGTCACGCGAGTAGGGCTACTCGCCCTTGATGCCACGCGAGTGGGGCTACTCGCCCCTGTTGTCATGCGAGTGGGGCTACTCGCCCCTGTTGTCATGCGAGTGGGGCTACTCGCCCCTAACACAGGCGATTAGCAAGGCTACTCGCCTGTAACCTTGCTGTTCCGGTTTTTCGCGCGTTTAACGCTCCAAATCAGATCCAGAACGTGTGTAACTACCCAATATCATCCCAATAACTATTCTAAACATGTTTAAACCAAAATCCTTCGTTTAACCTCGTATAATCAGTCCTGCATGAAATCAAGTAATCCAAACATATACACATAGCATGCAATCATCATACTAACATGCATAACAATAACCCTAATAATCAATTACTGAGATTCCTATCATCATAATATCAATATCAACACTGATCTATCATAATATCATATCATGAATCATAAAAACCCTAGCTTTCTAATCATACACACTCATAATGCATGCATATTAGTTATAATCCGATTAACAAACCCTATTTGACGATTTTCGGAAAGCTTTTTCATTTAACAACAGGTCTGGACCCTTAAGGATTGATTAAAAACGTTTACAAAGTGTTATGGATGAGAATCAAACCTTAGGATTATGAAAGAATGATGATTAAAGCTTGAAACCTTGTGTTTTGATCAAAAATCGCCTTCCAGAGGTTGTTTATGTGTTTGGGCGGGTTATGGGACGACTAGGGTTTGTATAATGAAGTTTAGGAGGTTAAGTAGGGTATTTATAGTCGTTTTTAGTCGTCCAGCCCGTAACTAGCGATTGTGCAGCTCCTATACGCGATTAGGAATGCTAATCGCATGAAGGTTCACGCGATTAGGCCTAATCGCCTATACCTTCACACGATTAGCCACCCAATCGCCCCATATGTGGCCTACTCGCCTCCCCTATGGGCGATTAGGCTTCCTAATCGCCTGTAGGGGTTAATCTCGTGTGTTTTGCGCGTTAAACCCCGTTTTAACATATGTTAATGCATATTCACGTACCGACAAGTCACATAATGATTGTAAACACATAACACAAGTAAATACACATATTTACACTCGTTCACCAATTCCCGGGACTCGAGACTCGTATGTTCCGTATGCCCTGACGATCCTACCGATCGTCACCGTTTGTACACTTGGTTAAGGACCGACATCTAATGAACCTCTAGACCAACATCCAATGATCCTCTAGACTAAACCAATAGTTCCCGAACTATAACCCGACTTAACTAACCCAGTTAAGTACAATATACGCGTGACTCGCTAAGGTAGACTTTCATCTAGACAACGTTGTTAACCAGAATTTGCCGGGTGTCACATCATCCCCACGTTAAAAGAATTTTCGTCCCGAAAATTGCACCAGCACCAAAAGAACAAAAGAAATAACGAAGGAAACAAACAAAAAGATAGAAACCAAAAGAGAGATTTACCCGAGTTGTCACATCATCCCCACGTTAAAAGGAATCTCGACCCGAGATTCATTCAGCTGCCGAAGAGACATGTCTCGACTCGAACGCTTCCTTAGGAAAAAGATGAGGATACTTAGACTTCATCTGATCCTCCCGTTCCCATGTATATTCCGGTCCCCGGTCCGAGTTCCACCGAACCTTAACGATACGAATCTTGCTGTGACGCAGGCTGCGAATCTTGTAATCAAGGATCTCCACAGGTTCTTCCACAATCCGAAGACGATCATCAACCTTGATCTCTTCTAGTGGAACGATGAGAGACTCGTCAGCCAGACACTTCTTCAAGTTTGACACGTGAAAGACGTTATGTACGTTACCGAGCTCCGTCGGTAGATCAAGTCGATATGCCACCGGCCCAATCCGTTCCAGGATCGTAAATGGGCCGACATATCGCGGATTGAGTTTGCCACGCTTCCCAAAGCGTATGACGCCCTTCCACGGTGAGACTTTTAGAAGTACCTTGTCATTGACTTGGAACTCCAGTGGTTTGCGACGCTGATCGGCATAACTCTTTTGCCGGTCCCGTGCCGCCGCCAACCGATTACGAATCTGTACGATCTTTTCCGAAGTTTCGTACACTAGTTCAGGCCCAGTGAGTTAACTCTCACCCACTTCAGCCCAACAAAGAGGAGAACGGCATTTCCGTCCGTACAGTGCTTCGAACGGAGCAGCTTTGATGCTCGTGTGATAACTGTTGTTGTACGAGAATTCTACCAACGGCAGATGAGCTTCCCAACCCTTGCCAAAATCGATCACACATGCCCGCAGCATGTCTTCTAAAGTTTGAATCGTACGCTCACTCTAACCGTCAGTCTGTGGATGGTAAGCCGTACTCATGTCTAGTTGGGTACCCAAAGCCTTGTGCAAAGACTTCCAAAAGTGAGAAGTAAAATGGGAGTCACGATCCGAGATAATAGAAACTGGTACCCCGTGCTTAGAAACAACTTCTTTCAAGTAAAGACGAGCCAAACGATCCATGGTGTCGGTCTCCTTAATAGCAAGAAAATGAGCTGATTTCGTCAACCGATCGACAATCACCCATATCTTGTCGTTCCCGCTTGGTGATTTAGGAAGTTGTGTGACAAAATCCATAGTAATCCGTTCCCATTTCCATTCCGGAATTTCAGGTTGTTGCAGGAGACCCGACGGTTTCTGGTATTCCACCTTGACCTTAGCACAGGTCAAGCATTTGCTCACGTATGAGGCTATGTCCGACCTCATGTTTGGCCACCAGTAAAGCACCTTCAGATCTTGGTACATCTTATCCGAACCAGGATGAATAGAATACCGGGACTTATGAGCCTCATCAAGGACAAGCTCCCGTAGTCCCCCGAATAAAGGAACCCATATACGTTCTGCGAAATAGTGCAGGCCATCAGGCCTTCGCTCTAGGTGCTTGTCGGCACCGTGCATAGTTTCAGCTTTAAGGTTTTCCTCCTTCAAAGCTTCTAACTGGGCAGAACGGAGTTGATCAGGTAACGACGAATGGATAGTGAGTTGCAACGCCCGAACGCGACGAGGTTTAGTAGATTCCTTCCTGCTCAAGGCGTCTGCTACAACATTCGCCTTGCCAGGATGGTACTTAATAGCACAATCATAGTCGTTCAAAAGTTCAATCCAGCGACGCTGCCGTATGTTCAAGTGTTGTTGGTCGAAAATGTGTTGGAGACTCTTGTGATCGGTGTAGATAGTGCATTTGGTACCGTACAAGTAATGTCTCCAAATTTTCAACGCGAATACCACTGCACCCAACTCCAAGTCATGAGTTGTGTAGTTCTTCTCGTGCACCTTGAGTTGACGAGAAGCATACGCAATCACTTTCTCGCGTTGCATCAACACGCAACCGAGTCCATGAATGGAAGCATCACAGTAAACAACAAAATCATCAGGACCCTCAGGTAAAGACAAAATAGGAGCAGAACACAGTTTAGACTTCAGTTCTTCAAACGCTGACTCTTGTGATTCACCCCAGTCGAACTTCCTATCCTTCTGAGTGAGAGTGGTGAGGGGTTGAGCAATCTTCGAGAACCCCTGAATGAAACGACGATAGTAGCCTGCAAGGCCTAGGAATTGCCGCACCTCAGTTGGCGTCTTTGGTGCTCCCCAGTCCTTGATCGCTTCGATTTTAGCTGGATCGACATGAATTCCTAGTTCATTTACCACATGTCCTAGGAATTGAACTTCGCGTAACCAAAAGTCACACTTTGAGAACTTGGCGTAAAGTTGTTCCCGTCGCAAGAGTTCCAAAACTAACCGCAGATGTTCCCCGTGTTCGGTCTCGTTCTTGGAGTAGATCAGAATGTCATCAATAAACACAATGACGAACTTGTCCAGATATGGTTTACAGACGCGGTTCATCAAGTCCATGAAAACCGCTGGTGCGTTCGTGAGACCGAAAGGCATGACCAAGAATTCGAAATGGCCATAACGTGTTCGAAAAGCAGTCTTCGCAACGTCAGCCTCCCTGACGCGCAGCTGGTGATAACCGGACCTCAAATCGATCTTGGAATAATAACTAGAACCCTGAAGCTGGTCGAATAGATCATCAATACGTGGAAGAGGATAACGGTTCTTGACGGTCAATTTGTTCAGCTCTCTGTAGTCCACACACAATCGGAAACTTCCATCCTTCTTCTTAACAAATAAAATCGGGGCTCCCCAAGGGGAAGAACTTGGCCGGATGAAACCCTTGTCCAAGAGTTCCTGTAACTGACTAGACAATTCCTGCATCTCGGGAGGTGCAAGACGGTAGGGGGCCCGAGCAATAGGAGCAGCCCCTGGTACAAGATCAATACCGAACTCGACTTGACGATGAGGAGGAAGACCAGATAAATCACCGGGAAAAACATCAGGAAACTCGCGTACCACCGGAATGTCGTCGATCTTCTTTTCATCACCAGAAGAAACAGATAAAAGCGCCAAAACAGCTGGATAACCCTTTCGAAGACACTTAAGGGCTTTCATACTAGAGATGATGTTTAGCGGAACACCACCCTTGATACCGTACACAGAAAGAAATTCTCCATCAGGGAGAGGAATCCGAATAACCTTATCGTAACAGACAATCTCCGCACGATACAAAGATAACCAATCCATTCCTACCACCACGTCAAAACTACCCAAAGGTACCGGCATAAGGTCGATGGGGAACGATATACCCGACAACTCTAATTGACACTCCCGAATGACACTAGTAGCTTCAATCGTTTTACCGTCAGCTAACTCAATAATATACTTGGTTTCTAATGGTACGGGTACTACATCTAGCAGTCGACTAACATCCATGGATACAAAACTCTTGTCGGCACCAGAATCAAATAACACGCTAACAGAACGATTATTGAGAAGAAACGTACCGGTGACTGTGTCAGGGTCCTGTCTAGCCTCAGCAGCTCCAATGACGAAGGCACGTGCATTTCTGCCGCCGCCCCCGTTGTTCCCATTCCCGTTGTTTCCACCCTGCTTCAATTTTGGGCAATCCTTCTTGTAATGCCCAGTGTCACCACAGTTGTAGCATCCTTGTTTCCCTGTAGTCCCCTGAGTAGTCGGAGCTGAACTGTTAGTCGGAGCCTGAGTCGATGGAAGCGTAACCCGACAATCTTTAGCATAATGCCCAATTCGCTGGCAGCGGTGACAACGGTTACTGTCGCAGTTCCCTTGGTGATGGCGTCCACACTTGTTGCACTTGGGCAGTTTTCCCGCATAACCACCCTGCTTGTTACCCGAAGAAGATGAACCCCCATTATCAAACCTTTTTCCCTGCTGTGCAGACCCAGATCCTTTCCCGTCATTTTCCCACTTGCGCTTGTTGTTCTCTGGGGCCTTAACAGTTGAACCCTTCGCAGGCAAAATCCCCTCATTCACCTTTAAGTTGGTCATCCTATGGGCCGATCGAACTACCTCCGCATAAGTAGGATGATTTCCAGCAGCCACTAACCCTGCAATTTCCGGTACTAACCCTGAGACATAGTGTTCAATCTTACGATACTCTGGCACGTGCAGATCGGGACACAGCACTGCCAACTCATTCCTTCTCACAGTATACTTCTCGATTTCCGATCCAGTCATCTTGAGGTTCCACACCTCATGCTCCAGCTTCTGTACCTCTTCCCTCGGACAATACTCACGCTTCAGCAACTGCACAAAATTCTCCCATGGCATAGCATATGCCTCTCCAATACCCATGTTCTGGGTGATACCATTCCACCAAGTCAATGCCACGTCTTGAAATAACGCAGCAGAATACTTCACCCGATCTTCTGGGAGACAGTTACACATCAGAAATACCGACTCCACTTTCTCCAACCATCTAAGCAAACTAACCGCACCCTCAGTGCCAGAGAATTCCTGGGGCTTGCAGTCCCGGAACATCTTGTAGGTGCACATGGGTGGGGGTGGGTCAACAGGACCACCTGAAATGAAACGTATGAGAAACCACGAATAACGTAAACAAGGCTCACCAATGAGGCAAAGAAAATGGATAAAACAACTTACCACCACCGTTGTGCCCTAACTGGAAGGCAGCTTGGAGCAAGTTGTTCAGATCAGCCTGTGATAGGTTAATACCTCCACCACGACCACCAGCACCACCGCGACCACCACCACGTCCACCATTGCGACCACCTCCACGTCCTCCACGCACTCCAGACATGATTCTGGCAGAAAGAACGAGAAAACTTAGTTTCGCAGTTAAAGATAACCACTAATGTTCACAAGATCAAAGCTAGATCCAATCCAGGACTATCCCCTCAAACCCAGAGCTCACTAGTGCTTCCATGCATTTCGTTTTATGATTTTGTGTGCACCCAAAATGATAAAACGCTCTACATGGTCCTCCTAGTGTTCTCCTAGTTCAAAGTTCAAATCACCGAACATAGACTCTTAGCTACACACCGTAATACTACGGTAGTTTATGACAAGTGTTTCTATTGGAGTGCGAAAGGGAGATGTCCGAGCCTTGGACAAATCTCAAGAGCACACGAGTTACTCCAATAGACTACATTGCCTAGAAAACAAGTAACCCCTCCTAAGATAGAACGGATGATGTAACGTAGAAAGACCAACGATTTAGAGACACCCCGACAAGACCATACGTAAACCACTATAACGTTTAGTACCATGTGATCGTCTAGTGTGTGCGACTCGGCTATAAACTAGACTCTACATGCAGTCCTAGTTCACTATAACCATTGGCTCTGATACCAATCTGTCACACCCTCAAAATCCACTTGCGGAGTTTTACCGCGAGGCGCATGACAAACCAGGATCCAAACCAACGATCACAATAAACAAGTCTAAATGAACATAAAATGCAATTTCAAAACATAGTTTAAAATCCCCGTTTACAGCGGAAGCTTATTTAAAAACAATATCTCAATAATGAAACAATAGTTCAACGTTCAAAAGACCATGCAACCCTATTAAGACGCCGTGCAGACGCGTGCGCCCTAGTCCAGTCGTGCTACCTTAGCGACCTGAGAAAACAAGTAAAAGTTTACGTCAGCACAAAAATGCTGGTGAGTTTACAGGTTTTGTATCCAAGTACCAAGTCCACCTGTCCATACTATAACAAATAGAAAACCAGTATACGCTAGCTAGGCGTACGTTTTGTTACTACCACGATTGGAAAACCATTACTAACTCGAATACCAAAAGTATGCCCGATGTAGTTCCTGTTGTTCCTGTTGTTCCTGTTTGAGACAATATGCACCCGCCGACCCTCCAAGTCGACGAGCGGGGTTGGTCACTCCCAATAGCGCTATTCACATTTCCCCGTTGTGCAAACCCGCACATTCATGGTTCCCCCCGGGACTTCCAAAGATCGTGTAGTACACAAATGAAACCCATAGTATGACAGTAATTACCAAATAATCGTTTTAACACATGTTTTCTCCCCCGAAAGTATAAAACCAGTTTAAAAGAGGGGCCGTAAACTCACCTTAAGTTGCGTTACTCCTTAACCCGAGTAAACCCAGCTGCTATGCTAGTCCCGTAAGCGGCGACCTAACATACGACAGTTACAAGTACTTAGACTAATAACCCGCAGGTTAATTAGTCCCTAGATGTCCAGACCATAACCAAGTTCGTTTGAAAACACCGTGATTGTTTAACTGACCCAAAGTACAAGACTCGACATCCCATTGGTGACCCGAGACTCCCCGTGTTATGTTTACGCTCCAAAACATTCAATAACGCAAGTACACTTAACATACGTTAACGCACAACAAGTTATAGCACATAGTTCACGTATCACCGAAATACATCCAAATATATGTTACCAAGTTATTAGACATGTTACGGGGTTCCTAGCATGTTACTACATGTCAAATCAGGTCTCGGAATGCTAATATACACTTACAGCAGCAGTACACGCGATTAGGGAGGCTAATCGCATGAATGGTCACACGATCAGGGCTAATCGCCCCTGATGTCACGCGACTGGGGCTACTCGCCCCTGATGTCACGCGAGTAGGGCTACTCGCCCTTGATGCCACGCGAGTGGGGCTACTCGCCCCTGTTGTCATGCGAGTGGGGCTACTCGCCCCTGTTGTCATGCGAGTGGGGCTACTCGCCCCTAACACAGGCGATTAGCAAGGCTACTCGCCTGTAACCTTGCTGTTCCGGTTTTTCGCGCGTTTAACGCTCCAAATCAGATCCAGAACGTGTGTAACTACCCAATATCATCCCATAACTATTCTAAACATGTTTAAAACAAAATCCTTCGTTTAACCTCGTATAATCAGTCCTGCATGAAATCAAGTAATCCAAACATATACACATAGCATGCAATCATCATACTAACATGCATAACAATAACCCTAATAATCAATTACTCAGATTCCTATCATCATAATATCAATATCAACACTGATCTATCATAATATCATATCATGAATCATAAAAACCCTAGCTTTCTAATCATACACACTCATAATGCATGCATATTAGTTATAATCCGATTAACAAACCCTATTTGACGATTTTCAGAAAGCTTTTTCATTTAACAACAGGTCTGGACCCTTAAGGATTGATTAAAAACGTTTACAAAGTGTTATGGATGAGAATCAAACCTTAGGATTATGAAAGAATGATGATTAAAGCTTGAAACCTTGTGTTTTGATCAAAAATCGCCTTCCAGAGGTTGTTTATGTGTTTGGGCGGGTTATGGGACGACTAGGGTTTGTATAATGAAGTTTAGGAGGTTAAGTAGGGTATTTATAGTCGTTTTTAGTCGTCCAGCCCGTAACTAGCGATTGTGCAGCTCCTATACGCGATTAGGAATGCTAATCGCATGAAGGTTCACGCGATTAGGCCTAATCGCCTATACCTTCACACGATTAGCCACCCAATCGCCCCATATGTGGCCTACTCGCCTCCCCTATGGGCGATTAGGCTTCCTAATCGCCTGTAGGGGTTAATCTCGTGTGTTTTGCGCGTTAAACCCCATTTTAACATATGTTAATGCATATTCACGTACCGACAAGTCACATAATGATTGTAAACACATAACACAAGTAAATACACATATTTACACTCGTTCACCAATTCCCGGGACTCGAGACTCGTATGTTCCGTATGCCCTGACGATCCTACCGATCGTCACCGTTTGTACACTTGGTTAAGGACCGACATCTAATGAACCTCTAGACCAACATCCAATGATCCTCTAGACTAAACCAATAGTTCCCGAACTATAACCCGACTTAACTAACCCAGTTAAGTACAATATACGCGTGACTCGCTAAGGTAGACTTTCATCTAGACAACGTTGTTAACCAGAATTTGCCGGGTGTCACAGATAGCCACTCTTGCCTTTCTTCTGGCTTCAAGTGTATCCATAGGTACCTTGATTTTCTCCCCCTTTTTGGCTTTATCACCTTTGGAAGTTGAAGCTTGGGAGAAATGACCTTGAAGATGAGCAATCTGTTTGCTGTTGTGATCAATCTTGTTGGACAGATCATTCATCTTCGTCTGTATCACTCCAAATTGGTTCTTCATGGACAGCTCCAAGTCAGCTGTGTATGTTTGGATGTGATTTTTGATGAGGGTGTTCTTCAAGTGATACAAGGGACCATCTGGGCTGCATAGTTGGTTCAGGTCTATGCTAGGTTGCCCAGGGAATTGGGTAGGCATTTGTAGTGAGGGGTGTGTTTTTGGTTGATCTCCTTGTTGTACAGGAGATGCCACTCTAGGGGAATCATGGATTGAGTGGGCTTTAACCTGAGATGGTGTGACTAGCTTCTTGAGCTTAGAGACACCAGGTGCAGGACCTTCACTTACAGTCGTCAATTCAGTAGTTTTGAGTGTTGAAACATCATCCAAATTAATGGAATCATCTGAATCCCTGATTACATCCTCAATGAGGACTGTATCAGTTACATCATGAGCTGAGCCCAACTCAGTTGTCTCATGTACCTCTTGTTCTTGGTACAGAGGATTTCCTACCTCAGGCATTAAGCCTTCATCAGTAGTTACCACAGTTGAGGTCTTAGCTGTTTTACTTCTGTCCTCAGGTCCACCACTGGGTGGTAAATGAGTAGTAGCAGCCTCAAAAGTACCAAAGGTTTCTAAGTTTGGGCTTAGAGACCCTGGTTCATCCTCATCTCTTTGGTTGGGGCTATGAGTGTCCACATCCATGTCACTGTCTGAGTCTATGTCCCCTGTTTGATGTGGTTGATGGGGACTGACATGTGTTGATGGGACTTTCTCTTTTAGCCCGGAGAGAAGTTTGGCTATTTCTATGTCTGGTTCAGAAATTTGGGGTGCTGGTTCAGTAGTTTGGGTAGTGGGTTCAGCAGTTTCAAAAGAAGAATCTATTGGAATAGTTTTTCTAAGTCTTTTTCTTTTGAAAAGGATTGTTATTTGTGCTCTTGGTGGGGTTTGAGATGGATGAGACTGAGAGGATGTTTCAGTCACATCTTTAAGAAGTGCAGATTGCACAGTAGTCTGTTCAGGCATCTCAACCTCCTGAACAGCTTTTCTTTTAGGTTTGGTGGGTTTTTGTTTTGTTATTTTGGGTTTCTTGGCCTTTGGTGGAGTAGGTTTGGAAGATGAGGGTTCCATGGGGACTGGTGCTTGTTCCCCTTGGTCATCTTCTGGCCAGGCAGCCTGTTTGTTGTGCCTTGAGTATGCTTGTGAGGTTAAGGGTTTCAAAATTTCAATTTTACCCACAAGCACCTCATTACCCAGTTCAGATATTATGCACTGCATAATGAACTTTGGATATAACAAAAACTTTTTCTTAGTGTTATTGTGATGTAACACCAACTCATTAAAGAAAAGTTTTGATGCCCTGAAATTTGTTTCATTCACAATGGAATGAAATATTGGTTGAAAGGTTGAGGGCATCTGGTCATAAGACCCAGTTTTAGGACTCAAGCACATAATAATATAATGAAACAAAAGTTTATATTTTGGTTCAAAATACTTTTTAAAGATTGTAGCTTGTAAGAGAGTACCTTGATAACCACATTCAGTCATGGTTAGGTGGATAGCAGAGTTGTCAAACTTCTCAGGGGCATTCACATCATTCAACCCCAGTCTGTTTGAGAGTATGGCCTGTGTTATGGCCATTTGTCTTCCTCTGATTGTTGAGTTGAGGGAGATAACTTCATCATCCACCATCACTGTCTCAGCATTAGCCCAGAACTCATTTAGTGTTTCAGGATGAATTGGTGGGTCTATGGTGAGAGCGGTGAAATATTGGGATTTGATGACGAGATCAATGATCTCATCGTATTGGGACTAGCCTTCTTGTTTTTCTAAGTAGGCTCTGAGATTGTGTCCCTGTTTGAGAACTAAAGCCATGTGGTTTGTGTGTGTTGATGAATCGAACAGTGATTTTGTGTTGCAGGTTCAGGGGTTTGAGAGCTTTCTTGAGAGAGAAGGAGGGAATTTTTGTGTTTGAAAGGATAAGTGTTGAAAAAAGATATTTATCAGAAGTTTTTAACCGCTTGGATCTTCTTTATTAGAAGTTTTTAAACCGCCTAGGTTAAAAATCTCTTTATCAGAAGTTTTAAACCGACTAGGTCAAACTTCTGATGATGGGAAAAGTCAGATTTGCCCTTTTTGACTAAACTGCTGATGAAGGATGATCTTCATCAGTAGTTCCCATTTCCTCTTCAGTAGTTTTAACAGCTGATGAGAAATACTTTATAAATACTTTTATTCATAACTTCTGAAGGTTATTTTATCAGAAGTTAATCACTTTTCAGAAATTATCCCCATACTGATGTTTTGTTTCATCAGTAGTTTCTCTCTTTTCAGAAGTTTTTCAAATGTATGAAAACAGATGTAAGTGAAAAACAAAAAATGTGCAGAAAAATAAATAGAAACACTTACAAATTTAGCATCCCTAGCATAGATACTAACTTCTGAAATGTTGATGTGTCAAGGGGTTTAGTGAAAATGTCAGCTATTTGATTAGTTGTTGCTACATGTTTCACTTCAATCTTGCCTTTTTCATAGCAATCTTTTATGAAATGATACCTGATCTCAATGTGTTTAGTTTTTGAAAACTAAACAGGATTTTGAATGATGCTAATGGCAGATTTGCTGTCTACAAACAATGGTGTCTTGGTCTCTTTGATTCCATAATCAAGAAGTTGATATTGGAGCCATTGTATCTGTGATGTACAACTTGCAGCTGCAATGTATTCAGCTTCAGCAGTTGAAGTTGCCACAGATGTTTGCTTCTTTGATTGCCAGGACACTAGACAGTTTCCCAAGAATTGACAACCACCAGATGTTGATTTTCTTGACATTTTACACCCTGCATAGTCACTATCTGAAAAAGCTAAAAACTTGGTATTGCTTGAAGCAGGATACCAAATTCCAAGTGTGGGAGTTCCTTTCAGATATCTGAAAATTCTTTTGACTGCAATAAGGTGTGATTCCCTAGGAGCTGATTGATATCTAGCACAGACACATGTTGAAAACATAATATCTGGTCTAGAAGCAGTTAAATATAAAAGGGAACCTATGATACATCTGTACATGGTTTGATCAACCTGTTTTCCTTGATCATCTGGTTCAACTTGTGTGGTTGGTGTCATGGGGGTGGAACATGATTTACAGTCTTGTAAAGAAAATTTGTTTAATAATTCTTTAACATATTTTGATTGATGTATAAAAGTTCCATTTGTTTGTTGTTTAATCTGCCGTCCCAAAAAGTACTGCAGTTCCCCCATTGTACTCATCTCAAATTTGGATTGCATGAGTTTCTTAAATTCATCACACAATTTTGTGTTTGTTGAACCAAAAATGATATCATCAACATATATTTGAACAAGTAAGATATGATTTCCAACATGTTTTATGAAAAGTGTTTTATCAATGGCACCTCTTGTGAAGTTATTTTTGAGTAAAAAGGTTGAAAGTGTATAATACCAGGCTCTTGGAGCCTGTTTGAGCCCATAAAGAGCTTTGTCTAGTTTGTACACCCACTCAGGATGAGAAGGATCCTCAAACCCAGGTGGCTGACAAACATACACTTCCTCTTTTATCTTTCCATACAAAAATGCACTTTTGACATCCATTTGATAAACTTTTATTTTGTTGGAAATGGAATAGGCCAGAAATAACCTGATGGCTTCAAGCCTTGCAACTGGAGCAAAGGTTTCATCATAGTCAATGCCTTCTTCTTGAGAGTAACCTTGTACTACCAGTCTTGCCTTGTTCTTTATTATCATACCAGCTTCATCTTGTTTGTTCCTGAAAACCCATCTTGTGCCAATTGGTTGCTTGTTTGGTGGTAAGGGACAGATTTCCCATACCTGTTGCTTGTTGAATTGAAGCAATTCATCTTGCATGGCCTGCACCCAATTGTTGTCTTTGAGGGCTTCCTGGTACTTCTTTGGTTCCAACTGTGAAATAAATGCTGAGAATAGACAAAAGTTGGAAAGCTGGTTTCTTGTAAGAACACCTGATGCAATATCACCCATGATTTGATCAAGTGGATGATCTTTGTGTTCGATCAGTTGTTGTAAACCACTGACAGGTGTTGGTGGCTCATGTACTTCAAACAAACTACTGAGGTCTATTATATCTGGTTCAGCAGTTTCAGTGTCTTCAGTAGTCTGCAGGTGCTGAAGCAGATGTTTGAGTTTGGCCTTCAGTATTTGTTGAATCAGAAGTTTGTGAAACTTCTGATGGTTTTGAAGTTGACTTAATGACTGTTTGAGGAGTCCATGGTGCTGGATCCTCATCATCAAACCTTTGATCACCATAATAAGTAGGTTTGGATTAAGTGACAGTCTTTTCAGGTTCAAAATGAAAGTTGTCAAGGTCAAAGAGTTCAGCAGGATGTGCTGGAATGAGAGCGTGTTTTGACTCATTGAACTTGACATTCAGTGTTTCTTCTACTATCCTGGTCTTTGAGTTAAAAACCTTGTAGGCTTTTCTAGTTGATGAATAACCAAGAAAGTAACCTGAGTCAACTTTGGCAGCAAACTTTGAAATAGATTCCTTGATGTTCAAGATGAAACATTGACATCCAAAAGCCCTGAAAAAGGAGATAAGGGGCTTCATGCCATGAAGAACTTCATAGACAGTCTTTGAATGTCTCTTGACAACAAGAACTCTATTTTGAACATAACATGATGTGTCAACTGCTTCTGCCCAGAAGTATAAAGGTAGGCCAGAATCAGCTAACATTCTTCTTGCTCCTTCTATTAAAGTTCTGTTCTTCCTTTCCACCACACCATTTTGTTCAGGAGTTCTGGAAACACTGAATTGTCTAATAATCCCTTTAGACAAACAGAAGTCATTCAGAGTTTTGTTCCTGAACTCTGTCCCATTATCACTTCTAATGGTTTTGACAGGTAGAGAGTATTGCTTCTCTACTTGTAGAATGAAGAACTTGATGATTTCAGCAGCCTCATCCTTGGAAAATAAGAAGAATACCCATGTAAATCTTGAGTAGTCATCAATGATGACTAAGCACTACTTCTTTTTACCAAGGCTCGTGATCTTTACAGGCCCAAATAAGTCCATATGGAGTAGTTGAAGACATGTAGTTGTTTTTGATTCTTCAATAGACTTATAGGAGGACTTATGTTGTTTACCCTTTAAACATGATACACAGTGTTCTTGACACTGGTATACTTTTAAGGGTAGACCTCTGACCAAGCCCATTTTTGTGACTTTATTTATGGTTTTAAAGTTCACATGGCCAAGTCTCCTGTGCCAGAGATCAGTTTCTGAAGTTGATGCCCTTGAGAAGAAACAGGCAGTGTTGTTTAGTACTTTGTCTTTTTCAATGTCCACTGCATAGACATTGCCACATCTTTTGGCAATTAACAAAGTATGATCTTCAATGATCTTCTCTATCAACTTCTGGCCTTCTGGTGATATGATCTTGCATGCTGTCTTTGTGAAAAAGGAAGAATATCCTTTATCACACATTTGTGACACACTAAGCAAGTTGTACTCAAGGTTTTCAACCAGATTGACCTTGTCAAACTGTATTTTGCCAGAGGAGACATTTCCATGTCCTAGCACATATCCCTTAGCATTGTTCCCAAAGGACACAGATCCATCTCTTTGACTGATAAAATTTTTTATCAGGTATCTGCATCCTGTCATGTGCATTGAGCCTCCACTGTCTACATACCAAATGCTATTCAAGCCTCTGGAAACTCTCTGCACAATATAGCAAATTAGTTAGATTTAGGAACCCAAGCCAGTTTGGCTTTGGGTTTGCTCTTGAGAACATTTACTGTTTGTTCTTGACCAAGTTTAGAAATCCATGTCTTTTTGGCAATGGATTTTGCATTAAGCACAATGGTGGTATCCTTTTGAGGACCACCATCAACTTTGGTCATCAGTAGTTGTACCATGTTCATAAGATCTTTAATCTCAGCAGTTTGTGAAACTACTGATGATTTAGGTCTAACTACTGAAAGAGAATTTTGAGAAAAAGACTTTTGTTGAGATTTTGTCTTTTTCTGAGAAAGGGTTTTTGCTGGTTGTTGTTTCTTGGGAGAAAAGGTTTTTACATAATCATTTTTGATTTGTTCCCCCACAACCAGTTGTTGATTTTTCTTATTAAACTGAATACCCTTTCTATATCTGCAAAATTCTGTTTTGTGGTTGAACAGACCACAAATTTCACATTCTTTTGTCTTTTCTTTCAAAGACAAATCTCTGACAGTTTTGATTGGTTTTAGGTCATCAGTAGTTTTCAGGTTCTCAACTCCTGATGTAGTTGAAACTGCTGATGACTTAAAGTCAGATTTAATCAATACTTCTGAAGAACTTTCTTTGTGTGATTTTAGAAAGTTTTCATGGAAAGATGTGCATTCTTCCTCTTCAGAAGTTTCACCTGAAACAATTTTTCTCCCATCTTCAGTAGTTTTGGGAGAGAAATCTGTTGGTGTTTCAGTGTGATTGTACCCTATGCCAAACCTAACATTTGAAGCACTTTGTTTGTTTAGCAATAGTTGGTACCCCTTACAAGATTCCACCCATTTTTCACATGTGACCTTGGTGTCAGCAAGCTCTTGTCTGACATTTCCTAGGTCATTAATCATTATTTTGATTTGTGCTTGGGTTTCAATAGCAGAGTTAGTCAATTTAGAAACTTCTTTTGTTTTTGCAGAAAGTTTTCTTTCTAAATCACATTTTATCTGAGTGAGTTTTCTCTTAGAGTCATTGGCTTTTCCTTGTAAGTGCACATTTGTCTCTCTTATGAGAGCAAAAGATTCTTTGTATGAGTTTGAACATAATTTTGTCAAAGATTCTTTTGATACCTGTGACAAGGCAGATTTTGAGGAGCATCCCTCAAATGCCATTAAGGCAAAGTTCTTTCTGCCATTGTCAGGCTCTCCCCAGTTGATGTCAAACATTTTGTTGTCTGCATCAGGATTGCACTCTGTGGTGTCAAAAGGAAGACTGCTCCAGTCAACATACCCTGAGGTAAATAAACTTTGTTGAGAGGGTTGTTGTTGCTGTGGAGGTTGTTGAGCAGCTGGAAAGGGAGGGATTGATTGTTGGCTCTGCATCTGTTGAGCAGGCATCTGTACATATTGTACTTGTGGCACATATTGGTGTTGTGGAGCTTGTTCCTGTACAAAATGTGCACTCCCTTGTGTTCCATTATTCCTGTTATAATTGGGGTTAAAATTGTTTCCAGGCTGAGATTGGTTAAAGCCAGAGCTTCTACATTCTCTAGCAAAGTGTCCCAACTTTTGACACTTATGACATCTAAGTTTAGATTTGTCAAAACCAATTTTTGTAGAACTGTTAAGTCCTGGAAACTTCCTTCCCGACCTTTTGTAAAATTTATTTGTTTTTAAACTTAACATGTCCAGTTGGTGCAAAATATCCATTTCTTCAAGGTCATCACTGCTGAAACTATTTAAGTCATCCATGATAAAACACATGTTATCAGCAGTTTGACCAAAGTCATTATTGTCATAACCTGGGAATGATCTTTCAGATGAGATCCCAGCAGTTATGTCAATGTGGTCAAAAGATCCAAAACTATTTGAACAAGTTGGTGAGTCTTGTCCCAATAGTGCTGTACTACCAGGTAGATAGTCATCAGCAGTTTTACCAGAATTTTGTAACTTTTTCTTTTGATCAATTTCTCTCTCAAAAGTAAGTAATCTCCCATGAAGTTTTGTAAGAGTGAGGGAGCTAAAATCTGGTGAAGATCTTAAGACTATTGAGTATGTTTCCCATTTATCAGGTAAAGACCTTAAAAATCTATGAAGCATAGATACAGTTGTATAGGTCTGACCATTTAGTTTTAGCTCAGATATTAATGAGGAAAATCTTTCAAATTGCTGAGTTAAAGTTTCCCCATTAATGTGAGCAAAAGTTTCATATTGTTGAGCCAAGATTTCTCTGGTGTTGGCAATCACCTCTTCAGTTCCTCCAAACTGTTCTTTTAGGCAGTCCCAAAGTTCTTTGGCACTATCACAATGTAATAGCCCAGAATAGATTTCATTTGGGAGTGCCATTGCCAACATAGAAAAAGCTTTTGCATCAAGCTCAAGTTTTAGGAAATCATCATCAGTATAGTCTTTTGGTTCTTTTGGAATCTCTTCCTTAGTTTCAAGATTTATGTTTACTGGTTTATGAGGACCATATATCACAGATCTCCAACAACCTGTGTTGGTTTGTGACAAGGTATGTGCCATTCTCTTTTGCCATATGTTATATTCATTTCTTACAAGCATGGCAGGTTTAGTGGCAGAACCAGTATTATGAGGATCCATTTTAAAGAGTATTGATTTGTCAAATATCTCTTAAAGTGATGGATGTTGAAAAAAAAAAGTGAGCTTATAATCGTTTATTGAATATCAATAAGAGCCTGTGTCTGATTCTCAATTTGTTAGATTGATATGTGATCAGATAAACCAGTGCTCTGATACCAATTGTTGGATCAGTATTAAGCTGCTCTTTAGGTTTGAACTTGCTAGTTGACACTTAAGTGTTTAGCAAGTTCTTTGTGAGTGTTAGCACAGCGGAATGTTTATAAGTTTATAGCTACACTTTGTCAACAGGAGTTATTACTCCCCCTGGAATCAAGAACAATAAATGAGAAGTGTTTATTGAGAATCTAAGTATTGAATGAGAATGAAATACTTTGACAGATTCTCAGTAAACACGAAATGGAAATAACAATAATAAGTGTTGAAGGATTTCTTGTATTAAAATCAATGTCTAAAACAGAAGGATGAATCCTCCTATTTATAGACTTTACAAATACATGAACCTTGCCAAAAAGCAAGTTCAGAAACAAGTTGCAACAAGTTGCAGTCTTGGAACTTGTACATAAAGTAAAAAAGAAATACTAAAGTATTAAACTACTGATATACAAGGGCGGTGGAAAAGATCTTCTTTAAGTACTGATGAATGACAAACTACTGATGAGTAGTTTGTCTTCAGCAGATTCAGTTGAAGTGTCTGGTTTGAACTTCAGAACTTCTGATGACTTCTTCTTCAGTACTTCTGAATCTCTTCTTCAGCAGTTTGATTCCTTGTCTTCAGCAGTTCCATACTTAGAGTATTTTGACAGAAAGTGAATTAGACTAAGGTTTGCAAAAGTGGTTTCACCAATCCTTTTTGTCCTAACAATGTAACTATGGTGATACATATGTTTTTTTTTATTATAAGTATTTATTAAACAAAAATATATCTTTGATTCATATGCATACTAATATACAAAATTCTTTAAGACGCATATGACACTCAATTGTGTGACCCCTCACCCCCCCCCCTTCTCAAATTCCACTTGCGGAATTTTACCACGAGGTGCGTGACACACCAGGATCCAAGTCAACGGTCACAACAAACGATAACAATATGTAAAAGATACGTAACAAGCCATGTAGTTTAAAAGTGTTAACCAAATACAGCGGAAGCATAATAAGTTTACAATCCCCAAAAAGTAAAAGTTAATAGCTTAAAAGATGTCCAAAAGTCATGCACATGAAACCTAGATGCCATGAGACTCCGTGCGCCTACTCTGTGCCTGCTACCTTAGAGCCCTGAGAAAACATGCTAAAAGTGTCAACATGATATGTTGGTGAGTTCACAAGTTTTTATAAAACGTTTCCACTAGTATGAAAGATCATATCTATTATTACTATGTTATATGAACGTTAGCTAGACGATAAGTATGTTACTACTGCGGTTTAAACCATTGTTGACTGTGTTGTTCCATAATGTGCACCCTTTGGACTACCGTCATCCCCGGTAGGCCTCGTGTGTTCGAGACAATATGCATCCGTCCGACCTCCAGTCGACACGGGCGGAGTTTTTCAAGCACAATAGATCTATCCACATTTCCTCGCTGCATACCCGTATTAGTGGTTTCCTTGGGTTTTAGATGAGCCGCATAGTAAACAAATGATAGTAATAGTAAAACATGACCTTTAAATAACAAAAATGTGTAGCATGTTTCTCCCCCCATGAGAAAATATGTAAAAGTGGGGCTGTAAAAACTCATCTTAGGTTGCGTTTCTTCAAAAATAGATTAACCATGTATGATGATATTCCCCAATACCTACGACCTATCATAAAATGTTTATAAGTGTCTTGACTAATAACCCGTAGGTTAACTAGTCCCTGATTTTCCAAAACATGAGCGTGTATGTTTGAAAACGTGTTTGGATGTTTGACATGACCACACAAGACCCGACATCCCGTTTGTGACCCATTATATTAGTTAATCAAGTATATACAGTTTACACACAAGTAAAGCACGTAAAACACTTAGTTTATAACAAACAAAGGTTCACAATTTTCTTCGTTGGTGCGAATGGGACTTCTCCAATCTCATTCGCACACATTAGTCATGAGAATGGGTTTTTGATTTAGTCATTCACATCAACAGAATGGACCTTTGGTAAGAATGAGTTGTTGTGGGGCGAATGGGTTTTGGTTTCTCTCATTCGCATGGTCGACCATGCGAATGGGAATCCATTCGTAACATGCACAATTATTAAGCTACATAAACCCTTCAAACCCAATTGAAAAACTCACGAAATGCTACCAAACACTGCAGTCACGCTAATCTATCCTAACTACAAGTTAGTACACTTGATTCAGTCCTTAACAAATTCGTTTCACACACCAATTCACATATTAAACAATGTTGAATGGTGATTGGTGAAGTCAAAATTTCAAGGTAATTTAACTGCTTTCGATTCTATTTGTTTCCTTTTTTTTGTAATTTCACCGACTTTCACATAAGCGTTTCATATTCCGGTTTACCAGAATCCATTTGATCGAATTTAAGTATTCAAAAATTTGAGTTTGAAGTTGATTTGAATTTGGTCTCATCCGTTAACAAAGATGTTGCAGCACTTCAAAAGGGAGTTAGCACATCAACTTAGTCACCTGGGGACCCCAAACACCCTGGGGTGGCGGTGAGCACCTTCATTTACGAGTTTTATAATGAGGATGCGAGAACGTGTGAGGCGTCTGAAAAGAATTGGGGGCTTTTCGACTCAAATGGGAGGCCGATTTACGTGTTGCATTTAACGGGTTCGGGAAGTATGCTGGTTAATGACACCACAAACTAGACTTTTTGTGTGGTTAAAGACGGTGCAAATCGAATGTTGTTGTAGGCGGCTTTGGACTGGGCTTGTGGCCCAGGGAAGGTTGACTTTTCGGCTATGGTTCAGGGTGCACTCTATTATGAACCAGATACTATGGTTGCACATGCCAGTTATGCTTTTGATGCTTATTATTATAAGATGGTTATGGCTGAAGGGACATGTGATTTTAATGGGGTGGCCACCATTACCACTACTGATCCAAGTACATTTAGTTTTCATCGATTAAGGGTTGTACATTTCGTCGTTCATGGTTGCTTTTTAAATGATTTTTTGTTCGTTTGCAGGTCATGGTAGGTGCATCTTGTAACATCACGAAATTTTTTCCCAAATTTTAAATATAAACGCCCTTATTTTCGTTACATTTTATACAAACGTGTCTAAGTCTCCATTACCCTAACTCATAATTTATATGTATATGTGTGTATATATATATATATATATATAAATATAAGTATATATATATATATATATGTTTATAGTAATAATAATAATAATATGTTTTTGTAGTGGGCTTGTGAATTTATCCAACTCAAACCAATCCTTTAGAAACAAGATTTCAGCCCAACATCCAGCTGAGCCCATTCCTTAACCTCAAGCCCAACCCAGCCAAGCCCAAACCCCTTCCCTTGTCTGTTTGAATCAAAAACAAAAAAAAATTTGCCCTTGCCGGGTTTCGAACCCGAGTCACAACACACTCACACACACGCGTTATCCACCTGCTCCACACCCTTCATTTGATTTCATTCCAACCTTAAAAATATTAAAGCACACTTTTCGTCTTTTTCTTTTTCCTTCCCTAACCAGCGAGCAGCAGCAACAGCTATTAGTTTTATTTTTTTTTCTTTTTTTTGACCTGTTAATTGACACTAATAACGCGAATTTAACCATGGTTTGACTTGGATTCGTGATGACCGGCCTATCAACCATCATTACACGTTCAATTAGCATCAATTCTTACCAAATTTGAGTTCTTGACGCGTTTGACATTAAACCATTAGTCAACCTTACCATTTCTTTGATTCTGTAACCCACACTATAAATTGAACGCTTCCAAACCATTACAACTCGCCATTATCTCTTTCTCCATCCCCAATTTCACTTAAAATCTTCTGTCTTAGTTATGTTCTTCGCGTTTTGACTTTTAGAGTTGACCAACCATTCGTATACGAATCGTGCCTGTAAGTCTAATCTTTTATGTGGGTTTTGATCACCGGCATTCACACATCAAAAGCCCTAAGATCAATTGAGCCATTGATGTGTGAATCGAGTTATTGTAGAAGCTAGGGTTTTGAGTTTGAATTTGGGGATAAACTCGTTCTGTATTGTATATTTATTTTAATCAACATAGAATAAAACACAACCACAGGCCTAGGCCAAGTGGTTGTGACTGATGCTATTAACCACGGGCACCCGGGTTCGAGTCCCGGCTTGGGCGCCCCCTTTTCCATTTTTTTCACCTTTTTAATCAAACAAATATATATATATACATTACATTTAATTTTGTAAATTCATTTTTAATTATTAAAACCTTGTTATAAATTCTAAAAAAATTATTTTTAACAAATCTGATGTCAAAGTTTTATCTACAATTTTTATTTTTCTGAAATTCATTTATTTAATATTTATAATAATTAAATCAATTTTATACCATTATATTTATAAAAATCCATTAAAATATCAAAACGATCTTATTAATTTCTACAAAAATTATCCTATGTTTCTACAATGTTAAACTTTACTGAAATAATTTTTAATTCAGAAAAATCAGTTATTTTATATTTTTAATCAATTTTTGTTAGATTTAATCATAATTAAATCATAATAAATTCAATTTTTATTATTTTTGCACCAAAATTTTATACAATTTATTTTTATATATTTAGAACAGAAATATGATTTTTAAAATAATAATTCTTTAATTTTAGTATTTTTGAATATTAAAGTTAAGTTTTGACAATTTGTAATAAATAGATTTAATAATCTATTTTAAATAAAATAATTTTGTAAAAATTATTTTTATACATTAAACACATTATTGTGACCATCCTAAATTTAAATTTCATAAAAAAATTTTTGGTTAATTATTTACTAAATTTCTCTCAATTGTCGAATATTTTTAATAATAATCAAACAAGCATTTATCCCCAATTCGAAGCCCTAGAAACTTATACATTTGTAGATTTGATAGACTTAGACATATTTATTACTTTATTATAGGGTGATACTTGATACATTTGGGCAACACAATTATCCAAATTTCTCAACAGATATAACATTTTACCAAGGTGAGTTTTACATAGCCCCTTTTCTATTTATCACCATTTTTGGGGTGAAACATGTTATAACATCATTTATGCAATTCAATCATCAATGTGTCTATGTGTTTTCTATGTTGCATTATGTCTTGAGCATGATTAGAGTAAGCACCATTGTAGCATAATCATTAACTCCGTACAAGCCGACGGTATACATTGATAGATCTATTGGACTGACAATCCCACCCGGATACGTGCCTCCTACAAAGGTAGCGTGGGTGTTTGTTATCGTATAACATATTCAAGTGAACCATGAGCGTATGGGATGTATCATATTATAACAGTCATCAGGGTTGGTTATGCACTCGATTTATTTCTAGTATGTTCTCACATATGGACTAGATTGACATGACACATGAATTGCACAACATTTTTATTCAATTGTCAAAAACCTATGTAATTCTCACCAACTTTTGTTGACCCAAAACATTTTCAACTTAACATGTTTCAGGTTCTATTTGCTTGAAGATTTGAATTGATGCTTGAAGATATGTGTATAGTTTTATTCAATTTGATGTACAAATTCTAGAACAATTGTATGTAACTTATTTAAATCATTTAATGAAATTTATTATTCACCATGAGCTACTGAACAATCATCAATACGTGACATCCCGATGTTTCCGCCATCGGTTGGGGTGTTACAGATTGGTATCAGAGCCATGGTTATAGGGAATTAGGTTATTAGAAAAATAATCTAGTCTATAACCATAGGATTTAACCAGTACTTGCTTCTTTTACTTGTTATTCTCTATCTCCCTCCTACTTCTTATCCCTACTTTCATTCCTACAAGAAGGTTGCTCTCCATCAGTGGATCTACTCCTAAACTAATAGGACAAAAATCCTCAGGTTTAACCTGAACCACCTTGAGATCTCGTCGAAGTTCTAGATTTTAATAACGAACACGTGCAATCTGGAAGGGTGAACGCCTGTATTCTGAGTCTTCTGTCTAGGCTGGCATTGCGCATATATCCCAATCAGACGAGGGACCCGGATGCCTACCTGGGAATTCTCGGGATGAGTGTTCACTTATAGGCTAAAGCATGTCTTCATATGTTATTAGAATTTAGAATCTTTGATAAGTCAACGTTTTCGTTTATTCGTTTTAATGAATAAATGATTACACTCCTTATATAATCTCATTCATTTCACTGTGTCTCTTACAGATCATGCCTCCACGTCGCAGTGCTCGTCTTAACAGTGGTGAAAATCATGATGAAGGAAGTAGCAATCACAACCACAACCACGATACTAACCACAACAACAATGGTGTCGATGCTCAACTGGCTGCAATCATTTCTCAACAAATGGCGCAGCAAATCGCAACTCTGGTTCCCAACTTACTAGCTCAAGTCATCCAGTTGAACGGCAACGGCAACGGGAATGGAAATGGACACCACAACGGGAATGGACTTCCAGCCTGTACCCTTAAGCACTTTAATTCTTGCAATCCCCCAAAATTCAGTGGAGAAGAAGGAGCTACAGGACTCCTACAATGGTTTGAGGGTATTGAGAATACCTTCATCAACAGTGAGTGCCCCAACAATTTTAAAGTCCGTTATGCCATGAGTGTTCTTCACAAACGAGCACTCACTTGGTGGAATGAAGAAAAACGCACTCGCGGAGCCGAAGCTGCACTAGCTTTAACCTGGGATCAAGCTAAAGACATTATGAAGGCAGAGTTCTGTCCTCGTAATGAAATTAAGAAGCTGGAAGATGAATTTCATGATCTTGCTCAAGACAGTGGGGAAAACCTCGCTTACAACACTCGTTTTCACAAACTTAGCTTACTGCTACCCCACAAAGTCACCCCTTTACCCATTGCGATCGAAAAATACATTGGTGGTTTACCGATGCAGATTCAAGACACGGTGTGGGGAAGGAACCCTGCTACTTTAGAGGAAGCAAAGCGTTTGGCTGCCACCCTAACAGATAACCATGTGAAGGCAGGAACCCTGACACGTAAAGGGGAAACGAAAAAGGATACTCCCCAACCTGCCGTTGATATCAAAACTGAGGCCTCAACCAACGGGAAGAACAAGGTCAGGAATTTTGCAATAGACACCACTGCCCCACCCACCAAGAAACAATACAATGGGAACCTACCTAAGTGTGACACCTGCCAGTATCACCATCCAACTCAAGTACCCTGCCGACAGTGCACCAATTGTCAAAGGTATGGGCATCTTGCAGATGCTTGTCGAATCCCTGCTACAAACACTCCTGATGCTCCAAATAACCCCGCTTGAAACCCTTCAGCTACTTAACAGCAAGCCCTACCATTTGAATGATGTCTACTTCCTCTTTAATTCCATGTATTGCCACTTTTAATTCAAATAATAAATCCAAGTATTATCATAACATCTGTGTGCATGCTTGTTTGAATGTGAATATCTATAATTATACTTGCTTACTTGTACGACAATTAGTTGACTACCAAACAATCTACTCAACGATTGGTAGAGGTCATCATGTCTTTCCAACAGTCGGGAGAGGCCCTACCACCTGCTCAACGACTGGTGGAGACTATCAGATCTGCTCAACAATCGGTAGAGTCATAAAAGGACACAAAACTCTAATGTAAGGTAAATTGGTAATAACGGTCCGGAACGTAATCATGAACTTACAAGTACGTTAAGGTAGTGTGAAATTTTATCAAGGTTTCCGGTAGTTGACCAATTGTAACCCTGGTTTTCTCTTAACTTCGGGACGAAGTTCCTAAAAGTAGGGGAGACTGTAACATCACGAAATTTTTTCCCAAATTTTAAATATAAACGCCCATATTTTCGTTACATTTTATACAAACGTGTCTAAGTCTCCATTACCCTAACTCATAATTTATATGTATATGTGTGTATATATATATATATATATATAAATATAAGTATATATATATGTTTATAGTAATAATAATAATAATATGTTTTTGTAGTGGGCTTGTGAATTTATCCAACTCAAACCAATCCTTTAGAAACAAGATTTCAGCCCAACATCCAGCTGAGCCCATTCCTTAACCTCAAGCCCAACCCAGCCAAGCCCAAACCCCTTCCCTTGTCTGTTTGAATCAAAAACAAAAAAAATTTGCCCTTGTCGGGTTTCGAACCCGAGTCACAACACACTCACACACACGCGTTATCCACCTGCTCCACACCCTTCATTTGATTTCATTCCAACCTTAAAAATATTAAAGCACACTTTTCTTCTTTTTCTTTTTCCTTCCCTAACCAGCGAGCAGCAGCAACAACTATTAGTTTTATTTTTTTTTCTTTTTTTTGACCTGTTAATTGACACTAATAACGCGAATTTAACCATGGTTTGACGTGGATTCGTGATGACCGGCCTATCAACCATCATTACACGTTCAATTAGCATCAATTCTTACCAAATTTGAGTTCTTGACGCGTTTGACATTAAACCATTAGTCAACCTTACCATTTCTTTGATTCTGTAACCCACACTATAAATTGAACGCTTCCAAACCATTACAACTCGCCATTATCTCTTTCTCCATCCCCAATTTCACTTAAAATCTTCTGTCTTAGTTATGTTCTTCGCGTTTTGACTTTTAGAGTTGACCAACCATTCGTATACGAATCGTGCCTGTAAGTCTAATCTTTTATGTGGGTTTTGATCACCGGCATTCACACATCAAAAGCCCTAAGATCAATTGAGCCATTGATGTGTGAATCGACTTATTGCAGAAGCTAGGGTTTTGAATTTGAATTTGGGGATAAACTCGTTCTGTATTGTATATTTATTTTAATCAACATAGAATAAAACACAACCACAGGCCTAGGCCAAGTGGTTGTGACTGATGCTATTAACCACGGGCACCCGGGTTCGAGTCCCGGCTTGGGCGCCCATTTTTCCATTTTTTTCACCTTTTTAATCAAACAAATATATATATATATATATATACATTACATTTAATTTTGTAAATTCATTTTTAATTATTAAAACCTTGTTATAAATTCTAAAAAAATTATTTTTAACAAATCTGATGTCAAAGTTTTATCTACAATTTTTATTTTTCTGAAATTCATTTATTTAATATTTATAATAATTAAATCAATTTTATACCATTATATTTATAAAAATCCATTAAAATATCAAAACGATCTTATTAATTTCTACAAAAATTATCCTATGTTTGTACAATGTTAAAATTTACTGAAATAATTTTTAATTCAGAAAAATCAGTTATTTTATATTTTTAATCAATTTTTGTTAGATTTAATCATAATTAAATCATAATAAATTCCATTTTTATTATTTTTGCACCAAAATTTTATACAATTTATTTTTATATATTTAGAACAGAAATATGATTTTTAAAATAATAATTCTTTAATTTTAGTATTTTTGAATATTAAAGTTAAGTTTTGACAATTTGTAATAAATAGATTTAATAATCTATTTTAAATAAAATAATTTTGTAAAAATTATTTTTATACTTTAAACACATTATTGTGACCATCCTAAATTTAAATTTCATAAAAAGATTTTTGGTTAATTATTTACTAAATTTCTCTCAATTGTCGAATATTTTTAATAATAATCAAACAAGCATTTATCCCCAATTCGAAGCCCTAGAAACTTATACATTTGTAGATTTGATAGACTTAGACATATTTATTACTTTATTATAGGGTGATACTTGATACATTTGGGCAACACAATTATCCAAATTTCTCAACAGATATAACATTTTACCAAGGTGAGTTTTACATAGCCCTTTTTCTATTTATCACCATTTTTGGGGTGAAACATGTTATAACATCATTTATGCAATTCAATCATCAATGTGTCTATGTGTTTTCTATGTTGCATTATGTCTTGAGCATGATTAGAGTAATCATTAACTCCGTACAAGCCGACGGTATACATTGATAGATCTATTGGACTGACAATCCCACCCGGATACGTGCCTCCTACAAAGGTAGCGTGGGTGTTTGTTATCGTATAACATATTCAAGTGAACCATGAGCGTATGGGATGTATCATATTATAACAGTCATCAGGGTTGGTTATGCACTCGATTTATTTCTAGTATGTTCTCACATATGGATTAGATTGACATGACACATGAATTGCACAACATTTTTATTCAATTGTCAAAAACCTATGTAATTCTCACCAACTTTTGTTGACCCAAAACATTTTCAACTTAACATGTTTCAGGTTCTATTTGCTTGAAGATTTGAATTGATGCTTGAAGATATGTGTATAGTTTTATTCAATTTGATGTACAAATTCTAGAACAATTGTATGTAACTTATTTAAATCATTTAATGAAATTTATTATTCACCATGAGCTACTGAACAATCATCAATATGTGACATCCCGATGTTTCCGCCATCGGTTGGGGTGTTACACATCTTTGCAGAAACATAAAATAATTCACTCTAAGTAGTTAGATTTTAATGGGAAACAAAAATCAAAATTAACAGTATGGTTTTCATGTAGTAATAGGAGTAACGGGACGTTTATAAATGGTACATTGCTGGCTCCATCTTCGAACGTAGCTTCATCAGGTAGCTCGTTAGCTTTTCACACAATCATTCAATTTCTTGTATGGCAATTTTTGTGGTGTTACTCTTGAGCGCAGTATTCTTGTAAGTGGTTTTAAAAGTTTCTGGCTCTTAAATCAGTACTAGGGATGGAAAAAAAACCCGAGCCTGATAGGTATACCCGAAACCCGAAGCATTCGGGACGGGTATACCCGATACCTGACGGGTATGGGATGGGTTTGGTATTGGAAAAAAATATTTTGCGGGTATGGGACGGGTATGGTATTAGGTAATACCCGACCCGATTACCCGAAACTAAATACCCGTCTACCCGAAATATATACCCGAATACTTTTAAGTTTTATATATATCTTTTCTTAACTATTTTTTTAGTAAGGCTTCATTCTAATAGATTCATTATTTGAATAATAAACTTTTCGTCTAAAATATATATTCTAATAACATTATTTTTATATTTATATGCTATGAAATATATAAATAGTTTTCAAAATTCATACTATAATATATATTTACATATTAAATGTTTCAAAGATTATTATGGTAATGATAATATCTATGTTACTTAAAACATAAGAACTATAAAAGAAAATAAATATATATATATATATATATATATATATATATATATATATACACATGCAAATACCAGCGGGTATACCTGATACCCGTGGGTATGCTCTATACCCGACGGGTAATACCCGACAAAAACCCGACGGGTAATGGGACGGGTATGGTATGAGATTTTATAAGCGGGTATGGGTATGTTATTAGCCAAACCCGACCCATACCCAACCCGTTGCCATCCCTATAAATCACCTAATATTGTTCCTCCCCAAGAAGCTTGGGTAGTATAAGGGGTGGTTTGAAACTCAAAAAGATTTGTGAGATTTAGGTTTGTTGTAGGTATGAAATCGTTTGTATGTTGTAGATACAAGCAAATTGCGGTTTGATCATTGTAATCGAAAATTCTTGTAGAAAAAATTTTGAGATATGGTTAGGAAAGTAGAATGGGTGTTTGGGTTTTCATTTTGAAATTAGTTATCTGTTGCGACTTGCAATGATGGAATTTTGATGTGTGGTTGTTCGCTATTCGGACAAAGTATATGGAAGAACAATCCTTCAACATATAGTGTTTGAAGGTGTTTGTTGATGTTTGTCTTCAGGATTTTTAAGGTTATGTTGTGTGTATTTAATGTTCAGTCCAAATGATGGGTCCAGTGATTCTACTTCAGGGAAAGATGCAAAGATAAAGAGAGTTGAATCAAGAGGCAAACATATGCTTTATATATGTCATACACTAGCTACCATTCTTTAATTTTTTTAAATATCTTGTCTTATGTTGGTTAATATTCGGATTTGGGATGAGTTACAAGGGGAGATAGGGGCATGACAACAAATCACTTTAAGAATAAACGTTTTAGGGGATCAAGGGAGTTAGCACATCAACCTAGTCACCCGACACGTAGCTAAGTATTTATTTCAGAAGGTCTATTTTATAACACAGTGTTGAGTACTTGGGTGTGCTATTAAATTTGCATTTTTGCCCTTTTTACATAATCACATTGTTGTATTGCAAGCTGTATTTGGGTCCCGCAGCAACGCGCGGGTAAACCCACTAGTTACCTAAAATAGCAAATTATGGAGATGTCACATCAATTGCATGAGAAATTTATCCAAAATGGAAAGTATCCAAACAACATCATTTCCAGATTATTAATCACATATTAACCTTCCTAAATGAATCCCTAATCATATCATCATCATATTCATGTTTCAAGCCCTAGACTTCTAATCTAAACCCCCAAAATGGGTAAAAGTTCATAAAACAATCAATAATAACACATACAATCCCTAACCATGCTCCTAAACAACCAAAAATCATTTCAACAACATTCAAACATAATTCAATCACGCATAACACATAAACCCCAAAGATATGGTCACTAACATTATTTAAACATAGGTTTTTATCAACAAATCCATTGTTTAGGTCTAGATCTAGTTTAGAAAGATGTTAGAAAGGGTTTTATTTAAGGAAACACTTACAAATCAATCTCAAAAATACAATTTACACGTAAAAAAATTTTTACACTTATCTTTAATACTAAAATACAATCTTAAAAACACAATTTACGCGTAAAAATTCAAACGTATATGGAAATAAATTGTTTTTTACACATGTGTAAAATTACTGTTTATACATGTGTAAACTGTTTCATTTACACATGTGTAAAATGTTAATTTGAAAGTGTTTTGCAAGAAAAGATGAATTATTTGGAAAGAAAATTCATTTACTAATGTTATATTTTGATTATAATGAGGTTTGTATTAAATTTTTTTTATTTTGATTGATTTTTTTACCTGTTCTCACGATATTTAGCATTCTCAAAATAACCCTCCTATATATATATATATATATATATATATATATGTATGTATATATATATATCAAGTACAAAATGAAAACCCCCTTAAGTTGAGAAAACCTTTGAAAACCCATGTAAAAAACAGTATTTTTTTTTTGAAAAAATAGCCAATGTAAAATACATGTTTTTAAGCGTTTTAGGCAAAAAAAAAAAAAAAGCGCCGACGGGATTTAAAAAAAAATAAACAAAGTCGCTAAAAACATATGTTTACAATAGCTAAATAGCTGAAAACATATGTTTTCAGCGCAACTTTGTTTATTTTTTTTTAAAAAAAAATCTCATCGACGTTTTTTTATTTATTTATTTTTGCCAGAATACTTAAAAACATGTATTTTACATTGGTTTTTTTACATGGGTTTTCAAAGGTTTTCTCAACTCAAGAGGGTTTTCATTTTATCCCTCCCATATATATATATATATATATATATATATATATGTAGAGGATCCTGTAGGAAAATTGGTTTGTGTGAGAAATGTAAGAATGATTAAGAATTAACATGTAGCCATCATATATTTTTTTTTTATTTTGGAAAGATGTTTTGGCTTGAAAAACACTTAACACAACAATATATAATAATTTAAAACACAATCAAATGTATTATAGTCATTAAATTTAAATTACTGATAGAACACCCTAGTAATTACTTAAAACGCTTGGTTTAAATGTTCTTGGCATAATGTTTTAAGTTTTAAGCCTTAAATACATTGTTTTCCGTTATTAATTGTTATGTTTGGTGTTTTTCTAAGGAAAACAATCCAAGATATCATGAATATGTCAAAAAAAAATGATGCATACATATCAATTTTTAATCCTTCTCACACTTCTCACACAAACCAATTTTTCTACAGGAACCCTACCATATATATATATATATATATATATATGTGTGTGTGTGTGTGTGTGTGTGTGTGTGGAAGGGTTAGGGAGAAAACCACTAATATTTGAGGAAACTCCCTAAACCCAACCACAACCATTGATCACAATACATCAATGGTTTAGATTGATTTACAATATTAAATTAAGGAAAAAGGACAATAAATTATGAGAGAATGTGTGAAAGGTTAATTGGGTAAATGACCATTTGCATTTCTCTCTTCTTTTAAATCAGAATTCAACTCCCAAGATCCATTGTCTCTCTCCCCTTTCCCCTTCCCCATCTCTTCTCTCATTTTCTTTCTCAGATCAACCTCGTACTCCATTTCTTCAATTAGATACTTTCTTGTACAACTTCCTCTCTCGTTTTCTCTGTCAAAATTAAACTTGTCACCGACCACCAATGTCACCGTCACCGGCACTACCCTCCGTTTAGAACCCACCCCCATTGACAATCAACCTCTATTCAGAACCCACCTACCGACCACCACCAACGCCTTCGTCGACCGGAAACGTTATCGTCCTCGTCACCTACCGACGAGCACCAACATTTTGCTCATATACGTTTGAATGTTCACGCAGTTCTTCATATTCGTTTATGAGCATCTCTCTTAACCGGGGTCTTCATTGTTATTATGTTCATCATATGTTCTTAGTCTTCATTGTTATTATGTTCACCAGATGTTAGTTTCTCTATCCTTAGTTTCTCTATCCTAGACCTATGCCTCCTTTAATTATTATCGGATATAATAAATGGAAGGTTTTTGGTTGGTTATGAATCTTGTGATACATTGAACATGGACGCTTTTTTTTAATGATGTGAAATCCCATTAAACTTGTTAAATTAGCAAATAAATATAATATTCACATACGTATGTTACATATTTTTAACATGTTGCAGACAAAACTCATATGACTGTTGCATATGCAACACGCCCAAAAATAACGTGTTGCATACGAAAACCCATGAAACATATATGTGTACGTGATGTGTCTCAAAATTAGCAAGTTTTGCACACATATTTCACTTATTTATCACCCGAAATCATGCTTTTATCTTGGTATTATCACGGTTTGTCTTCTTTTGATGATAATTGCTCGTATTGAAGGTGGAAAGTGAAAAGAAGTGAAAACTGGCATAAAAGACAAGGAATAGAAGACTTTTGGAGCTGATCCAGATGCAGCACTGCCGCGCTTACGACCGTGCACGTTTCCCGGGTCAACAAGTCAACATTTCCAAGTCAACAAAAGGCAAAACTCAGCTTTACAAACATGCATGGGCGTGCTACTACAATTGGCACGGTCGTGCTCCTTCAAACGTGTCCCCCAAGACTTAAACCGACAAAAACTGACAAGACAGTTACAAGCACTGGCTTGCACGGGCGTGCCTAGGACCCTGGCACGGCCGTGCTTGCCCTAACGACAAATAGCTTCTGCACAAAGGACTTTGCAACTGTACCTACTGTCGAGCATGGGCGTACCAGGACATGAGCATGGGCGTGCTTAGCCTGATTTGCCTATAAATAGAGGCCTCCACTACACATTTTGGGCATCCCTTTTCACCCGAGTTTCTCTCACACTTCAGCCATCTTTAGGGTCTTGTAAGTGACCTTTGAAGCCTGGGATCACTACATAAACACTACTTAAGTGAGAGCTTGAGAATGATCACTACAAATCATCCAAAAACCCTCTTTAATCCATAAAACAACCACTACTATATGTTCTTCAAACACCCAAACTAGAGTGCAAGTTGTAATGCCAATGATTGGCTTAGGATATTAGAGTGTTGCTAGGGTGAAGACTTCCTTGGTATAGATTATATAGTTTTTATTTGTTGAGTGGTGTTTGTATTCTTGTCTAATTCTTTTTACTTAAAACTTTGTTTGATGAATTAACTAACTAATCACCTAGCATTTGGTCTTGTGGGTGTCTTTATAGGAAGTGGGAGGACTTATGAGTGTACTCATGGTGTGTACCAACCCATGCATTCGTAAGCTAACTTAATCATGCGAGTAGTGATTAGCCCATTTGTGGGTAGAAATACACACACTTGGTGGCTTAATCCTCTACTATCAAATATACTCGGTCCTGGTGATAAGCCAAGACTTGATTTTGCGACTTAGCTTCATTATCTATGTTAAAGCTTTGGCGCAGGTCAAGAATTGGTGAACCCGTGTTAAAAGAAAACGGTCTTTATTTTCTTTCATTATTGTATTGCCGCACAATCAATAATAGACTAAACACTTTTTGAAAGATTAATTGATTCAAGTAGGAGATGCACGTGTTCTGGTTAGTCACGACTCACCTATGATATCAAGGGGTAGCTTGTTCGGTCATGCTCCGGCCACCGGCAAGTTGTCCATAAAAGTTTTAAGTAATTAGATGTCTTTATCGCAACACTGGGAGGTGGATTCTTCGGGGTTAGGTATACACAGTCTTGAGTAGTCCGTCCCTCATTGTTGAGAGGTAAGCTTACCGGTCTGGGATACCCTCATTTTAACAACAAGAACACAACTAGTTATGCGAAAACGGTCACCTCTAGAGAATGCACTTTGCAACTCTAATTTAAGCATAAGTGCGCAACATGAATACACCACTCAATTAAGTAATTACTATTAATCCTTCCCAAAGATAGTCGGATCCTATAGCAACACTTCTTTTGGTTATTGATTTCTACTTTGGTCATTCTCGCTCCCTCTCTCTCTCTCTCTCTCTCTCTCTCTCTCTCTTTTCTATCTTTTCTTTTATCAAAGAAACTTAAGATTGAGTAGGGGAAGTCGTGTCTTAGGGTTCGATACTCGGTACTTTCTAGAGTCTATGCTACACTCGATAGGTCCACTTGCCTATCGTGTGGGTTTAGAACGATCAGCAAATGTCGTTTTACTTTTATAAATTTAAAACTTCGATAAGTGTCTTAATTTTAAAAGTCTCAACTTAATTACCCTTTTCCATCGAGTCTTGACACTTCCTTCGGGAAGGTGTCAGTTTTAAGAAAAGGACGTTTAAGTGACTTAATCCACATGACATCATGTACCATACGCAACTTAATTCTAGTGTAAAACATAAAATATATGTACCATGCTTTCCATCCATGACGAAGTGACCTTTTTATCAATATACGAAACTCGTGTTGAAAGTAAGATGTATAACTTATGGAAGACGAACTGTGATAGGAACCATAACCTTACATGTGATTTCTTGTTACGTACGTTAAATCGTGAACAAATAAAATTTATATGAAAACCGCATTACAAGTCAGCATTGGACGTAACAAAAAAATGAACACGAATTGTGATAGGAACCATAACCTCATCTTCTTTTGCTAATATGCTTGGAACGTGAATGGTATAGTAAAAAATACATATAAAGACCCCATTACAAATAAGCATTGGACGTAACAAAAAAACGATAACACAACAATTATTACAATTAACAAATGCCAAAAAATGACAAAGCGGGGTATCTTCATTCTTCATAATCAGCTTCGTATTTAACACAAAAATCCCTTCGCCTACAAAGAAAATCAATTCATCAATTTACATATTCGAAATGTTTTAGCGTACGTTACAGATGTGTTGTTGCATGTGTTACAGACATGTTGTTGCATGTGTTAACATTTTGAAAAAATAAATAACACCACCTTACAGCCTTAAAAAATAAATAACACCACATTGCAGCCTTAAAAAATAAGTACCCTCTACCTCACTTAACAGTCAATGCATATAAACTAACTATGATGCATATAAATAATATACGAAACAGGTTAATTAAAATTTATTGTGAGTTTCTAATACAAACAAAAACTTTCGGTACCTCTTATAATCTTGCAACCCAAAATCTCAGTAAAAACAACACCATAACTGCATTACAAAAACTCATACACCGCCAGTGGGCATCTTATAACCATACTTGGCATAAAAAGTCCATTCTTCCTCTGTAATACGTACACCCTCCCATGGGTCATGTAAACTCAAATCAGATTTGTATAGTTCTTCAGTGTTGAAACTTGGGACATATTCAGCACCTGGGTCTGATTCGTAACTGGCAGCCCATTCGGGCGTGTAATGGGCTTCAGCTTCATCATGCAAATCCTCATCCGGTATGTTATAGTCTTATGGTGGCGGATATTCTTTGGGGAAAACGTAATCAAATGCTGCATTCCGATCAAAATCTTTGTCACTTAGAAACCCAACGTCTGCCTGATCTATGGGATGCGTGCCTGCGTCTGGGGGCAAGGGTTCAGGGGTGATTAGGATTTCAGGATAAACGACATTGTTCGGCGACACAATACTTCCAATTGGGGTGGGGGGGGATAACCGGTTCAACGGGGGGTAGT